>CM055266.1:155071404-155318638 GCA_029237695.1 Conchocele bisecta
TAAACAGCATAAGTCAGTATGGAGTGAACAAATAAGCACAGAACGAATTAACATTCCCTCTAACTCTGAAGCCCTAATATCAAAAATACAAAAATGCAAATGTGGTGTTAACAAACTACGATATATATCACAAATAAACCGGGAAAAAAGTAGAAATAATAAAATCTGAAGAAAATTGACAATTTAATTTCCAGACTAATTTATGCTGGCAGCAGATTTACATATTACCGTTAGCATATACAATAGACTCAACACTTCGGAATTTTCAGTGTAAATATATAATGCGAATTCTGGGGACAGATACATTGCTTTATCGTTGTAATTTCGTAAGTAGCAGCCTATGCGATTTTTGTTCTATGTATACTGAAAATATAAAACATTTATTTTGGGAATGTACACATGTGCAACACTTTTGGTCACAGCTTCGACCGTTTTTAAACAGTAAAGACGTGAATTATACAGTGAAATTTTTATTTTTGATCATCTCTCTAGGACTTAATGACAAATCGCAGTTGACACAACAATTTAATTTTATCATTATATTGGCAAAATTATTCATTATTAAATGCAATTATGAACATCGTGACATAGAATTTCAACACTTTTTAAACTATTTGAAGTACAGAATAGCCTTTGAAGAAGAAATAGCCATTAACACAAATACAATAACAACATAATATTAAGTGGGGCAGGTTTGACAATTAATATGTGTATAGCACCATATAACAACCAAGTAAATTGTTTTAAACACTCGTGTAATATAGTAATCATGCTCAGTGTATCTGAATTGTGTACCAGGTATTAACATAGGGGAGGGATATCTTTATTTCCTTTCATTCTACTATATTTTTCTGACAATTTCTCTTAAAAATATATCACTCGAAAATTCACCATGTACTTCATGTAATGTCAAATGTTTTCTGTTTTGTATGCATGTGAACAAATATGATTGTACATGTTGTATTTAAACGTGAATAAAATTTAATGAAAAAAAAACACAAAAAAACTCATTATTCAATATCGGCAAATTCAGCCATGCCAGATACTTGTTACTTTAGTTTAAGTTTCTATAATGTAATTGTTTCTGGAAAATGGGGCTTATGAAACTGCGGCCAGTGTACATGTAGATCCAGATCAGCGCTTGCATCCGCACAGTTAATCGCGATCTGCATTGTTAGGCATTCCACCAATGAGTAGGTTGTGATACAATCCAGCTTCTTCTATCGCGTATTTGTATATTCGAAAAGACAATCACCTCGTACCACCTAGAACAATATATGGAAGCGTCCAGGTGCCAATGCTAAAATATATTTATCTCCTAATTATGAGATAGGTACCTCATAATTAAGAGATATTATCTCCTAATTATGAGTTAGTATCTCCTAATTAGGACTTACTCTCTCATAATTAGGAGTTAGAATCTCCTAATTAGGAGATCAAAACAATTTTAACAGGGGCACCAGGACAGTTACATAACAATAGGCAACGAGTACTGGCGGTGTAAGAAAGTAACACAAAATGGTATATGTATACCCGTCTCAAATCCTTCGTCAAAGGTTTGTCCTTCGTCGGCCGTGCGCGATATACTGCCATCATCTGCAACAACGTCACTTGTGATCACAAACATACGTGTGGCTGTGACTAGATACATGGGGGTTATGCGATTTGCGACCAGTGTAGCTCATGAGCACACAGCACACTCCTATACCCTGTAATCGATCTATATTGCTTGTTAAACGCATGATGGAATGGTGAATATTGCTTCAGTCACAGCCACATTTATATTTTGCAGTTGGACTCAATATCTCCAGAATTAACACATGAAGTGTTGTTTCATAATAAAGGTGAATCGACTTTAGTTCCGTAATAATAACAACCGAAACTAATGATCCACACCATCGCCAGCGTTTTGTATTTGTTGTGAGAATATGAAATAAATGTATTTTCATCATTCCAAAAAATAAATAAATTGTCAATTCAAAGTGACTTGATCCAGTTATGCGGAGCTTAACCTTGATTTGAATAACATAGTTATTTTATTGGCGATTGTGCTTGCCCAAACCATCCACATCAATAATCCAACTGATGACACTCTGTAATCATTGTGCGTTTATTATATTGTGCCATATAGTTGCGTCCACGTGAGCTATTGACATACTTTAAGAGTACAAAGTGAATTTACCTGACTTATCCGCCAAACGTAACATGTTTTACATATGTATACTAATCTTTGATAAATTGACAAAATATTAATGAGATACTTTCTACAAATAACTAAGCATAAGTAAGAAACAGCAAACACTTATGAATTATTAGCAGTGAGTCAATTAAACTCGTATGCACATGCCTTCAAAGAATACCGTATCTACGACCTTAGAAACAACTTCGTCTCATGGCGCATTAGTTAGCATGACAAATAAGAGGCCGCTTTTGAATGAGTAGGGAACAAAACAGTTCCATTTGGTGATTAAACCGCAGAAAGCTTCACACATGCCTCGTTAACATGTCTCAAAATGACAGCAACGTACAAGGCAAACAAATATTTAATATAATGTGAGAAAAACAGAAAATAATCCCAACGAAAATCACAGTATACATGAATTGAACTCTACTATTGTAAATATAATTATCAGAAAAAAAGCATATATGGTGACACAAAAAGCGACGACAGTTACAGTGTTGTCATTTCCGTATTAGTCTATAAAATGTATTGATTATTGCATGCTTCATATCCATATTATGGTACCTTCAAAGTTGTCTCGTTGTACATATCGTTATGTACTATGTGTATTGCTGTCTACAAGTGCTATAATAGCTATTCTTAGCAATAGTATTTAGTAGTGTCACAACTGGTAATAAGCTATTTACTACACGAATTGATTATCAGGCTTTTTCATGATATTTGACGGCCATCTTGAACAATTGCTATTGAAAAAAAGATCTAATTGCATACCGAAGGTAATGAATTCATCAAATACATATATTTATATAGGTATACACATTTGCTCTGATATGGGGTCCGAGGGCAATTAGTTGACATTGGGGGTTCTAGACCACTTACCCCCTAGAGCGCGCACCACCCCCATGTGCGGGCCCAATGCAATGATGACCATAACGCAATACGCCAGTCCCATTTCCCAGTCGCTTGCTCGGAGAAACAATACAACGGAGATCCAGCGGTAAATCCACGAGGCGAGCCCGCATCCCCGGCCCCAAAAGAGAGCCGCAAGTGGAACAGTCGTCACTTGGTGTCCGAAAAAGTCGCAAGTCGAATCAATCATTTAGAGAGATGTGTACTGGTACGATATAGCTGAGGTATCTACCTTGCATGATGAAGGGTTACAACCTCTGAGCGTGGATTAAGGTGGGTGAAACGGATATCTGCGGGAAGTCTTGCACATCAACCTACTGTAAGGTACACTTGGCGAAGATTAGGAAGGGCAGCGCGGTTCCCGTGCCTTGTCGTTATTGTTGCAAGGGGGTGCAGAGCCGGGTTTTCCTGTACCTGAATTGTGGTAGAGAAACTATTCACACTAGGCTGTCTGCTGTAGAGAAGAGGGACTGGAGGCAGTTTGCACTGGTTATGAACGAACTTATTGTGGTTCGAACACCCAATTGAGATAGTACTGCACTTAGTATACTCCACATTTATTGCGGTTCGAACGCCCAATTAGATAATAGCACTGCGCTTAATATACCCCCAAATTAATGCGATAGTACTGCGCATAGTATACCCCACCCAGCATGGCTACTATGGATGAATTCATTGAGCAGCTGCTCGCGGATTTGCCGGCACCGAGCTTCTCCATGACGTTGTCAAGAACATCATGGACGAGGCCATCCCGGAAGAGGTGAAGAGGCCTCTACTAAAGCCCCTGCTTCCAAACAGCTATCGGCCTCCCCTGAAACCTCGGAAGAAACGGAAGGCCATTCAGAAGGAGATTTACCCCTTCCCCCCTCAGAAATCAATCCGAACAACGCAAGACTACCAGGAGATCTGTTCGAGCTGCAGAGCAACCAAAATACGGATTAGCTTGTCTTCAGGCAGACCCCATGGGTGATAGGGAAGTTTCTGAGGGGCTGGCAGATGGATGTCCTCCAGGAGCACCCCCTTGCGGCAGACCCAAGAGCCTTCCTGGAGGGAGTGCGCCCCCAGATTCACCAGAAACTAATCGAAGAGATCCAGGCTCTCAACGGAGTCAAGTTTCAGCTTGCCTTAAAACTGTAGCTTCGAAAAGACAAGCCAGGTGGTAGTGAGGAATACATAGAACCTGTGCTCCGCCACAAACAGGAGGCTCTCCTACAGGTTTGTGAGATCAACGCGGAGCTAGACAAGGCCTTCCCCCACCTCCTGGAGCTGCTCGAAAAATTGACAAAAAGGGGCTCAGGATGGGTTGTTGATAGAGTCACCACTCTATGGCTGGATATCGCCAGGTATCAGCCACTGAGAGGGGGTTTCTACATGCCATTACCAGCGGCAGTGGGACACAGGAAGGCCGTAGTTAATGCCAAACACAAAGATGACCACTGTCTCAGATGGGCACTCCATCAGCCCTGTTTGCTGCTCACGACCATGTGGACAGACCCTCTAAGTATCCAACTCAGGATGGTCTCACAGATGCAGAAGGTCGGAAAACGGAACAACCTGTCCATCAATGTCTTCGGCTGGGAGAAAAATGGTGTTATCGTTCACAGCCTCAGTAAGCAGCATGAAGATATCCCAAGGATAAACATGCTGTTGATTGAGAAGGCCGGCAAGTTGCACTACACGTGGATCAAATACCATAACCGGCTTCGCTACGACCAGTCCAAGCACCGGGAGTGCAAGCACTTCTGTGATAGATGTCTCCACGATTACTCAAGGGAAGACATCCTGCAGGACCACAATCCCGTGTGCCGGGGGATCGGGAAGACGGCCGTGAGGGTGAAGATGCATGAAGAGGGAAAGAACAAGCTGGACTTCAAAAACCACCACCACCAGCTCCCTGCCCGCTACGTCATCTATGCGGACTGACTGCCGCAGGCGGCCAGAACTCCGTCAGCGAAAACTGCCATATAACCGGAAAATACCGAGGCGCCGCCCACAATGCTTGCAATCTAAAGCTGCAACAGAGTCCCAAGACCACGGCCATACCGATGGTCTTCCACAACTTGAGGGGCTATGACTCCCACCTTATGATGCAAGACATCTCCAAGGTGTAGGGTAGGGTCAACATGCATCCCCAACAACACGGAGAAGTACATCTGCTTCTCCCTCAGGCAACTCCGATTCATCGACAGCACCCATATTCTGCTGGCCTCCCTGACCAAGCTTATCGAAACCAACCAACCAGAAGCCAGAATAACGGTCAGGTTCGAGCACAGCGCGATATCCGCGAAAAGCGCGATATCCTACTGCGCAAGGGCATCTACCCGTACGAGTACATGGAGTCTTGAGAGCGGTTCGCTGAACCCAAGCTCCCAATGAGGGAAGCGTTCTATAGCAAGTTGTCCGACGAACATACATCGGAGGTCGACTACACTCACGCCCAAAAGGTCTTCCAGACCTTCGGATGCCGTACAATGGGGGATTATCTACACCTCTAGAACCGTAGTGATGAGCTCCTCCTGGCGGACGTCGTCGCGACCTTTCGGAAGACCTGCATACGGCAATACGGACAGGATCCCGCGCACTACTGCACCTGCGTTGCTCAAGTAAACGGGCGTAGAGCTCGAGCTACTCACGGATTACGACCAGCACCTGTCCATCGAGAAGGGGATGCGGAGTGGCGTGCTGATGGTCTCGAAGCGATATTGTAAAGCCAATAACCCAAGCGCGGATGGGTACGACCCTTCCGAGCCCAACATCCACATCCTCTACCTATACGCCAACAACCTTAACGAATAGGCAATGAGTCAGCCCTTACGTACGAGCGGCTTCGAGTGGGTAGAAGAAGAACAGGCAGACAGCCCGGAGGACTATATCCTCGAGGAGGATTTGGAGTACCTCCCGGGTATGGAAGGTGTTCGAGCCAATTACCATCCTTAAATATAAGCCGAATGAATGAGTCTTGTTCGAGAAGAGTGGATGTCCGAGAATCAACGCAACCTTCAAGGTATTGGGGTGGCACTGACAGAGGTTGAAAAGCTGGTCCTGAACCTCCGCGACAATGAACGCTATGCAGGAACCTGCAGCTCTACTAGTCTCTGGTAATGCGCCTGAAAAAGACTCGCCGAGCGCTTCGCTTCGATCAGAGCCCGTGGATGGAGCCCTACATCAGCATGAACCCCGACTTCCTTAAAGAAGCGACCAGCGACTTCGAAAAGGACCTGTACAAGCTGATGAATAACTCCGCAAGCGAGTCAGTGTCAAGCTCGTGCATGCGAACGAGGAAGACAAGCTGCGGCGCCTTATCTCCAGACCAACCTTCGCACGGGCCAACGTCTTCGATTACGACCTCGCGGCTATCCAAATGCACAAAAGCCGCCTGCTCAATCGACCCGTGTACGTGGGCATGAGCGTCCTCGACCTCTCCAAGCACCTGATGTACGACTTCTACTACAACTCGTTGAATGCCCAGTATCGGACAGCTGCCAGCTCCTCTACACGGACACAGACTCCCTCCTTCTCGGGATCCAGACCGAGGACGTTTACAAGGACATGGCGGCACGCAGCAACCTCTACAACACGTCCGACTACCATAAAAAAACAAGAAAGTGTAGAGTAAAATGAAAGACGAGTGCGCCGGGCGTCCCATCTCGGAGTACGTGGGCCTTCGTCCGAAGATGTACTCCATTATGGAGGCGGGAGGCGCGAACATCAAGAAGGCCAAGGGCGTGAATATGTCGGTCGTGATGAAGCGTATCCGCCACGATCAGTACAATGGGTGCCCTCTTCGACGGGAAGACGCTCCACCACTGGATGGACTTGCTGCGGTCCCAGAAGCATCGGATATACGCCCAGCCACTGAACAATGTCTCCATGTCCCCTTTAGACAGCAAGCGCTGGATCGACGAAAACGGGATGGACAGCCTGGCGTACAGCCACAAGGACATTCGGGCGGCGGAAGAATCTCTGATGGACGCCTATATCGAAGAGCCTCTACCAGCATTCAGCGAGTGATCACACCATCTGGCGGCAGCACTGTGTCGGGAGGCACCACAAGAAGCGCTTCCCGGACGAATCCGCGAGAGGACCCATCAGAATCCGCATCCAAATAATCGAGCACTGGCTCTTCCGGCTTGGTAATCGAGCGTCAAAGTCGATACACCGGGAGGGATCATACGGTTTCCTTATCGCGTTGGCGGCCACCCTCCAGCTCTCCGGGCTGGTAGAGATACCGAACACCAACAAGTCGATACACCGGGAGGGACCACACGAGTTCCTTAGCGCGTCGGCGGCCACCCTCCAGCTCTCCAGGCTGGTAGAGATACCGAAAACCAACAGCCGAGCGGAGTTACCGCTCCTCCAGACCAACGGGCCGCCCTGCGACCACGGAGGAGGGTTTGCTGGGCAATCTTTTGACCTTGATGGCATCGGAGGGCTTTTTGCCGATCAATCTGATCCCATCACCGTTCAGTGCAGAAACGACGGCGGGTAGTATGGCCACGCACTCAGTTGATCGCGTATGATGGTCTCGCTGCGCGAGTCGCAGCTCTTGTGCACATTGGTACCCGAACAGCCGCTCAGACAGGGTCCGGTTAAATCGCCCTACGATCCCCTGATCCCGATGGACATCCACACAACCGCGTCTTACATAAACCCCGTGCTTGACCAGCAGCTGAGAGACTGCTTCCATGAATTCGCGCCCCGGGTCGACCTGGAGAAACTGGCCATCTAAGTGGGCTCCGCTTATAGATGCGGGAAAGAGCTTCCGCCATCTCCATGAACACCTTCGTGATCAGCGGCTCAGCCTCCTTATAGCGGGAGGCCACGTCAACATATGTCGGGTGTACTTGTACGTCTTGCGACCAGCTCCTCGAGCGCAGTCGTGAGGGAGAAACAGGAGGTCGGCTTGGTGGACTTCGATCGGCACCGGCACGTCGACATTCGGGCGTGGAATACTGCTCATCGCGGGAAAATAGATCTACCAGATGACATGCTTCATCAGCCAGTCCATGTTAGCGTGTTCAGAAACCTTGGCCGCTGCGGCGAGGTTCTTGATGGCTGCGAGCCCCTTCCAGTATCCGCGGGGGCTGTAGTATATGTTCGCTAGGCGAATGCTAAGCTTGCGCGTAAGTCTGCTGTCCATTGTCTGCAAGATATTCTAGCAGATCGAACAGTCTCCAACATGCCTTTGCCAGATCGTCTGCTAACTGCGTTGTCGATACTATACAGGCATGCACGCGCTGCTGGGACGGCTCAACCACCAGACGCTTTGAGAAAATGGCGGCCGTGTTTTCGTCCTCGCGCCATGTCCAAGCGGATCAGAGCGTTTGCGCCAGATAAACGGTACTTAAGGGCCGAGTAACCTACTTCAAGCAGAGCAAATTGAAGCTCGTCGACAGACATCGTTCTATATAAGTGCCTGAAAAAAAGTTTCCTCTGCAAAACGTTAGTGCAAGACAATAATGTAATGCTTCGCGATATACAGTAGCTGACAAGTAGCTGACAAGCCTTTCGCAGCTATTCGGACGACGACGAACTCGATCGCGCTGCCTTTTTGACGGCTCGTAGAAGTCTGTAAGCTGGGCTCAGGATCAAACGGCGCGAGATTTTTGTTTTCCTATGGATATGTGTACACGCGGATGGCAGCGTCAATGCTCTGGAAAGTTTGCACGTCGTGATTCTTGCGGCGGAGATCCACGTCCAGACGGGCAGTTCGTTTTCAGGACCATGCTGCATGGGCGTTTTGGAGTTGGTCTACAGCTAAATTGTGATGCATACGCTCCTCATCTACGACCTTCTTCTTTTTTCTTTCTACGAGCTTCACAAATTCGAGAATAGAAAGTTGCTACCGCTGAATGACAATGCGTTCATCACTGCACCACCTACCAGCATTGCGATCGAAGCCATCTAATTGGCTATACCAATTAATTAACTTTGCTAATTAAGCAAAGTTCATTAGCTTCGCTATTGAGTGACTTCCATATATTAGGCGGCGGAATTCCAGCTTTAACTAGATAATCTCGGGTCCCAACTGGGGCCGCTACATCTAAGGTCAGGAGACCTACGCGTCTCGCCATCATGTCCAACTTGGGGGCGCCCCCCCCCCCCCGAATGCCATCTTTGATAGGCGAGCAAACCAGATACTGAGGCTCGATATAACCACGGCATGATATACCGCCTTCACTGTCATTTTACCATCGTATTCAGCCACTGTCGTATGACAGTTACTGCATATTAAAAGGGTCGCAAGCGGTATTTAAATGGGGCGCAATCGGCTTCGAAAGCACAAGTCCCGAAGGAACCGCAGCTGGTTGTCGCAAAAGGCAGTTCCTTCGGAACACCCATAGAGCACCTGCAACTACGAGCCCACCATCAACCCACGGGATGATCCAGGTCGGCGCCCGTTCCGAAGAAACTGCCTACAGAAGAACTGCCTTCGGACGTTCTTCCAAAGGAACTGCATTCGGGCGTTCTTCCGAAGGAACAACTAACGACTGTTTGACCTCTCGAATGCAAGTATTTTATCTTGATTATCTTTCCGGGCAGCGGACCATTTCCGCCCCGCTGCCTGTCTTTTTGCATCGCGATTGAGGTGCTAAGAACATGCCAAACTTGTCGTAAATTACGCAGCAAGCTGATCTTAGCGCATGTCCAACAAATGGGTCCGCCTCGAGGTCGTCGACCAATCCCGATTGATTCTGGATCGGCAGAAACGTGCTTGATGCTGCTGCGTAGAGCTGAATGGCTGCCGCCCCTATGGTTTTTGTCATCACCCTATTCTGATTCGCCTCGTAAGTCTAAGATATTGCCAAGCGCACCACCCGAACATTATGATCACTGTTATGCTCGCAGCAAAGCTGGCAGCGAAGCAACACATTGATTACCACATTTTTAGCCGCCACCGTTAAAGAGCTAAACAGTGTTTATCACAAGCTTCGCAGCGTTTATCGCGAGGTTAGCTACGTTTAGTACAAGCTAAGTTTAGCACTGTAAACAGTTGGTTGATCAGTCTTTAACAGAAGCTTGGTGTGCTTAGTTTCTGAAAGCATATGTCGAACCTCCAGCCGCTCCTCACGCGTTGGGATAACGTCGTTCTCTCGAATGAAATCATCGAAGGAGTCTCGGTCCTTTCAGTGAAAGAGGGCGACCCATTTCGTTTGCTCGCACAGATCCTTGAGGACGGCGTTGTACCTCTAAGTGGAGATCCATACGCTTTGCTCCGCATGCCGGCCCGAAAATGCGAGATTGGAGAGTATGTCCTTCGTTTTGGACATCGCCGCCTTGGCTGAGCAGTCATCAATCACGTACAGGGTGGGCCTACCCTGAAATAGTTGGTAGAAGGCCAGCAGGTAATTATGGAGCCTGTCACTGGGGTCAACTGCGTAGGCCTCATGGTCAGCCCAGATCCACGGGCGCTGCTGATAAGTCTTGTTTTTCCGAACAGTAGGACATATAATCACAATGTGTCGAAAGCCATAGCGGTAGGGGCTCTCGAGAAAGTCCAGTATGAAGACCGTTATTCCGCATCCAGTCTGCCCACATATTATGGCGGAGTGCGCATTCTTCGGCAGATGATCCTTAAAATCCGGGACTTTTTTTAATTTTAGTATAAAGCTGAGACGAAACTGCCATCTTCGATGTTGAGTTACGCGTCTGTGATGATATATAGGTAAACGTTTAATGCGTCAGCTCCATCTGCCTCTTTGACTATCTGGATCGTCACACCGTCGCTCGCGTTCTCCACTCGGCGCCCACTACCATGCAGTTGGTCGTCGTCGCTGGTTCGCATGTCTAGCAATAGCGCGTACCTCGAAGTCAGGAACTCTGCGAGAGAGACGTCCGAGAGCTGCAGGTCACTGCCGCAACCTCTGGGGCGCCCTTAGAGCCGGCAGCAAACTGCTTTTTGGCTTCATCCCACTGCTCATAGGTGCATAGGCCTTGGCTGTAGAGCTGGTTGGGGACGCCCTCAAAGGTCACCTCGACCTGTGTGATTTTGGGGTTATAAAAGCTGTCGGTTTTTCTAACCCAGAGCGCGAAACGGGCCTCCTCGAACAGCATCAGTATGCCTTTCATCGAGTGGGCGGGGACGTTGATATTAATATTCAACAATGTCTCGCTTTTGTGTTTCGTCATCTTGCCATGGCGATGAACTCGGTCATAACGTATATCGTCCAGGGGTTCGTCGTAATGACCACGCTCTGTCTCACGCCTTTTGCCCCGAGTGGCTCCCGCAGTTAGCGGTATGGATTGAGTTTGCGCCCGTATTGACTCGAAGACACCTTTTTTTACTTCGTATTAATATAACGAAACGATGGCTAGTCACGACATTAACATGGACGATTTTGATCGCACTACGGACGACCATGGCGATTACTTCGATGATGATGAAACGTCCTTCGGAACTTCTGCCGAGGGCGATGTTCACGATATGTGCCCCACCCGAGGCGGTGCCAAGATTCCTGCAGGGATCGCCAAGGATGATCTGACGCCTCCCGGGGAAACAGAGTCCCTGGTGAAACGGTGGGAGAGTGAGGTGTCCAAGTACGGCATCAATGCCACGTTGGAGTTCCGCAGCACTAAAATATGAGACCTGTGGGTAAAATGGGACAAGAACTGGAAGTTGATGACGTTCAAGAACAACCCTGCCGGTTCCTCAGCGCCTCCTCCGTGAACAAATATGGAGTACTCATCGCTCGAGCCCAGCTTGGAGCGACGAGGACCCGTCGCAGGCGGCTCAAAAAATGGAATTCGCCCTCCAGTCTACCGACAAAACGATGGCGAAGACGGCAGACGAAATAGAAATGTTCGAGCTTAGCGAGATCCCGCGCGTCTCCACCGACGCTATTCGAAAATGCGATAGACGAAGATGGCCAATCGCTATTGCACTTTGCGCTGAGGCTTGCTGTTTTATGAAATCGGTGTCGATTCCATACGCCAGCACGGCGGTGCGCTCAATAACCTCCGCGTTCACGTTCCGGTTTTGGAAGTAGTAGCCAATCGCAGGATGAGACCCCGCAGTACCGGCCGCCGGACACTTCCGGCCCGAAGGTTTTCAAAATTCCCAGCGTTCCGACTGGCGATGTGGTCGCGGAGTGATCGTGCCTAAATTCCATCCACGTCCAAGCCCCGTGGCCCTGAATGAGAACGTCCCCAAAGCCAGTGCTGCTCGGAAATGCTTTCTGGCGCCAGTCAGTGTCTTTTGAGACCCCAAGCTTTTCTCGCGTCGGAGCTTGAATGCCTAGCCAGCCTCGCAATCTCTAAAGCCACCGGACTCGCGACCTTTACCGTCGAGTCCGCCAACCGGGTATGGGTCACGCCGGCGTTGGCTGTGCTGTGCTGATCGGTTTTACGACAATAGGGGATGGTTTGGGCCAGGCGAGCACGTCGGCGACGGCCCCGTGGGTTTCGCCTTCACGAAAACACTCAGGGTGCAACTGGATCAACTGACAACATCATACAACGCGTTATTACACGTGTGCAGTAATAAGTACTCTCATTAACATTGTGCACGCCAGCGACCTTTTCTAAGATGAAACTCTGACCTTAGACTTCCCAAACCCCGAGATGAAACGTTTGGAATCGGGACACACCCGCGAATTGAAGATCTATATTCTAGATGATCAAGCGCAATAATTAAAGAACGATTAATAGTACCCGATTTAAGCCGTTCTCGAAATAAACCATGACGATTAACCGATAAGGAGTATCATGAGCATATGCGGACCATGCAGTTCCAGCGCAAGAGCAGAACAGGACGCGGGCACAGACATCAATGATGGGGCGGCAATGAGAAGGATAGAGGGGAGGGTAGCGCATGCCCACAAAGAGGCGGCTACGGCGCGTGCGCACATAAAGCGATTAAATCCCATCATAACAGTGTGTGCCGAGGAGCGGGGCGAAATGCACGCGGGGGACCAATGAATATTCATTTGGCTCCAACGCGAGCAAAATATATACGGAATAAACCATGGCAGCGTCCGGGACGGTTATACGAATGTCGGTCTGCTCGGTAAAAATTAAGGAACACGCTACTACCGAACTCCGAGTGAATCTCGTCATGAACGAGGTAGAGCAGAAGTCTGGCGTCACCAAGCACGAGGGGCAGAGGTCATGGTTTACGATATTCGACGACACACCCATTAAAGTTACAGCCGGGGTGTTATTAACTTCGTTACAAAAGTCGCAGACCAATCGACCTCCTCCACTGCATTGACACTGTTAATCGAGCTACATTTATGATGAATGCCGAAAAACTATATCCTGAGCTGCCGTCTGGGGCGGCTGACACGACATCTTTTAGGATGACCAGGATTGTCGAGATACAACAGATTCTCCAGCATGAGGGAGAGACGCGGACGGGTCATGCAAAAAATATAGGCGGGCGGTCAAAGTCGTCCAGGGGGTGAACACCACGCTAGCCTCAGCTTCCGTTGTGAGCGGGATGAAGAGTGTGTCTTTATTGTCAACAGTCGTTGTTGCGCCGATCGCGGTGGCTTTGAGTGCGGTCGCGGCGGGGGCAGGTCAACTTTGCATGACGAGCAGACTGGTGGCCCGCAAGCTCGAGGCCAAGAGTCGCAAGGACGACCGAATAGCAGTTCTCGCGAGGTCGAAGAAAAACAGTATCGACGTTATCGTGTCGAAAGCGATAGCCGACAACGATAAATCAGATAGTGAGTTCAAACTGGTCGTCGAAGAGATGGCCAGGTACCAGGAGTTAAAGTGTGCGATTCGGTCCATGGCCCGACCACAAATTCTCGCAGACGAAGACGTAAAAAACATTTCAGCAGCAACCCCCCCAACCTACCCCCCCCCCCCCGTGTAATACTGCCCGGCGGCTCCGTCGGCGCCACCTTACGAAGCATACAACTTTCGGGCAAGGTCCAAGTACACAACCGTGATTATGTAAGCCACCGCCCGCCATAAGTATCATTAGCATACACACACCGCTAAAGATTTGTGTGCACCCGGAAGTTATCATGTAGTCGCTACGCGCAGATGAACATTGTCGTCTGCTGATAGAGACAAACGTAAAGGTGGCCCGGTTTGATATGACCAGCCTATTTTTTGTTTGGGTTCCCCGATATAGGCATTCCGTCCGTACATTTGGTGTGACCGTAAATATAGACGCTTAAAGATTGGTTCCCTGCTGATGCCAACGGGGAACCTGTTCTTTCTCGAACGTTCTCCGTTGAGTCATTGGGGGAATCTCTCAAATATAAAATATAACTATGACATAGAGGTGTTAGACGTAATGCGGAAGTGTGCACACTTGCTCAGTTGGAATACACTAAACTAAATAACTGACCATGCGTATTTGTTGCTTTCTTATTGAAACATGAAAGTAAATATGTTCGTCCGTATGATTATACAATTAAGGTGGGTGAGAGATGTATACGGGAAAAAAATACCCCCCCCCCCCGGTGCTCCGGCTAGAAGAATGAGACCCCCCTCCGGCGTTCCGGCGCCCTCGCGACTCTCTGTTATGGCCGGGGTTGTGTGGGCTCGCCTCGTGTATTCGCCTCGCGGGTTTACCGATGGCTCTCCGTTGCATTCTTTATCCGAGCAAGCGACTGGGAAAGGGTACTGACGTATTGTGTTATGGTCATCATTGCGTTGGGCCCGCTCATGGGTGTGTGACAGTCTCCATGGGGTAAGTGGTCTAGAATCTCCAATGTGTAAACTCAATTATACATTGTTTCTTATTTCAAGATACGGTAGCGCGTATATTGTAGTATGTTCACATTTGACGGCCATCTTGGATTTCTGCTATTTCGATTACTATATAATTTCACATCAAAGATAGAAAAACACACATTCATTGTTTCAATATCCATATAATTAGAAAACTCGTTGATATGACGAACCAGTGAAATTATGTAAAATAGTTAACTTTGGCGGCCACCTTGATTTTTCTCATATGCAGTTTTAAGGAATTGAATTTTAAAGTTGCCCATGTGTGTCAACATGTTACATACATTCATTATGCTGACTTACACTGCAATTATATGGCACAATATATATATTTGGCAGCCATCATAAATGTATGTAGATTTTTCAAAACGTTCAAGGAGGACAGGTTGTTATCAGTCGAATTGCAAAACTAGAAGGTCTAGAGATGAAAAATCAGTAATAAAGAAACTATGTTATTCAAAACCAGGTGAAGCCCATAATCGGCTTTTGGCTGCCAGACTAAGATTAGTGCGAGTACCGTGTAGCTGTGAGGCTGGCCGTTTCGCATGACCAAAATGTTCGTAAGTGCATTATTTGTTTGCCAACCTTGGTTTTCGGAGCAAATATCTTTGTAAATAAAATGTTTGTTTTTCATGAAAAACATATTAATCGTTACAACGTCTACTAGTGTGAAACGGGCGCCAGTAGAACAGCGCGGGCTCCACAGCAACATCCACCAATGTACTACATCCCTAGGGCCCATTTCACTAAACCTCAAACGATACAACTGTTTGATACTAAGACAAATATGTATTTGTTTCTCACATTAACGTGATTAACTAATCATACCATTTTGCACCTACATGCACACATCATTACATTTGAAAATGTCCATTAAAGATTTTTCAACATCGGTTGTCGGTATAAATGTTATTTTAAAATTAAAGCATTACGAACTTCTTAATCGTACGAAGTTTAGTGAAACGGGCCCCCGGTATGTGATTTACCGTTCACCCTGTATCTCCTCTGCAGCTGTTTGTGTGTGGCAGTTGACCATAGACTGGACACGAGGATGATGGAGACTGAAACAGAAATGAGTAAGTTTCTATAAATTGTTTTAACGTTTGTTCATTTGGTTGATTAGTATTGCCATGCAATGAAAATAATGATTTCATGTGCACTGCTGTGACTATTATGGAGACTATAACACGTTACACTTTGGTAACAATACCGTTGGTGTTTTCTAGTCCCAGCCAGTGACGGCATTTCACTTTGGTGACATAGCGTAGAGCCAGTACGGTGAACCAATCCGATTCTGGTGTCCACAACACGATTCCGTGTATCAGTGGAGACTCTGCTCCGTGTGGACCAGGGCGACGCGTACTGAGCGGGGCTATTTATGCGGTGACGCCGTCCAGTCTAAGAACGAAATGCAACTCTAAGGACGTCCATCCATAGAAGAAATGACGTAACAACCACCTCCGCCTATAAGTGATCGTTAACAAATCTGAACGACGTCATATAAAGTCACCGTCAACATGACGGAATCCTGATTTAGTTGTCAGATAATCTCAGTTAATATCTTGAACGTTATACATGTATATATATATATATACTATACGATACTTACCTGTTCCAGAATCGTGACTGTGCCTAGGTTGCTGTCTACCCTCGAGAGGACGATGACCATACTGTCTTGAACATACATTTTGTGTACAAACTCATTTGTTTGTTAGTACTAAATTCCATATATTACCTGTACAAGTACATGTACATGTTCAAGTACATGTACAAATGGGGACAAACTAATTTGTAAATATGTCATCATTGTAACTGTATACCTTGTTGTCTCTTTATACAAAGTGCTTGGTGTTCCAACCCAACAATAAACACATCTCAGTGTCACCCTGGCGTGACAAACAGCATCGGGGAGAGGTGTGACAAGTTCGATAGACTGGTGTACGTCCATGATCAGGATATTTAAACAAGTGTGGGTGCCGATTGCAAACAACAATGGGGTCATTTTCACATGGGGCATTGTGTCTGTGACTGGATAAATGGGTATGATGGTATTTGCGATCAGTGTAGATCCAGATCAGCCTGTGCGTTCGCGCAGTCTGATCAGGATCTACACTGTTCGTCATTAAATCTGTGAAACACATGTAATGCCACTAACAAACAGTATATATATGTATCTTGCTGCAAGACTGAAATTTCCGGAGCAGGATATAGACTGGCCAAATGCTAGACCTAAACCTACAATTACGGCCATATATCGACTCTATATTAGAAACGTGACCAAGTGCAGGTACTAAATTGACCCAGATCTGGAAGTATCACCTTTGTCGCATCACCGCGTTCCCCGATAACGATAACGATCTCGATAACATTGAACTATTTTCCACACAAATCATGCCAAACCTGTGAGTTGTGAATTATATGTGAATTCGGCGTCATTTACGGAAAATATAGTACATTTTCGAAAGCAATATCGGCGACAAACGGCGATGCGATAAGATAATGGCCCGTTCTCACGACCGATCTGAGTACCTCGATCAAACTAGATCATGCAGTCATGTGGTCGTGAAATGATCTCCCTCGGTCTGCAGGAGGTTCCCGCCCGGTCTGGAGCGGTCTGCCTTGGTCGGTAGCGGTCGGGGTTTCAACACGATATATTTTGACATGTCGGGCTGGTCGTGTTGGTCGGGTAGACATCGGGTGGGGTCGGGAAGGTCGAGTAGAGGTCGAGTAAAAGTCGGGATGTGTGTCGACAAGTGGTCTTGAAGTGGTCTGGAAGGGTCTTGAGTTGGTCTAGTATGGTGCACTACAGGTCTGGCAGAGGTCCCCTTCCGTCGTGTAGACCCCCGACCAAACACCTGGTCGAGCTTGCTAGCGGAATGTGGCCGCTAGAGGAGATCGAGGTACTCAGATCGGTGGTGAGAACGGGGCATAAGACCCAGTCGTGGCATCAGGTACAGTGGACACCAAGGACACATCTGTGATCTTATTTTTGATGGTTTTTGTTGTCATTTATTCAGGTGATGATGCCGGCTCATGATCTCATAGCACTCACCTATGGCTCAGAATATGTTCCTAACCCTGCTGTATATATTTGGCTGTGACTGGAGAAATGGGGCGTAATGGTGTTGTGACATATCTATAGTGCGTGTTAGAAGCATGACACGGGTTTCATTGATGGAATGACGAACAGTGCTATCCTGATCAGACTGTGCGGATGCACTGGCTGATCTGGATCTACACTGGTCGCAAAACCCAGAGTTACATTTCTCTAGTCACAGCCACATATAACAAAGGCGCCATGATAAATGCGGTTCAATGCGTGTGCAATCAGTTTACACCCAAATTCAATATAATACAAAGTTTGTAAATATTAGCATTCAGGGTGGCATCTATTAAACACAAACTGGTCGTCATAGGAATTAAATAAGTGTATAATTATGTAACTAATCCGCCAGTTTTAAAAATTACGAGTCGTCGCTATGAAGATAAAATAATTGAGTAATGTTTAAAGGTACATGCCCACATGCCAGGTTATAATATAGGGAGGCATATTTATTTCGTCCATTCGTTAGATATGACATTCTTCGGGAAAAATAAACAGTCATTCACCATTTCCCGACGGTATAAGTGGCATTAATATACTTCGTACATCATCAAACATGAATGTCCACACTGATATCAGGGGCGATAACCGTGTTTCCTTAAAATATTAACGTACATTGCTATTTAGTCTCTGTATTTATTTTTTGATGTGCAATTATCATACTTTATAATCTGTCGAAAATATTATTTATTTAGGTGACGCATTTAATTGGATTAAATAATCAAAACATATCATGCCTCATTTGCATATGATAGCCTGATACCACTGCGAGTCACTATCAATAAAATAAATATTACTAAATGATTATAATTCTATAGCGGGCACTTGCAATTTTTAGAACTGGTGGAATAATGACACAATTATGACTTGGTAAAACCCAAATCATTATACAACTTACAAATAA
Organism: Conchocele bisecta; assembly: GCA_029237695.1. Classification (NCBI taxonomy): domain Eukaryota; kingdom Metazoa; phylum Mollusca; class Bivalvia; order Lucinida; family Thyasiridae; genus Conchocele; species Conchocele bisecta. Next base: position 155,090,191 of record CM055266.1, read on the forward strand.
CTACCGTTGCCAAATATACCTTTTTCATCAAATGATCATTACTACATGTAATTTCGTTAGAATGAACAACTATTTCTATAGATTGCATAATAGTGTCATTCACAACTAAAATGTGTTATATTTCCTGTAGATTAATATACGTAGTTATTATATACCTTCATATTTGCCCCATTGACTTTGCATTGTTGCTACCCATCAATAAATTGCCGTATTGTACGATGTCAAACAGTCGTATTGTCGCCGAACTGCGTCGCATCGCGAATAAGGAAATGTCCTAATCCAAGGTCCATAAAGATGTCTGATATGAAATATAGACCGTATGGGATAATACGATAACGTTACATTTCAAATACACTTGTTGCCGACAAAAATCATTTTAACTCCTAAATTAGGTTGATCCGATGGCGATGAAGGCAATGTGGCCTCGAGAGTCGTGCTTCATAGTTTTTCGGGGCGATTTTGAACGTTTTGTGGAATCATTGACATGGTCGGCAAATAAAAAATGTGTTAAATAAACTTACGTGTTTAACTGAAACTTTAAGTATGGCTTTTTATCCAAATTTAACGCATTTTCCCCAGTTTTGTTGTGTCTGTAGTGATATCAGCCATCTTGGTTTTCGTGTATTGTATTGATTTAGGTGCGCGAAATGACGTTGTCAAGTTAGTATTCCTACACGCTACAATTTGCATAAACTGAAACCATCACAGGCGCACGGATTGTTTATCAAAAATAATAGAGAGTCGCATGTTTTCTTGAACGGGTATATACTAAATAGGTTATTGGATTTGTACGGAAATATATTTTCTTTGGACTTTGGAGCTTCTTTGAGCCAATTCCTGCACTAGTATTCGTAGTAAATGGATAGTCCCAAATACAATGACAGACCAAGGTGTCCATTACCGAACATCGCATTACAAAGGCATCATTGTTTCTAGTGAGGTTGACACTCATTTGGCACACACACTTGTACAGTGGAACCTCTCTAAACCGGACACCATGGGAGGCCTTGTATAGTGGAACCTCTCTAAATCGGACACAATGTAATTTTTAGAGAGGTTCCACTGTAGTTCTGGAAGTTGAGCACTCAAAGATATGCTTGTCTGATTTTCAATCATGAACAGACAATAACATCAGATATAAGTGTCAGTGAATCCAACAAAAATGAGACAAACAAATGTGTTATTGGTGTTCGGTTTAGAAAGGTTTCACTTCCACTGTAGTAGTTCAGGTACTCTGTAAGTATCTATCACAATCCATGTGGGACAAGCCATGTGATGTTGTAACGAAGACGACATGCGCTATCTCATGAAAATACTTGCAAACCTTACGATATTCTCCGTAAATGACTTCTAAACTGTTCAGAGCAGCACATGTGGAATTGAATATTGCAATAATCTGAAGGTTACCGCTTAGACAGTTGAACTAATATAACATTTCAATATTACGGGTGCACATTCCTGCTACAGGGAAACCCCTCTAAACCGGACACGCTGGCAGGAGGTTTCACTGTAAATCAGGCATTTGATCATTCTGAGCCATAGTTGTGTGCTATGCGATCGCGAAGAGACATTAACACCTGCGATAAATGACCAAGAACTCGCCAAAAATAAGATTATATGCGTGTTCGTGGTGTCAGGTTTAGAGAGGTTCCGCTGCATATTGCAAACATGCTTACCATAGAAAATACGCTTGTCCATGTTGTCCATTCAGTAATGGATGTCGTCCATCTTTTTGATAAGACCCGACTGTAGCCTACATCCTTATCTTACATGTACGCACCCGTAGATAACCTTATGTCATGTCATGTCATAGACACAAGCAGAGCTGTCACTGTGCCTCGAGATATGGGGCCTATGATATTTGTGACCAGACTAGCGCCTGATCAAATAGTAACTCCTGTTGTGTAACCCGACGACTGTCTATACTGCTTGTTAGCAACGTGACTGGCGTGTCATTGATGAAATGGTGTACAGTGCAAATCCTGATCAGACTGTGTGGATGCACATGCTGATCTGGATCTACACTGGTCGCGCCAAAGCACTAAGCCCCATTTCTCCAGTCACAGTCACATTAAGTGGCTAGCACAGGGGAAATTGGACATATGACATTAGTGGCCAATCACGTTGCTATGGAAGCGTCCTGGTGCCACTGCTAAAATAGTTTTATCTCCTAATTAGGACCTACTATCTCCTAATTTTGAATTGGATCACCTAATCAGGAGGTAGTATCACCTAATTATGACTTACTAACTCTTAATTAGGACTTACTATCTGTGTCAATGGTAAAAAATGTGTATGTCCGAATTAGGAGATAATAACTTCTAATTAGGTGAAATTAAGTCCTAATTAGGAGATACAACTCCTATTTAGGAGATATTAAGTCATAATTAGGAGATACAAAGTCCTAATTAGGAGAGACTATCTCCTATTTAGGAGTTAGTCTCTCCTAGTTAAGACTCACATGCACGCATTGAGAGATCCATGAGCCCATTATTAGCTGTACACACTTCTTTAAATCATTCCGATATTCCCATCATCCCGTCTGTAGTGTGTGCACGTGCCATGAGTGGATATACAAGCACGTGCATGTCAGTGTGTCCACGTGCCGTGAGTGGGTATACAAGCACGTGTATGTCAGTGTGTCCACGTGCCGTGAGTGGGTATACAAGCACACGTATGTCAGTGTGTCCACGTGCCGTGTGTGGGTATACAAGCACGTGTATGTCAGTGTGTCCACGTGCTGTGAGTGGGTATACACGCACGCGCATATATTTCACAGAGCGGTCGGATAGGAACACCGTTGTCATGCATTTGTTTACCATAGCGATCTCGTTTGCAAGGGTAGAAATTAAAAAAATTAAAAGTTTTATGTCCAGCACCGAGGCTGTCATGAAATATAAACCTGAAGATAAACACTACCTAGTGTTGCGCAATAATCGATAAGGTACACCCTATCAGAGATAAAAAATTCATTGGTTATACTCAGTACATACAACAATCTGTCATATATATCGACAACTTACACCCTATTAGAGACAATAATTCCATTGGCTATGCTCAGTATATACAACAATCTGTCATAAATATCGACAACTTACACCCTATTAGAGACAATAATTCCATTGGTTATGTCAACAATTGACACCCTATTAGAGATGAGCTATCCATTGGTTATACTCAGTATAATGCCTACCATAAAGCAAATGAGAGAGCAAGCTAAGAGTTGGGGAATTTCCCTAAGAGGTTTGAGACTCAAGAAAGCTCTAGCAGATAGGATAAGTGATGCGCCAGCCGTCGTCTACGAGGAGAGGCTGCGGCGTGCGGTTTCAACCGGACGACTGCTTGCCGACCTCGAAAAACGAGCCAAGAAATTGGAGAATGAGACGACGGCCAGCCTGTGTGCCACGGCTTACGCGCAGCGTGTAAAAGACGATCCCAGCGCACGCAGAAGAGCACTCTTCAAGGCACACTACAATAAGATTTATCAATGTCTGATGGGGAGACCTCCTAAGAGTAGAAGATAGCTTGCCAGAGCTTTGGTGGAGGAGGGTCCCAGGATTCTCGCCGAAGAAGCCGAAGTTATGAAAACTGTTGATAGGGGTAGGAGGAAGATAGTATGGACCTTCGAGAGGGGGGAGTAGACGAGGAGATCGATAATCGCATAATGAATAAAATTCGTCCAGAGATGACCACGGCCTGTTATCTGAGGTATTCATGCTCGTATCGTATTAGGAACATCGACCGACGCTACGATGATATATCACAACAACTGAAAGGGTAGTCCGTGGATAAACGAGATCGCCAAAGCGGAGAGTTGTATAGCCGATAGAGAGAAAGGTCGAATGGAGATCGACAAATTCGATAGACCAAACACAAAATGGACCTTCGTTAGTTAGAAATCGATCGAGGTGAAGATGATCATCGACGCTCAACAACTCCTCATGGGAGCGGGAAAACTCCCCGATTAGTTAAGGCAGAAAAAGGAATGTATTCCATCGACACTTACGACGACTACTTGTGTCTGTTTAGGTGCATAGCCATCCACCGTGGAGGGAGATCCGACCGCTGTTGTGAGGAGGCACGAGCTCTGGCTCGCGAATACCTCGGTCACGATAACGGACCGGGTAGTGAGGGAATTCCCCTGGACGATCTTAAGAAGGTAGAAGAACACTTCAAACTGAGTATTCGCGTTTACGAGCCCACCGACGACGGAGTGTGGTACCTCATGAAGTCTCCGGCAAACTACGACGCGGTTGGGGTGAATACTATGACGATAGGAATGTGTGGAGGTCACTCGTTCCTCATGAAGAACCTCCACAAGATGACGAACGAGTACGGGTGCTACGGATGTCAACAACGGTTCACAAAGTCGTGTAACATGCACATGCACGCGACCACCTGCATGGGTGGGAAGACCGTGGTGATATGTCCAGGTAAGAGGGTAGAGAGACCACAGTCGGCCTACGAGAAGGCGTTCTACCCCAAGGGGTCAGCGAGCGCGATGTCGATTCAATGGTTGAGCAGAGAAAAGGAGAGGGTGGGAAAGCACATACATCACGCGAGATGCGGTCACGGTGGCGAGAGGTGGGTGGCCGGCGAACCGGTAGACGGTTACTGTCACGAGACCAAGACCGTGTTTCAGTTTCACGGATGCTACTGGCACGGGTTTCCAAGGCATTGCAGGAGAGGTAAAGCGGTAGCGCTGTACAGGAGGACGAACATCCAAGACGCCAAAATAAGGAAGGCGGGTTACGAGCTGGTGGTGATGTGGGAGTGCGAGTGGTTGCATGAGGGGAATCCCCACTATCCACCATCGACGATCATGGGTCAAGAGTGGAGAAGATGTGCAAGGCGGTGCTGGGGTACGGCACCAATGCGCTGTACCTGTCTACCCTGTCGAAAGACATGCCGTGCGGGGAGGAAAAGATATGGACGTGTGACGATCCGGAAAAACAGTCGCATATAGACCGTTTCGTGAGGAGGGTCAGGCGCGACGAGTGGTTCGGATTTGCGGAGTTGGATATAGAGGTCCCGGAAACGTTGCGAGACAAGTTCTCGGAAATGTCACCATTATTTGTAAACAGAGTTGTCGAGGAAGCAGAAGTCCCGGAACACATACTAAAATATTTGAAGGACACGGACCGGAAACGAGGAGATAGTAAGAAGCTCGTTGAAGCCCTATCCGCCAAGAAGATGATCATATACTCCCCGCTACAAAAGTGGTATCTGGGGCACGGACTGGTCGTCAAGGCGGTGCATAGGGTGATAGACTACACGCCCGGCAAACCGTTCCAATGGTTCGTGGAAGAGGTCACCGCTGCCAGACGGACGGGGACGTCGACAAGAGCAAGGCTGTGTTGGAGAAGATATTCAAGCTGGTTGGCAACGCGTGTTGTGGCAAGGTGATAGAGGCAAAAAAGAGACACATGAACACCACTTATACGAAGGATGAGAAGACTGTCGACCGGGCACTGAGGTCGGCGTGGTTCGAAGACCTGGAGGAGATTTGGGAATCTTACGAGATATCGAGCAGGAAGACTCGAGTGGTGATCAACATACCGTTTCGGTGTGGCATAGCAGTCTACCAGTTGGCCAAGCTCCGGATGCTGGAGTTCTACTACGACTTCTTGGACAAGTACGTGGATCGCGGAGATTTCGAACGTATACAGATGGACACTGACAGCATGTACTTCGCGGTGTCGGAGAAGACGCTGGCGAAGGTGGTGAGAAAGAAGATGAAGAGAAAATTCAATAAGAAGAAGGCCGAGTGGTTGGCTTGGGATAAATGGAACAGAACTCCGGGACTGTTCAAGTTGGAATTCGAGGGGGATAGAGCCATCGCTCTGGACCCGGTTGTACGAACGTTCCATTAGTTAATGTATCATTAGCCTAATGACACATTAACTTTTCATTAGTTAATGTGTTATTAAAAATGGGTTGTACGAAATTTCATTAACGCCTCATTAACTAATGATGCGCTAATGACAAACTTAGCGCTAATGATTCATTAGCAGTTGAGTGAACCAGTCTATAATGCAAAACATATCCCACAATGCAATGCGGTAAACAATGTTCAGATATCGATTCCGTTCTTCCGTACTTCCTGTCGGCTGTCAAATTTGTCAAGCGAAGAAAACAAAAACATGGAGTCTGCGTATTCTTCTCAAAGAACTCGTACCAGGAACTGGGAAACAGACGAAATTAACCTGTTAACCGAGTTAATCGAGGAGAAGAGAATCGTGTTGTTTGGAAAACAAACAAATCTTGTCACGAACACGTTGAAAAACAGTTTATGGCAATCAATTAATGATCGTATAACATCGCTAGGCGTCGATGTACGCACTGTAAAGGAGGTGAAGGTGAAGTAGTCGAACTTGCATCAAAGTGCCAAAAAACAATATTGTTCGGCAAAATATGCCCGCGGCGCGACAGGTGGTGGTCCCGTTGTGCATCTTCCGGACCCGACAACAGCGAAAATTGCCACAATGTTTTCACAATGTCCGAGCTTTAACGGAGTAGACGGAGGGGTAGAAAGCCTGTGTTTAGGTACTGCAGTTACAGTCTGTTCCACGTTTTGCTGCCGACGAGCATTTGACAATTAAACATATTAAATATAAAACGTTTTCATCAATTATAACAAAACAAGTAATCCTCTCTGATTAACACTCGTATGTTCTCGTATGCAGCAAAACGTGGAGAAGACTGTAAATTGGTAATCATGTCAATATTGCTCCCTCACTCTCGTCACCGGTAACCCGATAACAGCACAAAAGAAACAGCAAGTCACATAGTTGCGAACGATAACTCTTGCCATCTACTCCCGTACCGTCCGTATCTGTAGTCTGGCTATGGACGGTACGTGAGTAGATTGCAAGAGTTACCGTTCGCAACTACAAGTCACAACAAACAAACGTTCGACCTACCTTATATGAAGATAAGATTTTTGAGTGAACACAGCGTTTATGCACTCCTGTAATGTCTCCAAATTGAACCATCAACCATTCCGAAAGTTCCACCATAAACGTTGTCACTCCCATCATGAACTGTGTCACTCCCACATCGTTAATAATAGTATTTATCAATATCATCAGTTAGTGTTGATGTAAATTTAATGTCAACTAAATGTAGGCAGACGGTACGGGAGTAGATTGCAAGAGTTACCTTCGCATCTAGAGCTACTGTGGTCACAAAACCCATAAGCCCCATTTCTCTAGTCACTTATAATGAAAAACTGCACCTGCATTAACAAAAGAATCCAACATTTAACTTTAAATTAAAGACAACATTTTGATCTGGTGCCAGGCATCCTCATTTGATCGAGTTAAAAGTACGTCTCCATGTAAATCTTGCTATTAGGAAAAAAATCACTGCTTTGCAATCATTATTTTAATTTCATTTTTTAAGTCTAAACATTATAATCGCATTATTAAAGTTTACAGTTTAAATTTGTATGACAGTTGAAACAAATCCATACTTATCAAGTTATGCAAGTTATGGCACGGCTATGTATACAGTGGATATACCTAGGTTCTGGATAATAAGCCTTCGTTGGCCAGTTACTAGAGCTATAAGCATACAAAAACAATTATTCAAAACTTTTTTTAAAACAATAAACTTATCGTAAAAGTGCTGTGAAACCAGATTTATCTAAAAGTCCTGCTTGTTTCCATGTCGTCCATTTTGTTAACGTATCATCCAGGCACTTGTAGAAAATAGACTGTGACCTTAGACTCTGGATTTTTGTTGTTGGGTTATTCTCATCCTGTAGTGTGGCGCACCATCGAATCAGATAAAAAATGGTTATCTAAATTATCAGAGGAGTGTACAGTAAACAATTTTTGACCATTTCCTTTACCAGTCATAAATGACAATAATATTATCACAAGGCTAATAATCATAATGCAAGATGCTTTCAGATCACGTTTAATTTTCATTTGTGGTACATGCTATTTTACCATATTCATTATGGTGTACACTACAGGCAGGATTTATACCAACAACAAGATAATAACAATCTACAAACTGTAGACTATTATTCTGATAATTTTTATAATCAACAGAACAATAAATTATATTTACATCTGTGTAATCAAATATAATTCTGTGTTAGTTTTTTATTGTTTTTCATATAAGACCCCCCAGTATAATGAGAAGCTCTATTCTGGTAATTTGACAGCTACCAGTCATTTGTTTACATGACAAGGACTTCTCAAAATGGCTAAAGAATCCAGTGACACAGACTGACAGAACAATGCTTTGTAAATCTTTTTCAATAATGATGTTTATGAGTGGACAAAAGTGGGAATAGCTGAAATACAACATTTTGAAGGTATTCTAATAATTTTGATTAAAACCTTGCATGACCAAGGGCGATGTGGAATATTTTTCTCCATTTGACAGATAGGGGTCTTCTGCAAAAAATGTCCGGGAAACTGACCGTGAAAGTTTCCGTGATTACAGACAAATGCGGTTTACGAAAATTCCCGACGCGGGGTTACTCCCGACAAATGGTTACGCTACTGTAACATATCAAACATAAAACACAATTTTAATAAATCTCCCAATCTCTAGTCCCAAGTGTGTAATCCATGAATTCACTATAAAGTCTGGAGTCAAACTGTACACATTTAAATTCGTCGTTGCTGTAAACTTGTGTCAGTCAGTGCGTCACGCATATTTATTGACGTCATACAACATAATTTGCATATTTCGATGTGAGTGTTACAGGGTATTTCCAAAAGGTATTAAATTTGTTGTCTCGTTTAAACTTTATTTATTTTACAACTATTACAAACAAGCGCGACAGCACTTATACAAATGCTTTCATTGGCACAGATGAAGGCGCAAGGGAGGTCATGTTGTCTCGTTGATTAGGCACAACATGCTCTTTATAGGAATTATAAATCATATAAGTGTTAATGTATTATTGTCTACCAATTTCACTAGTGTTATAACTTACAAGTGTCCGCAACACAGATAAGTGGCTGTGACTGGAGAAATGGGGCGTATGGGTTATGCGACCAGTGTAGCCCCAGATCTGCCGATTTGCACTTTATTAGCACTTTGTGATATCACCCATTCAAATCGGTGATATCGTCCTTTCACCTATTCGAATGCATGATAACACACACCCATAGGCGTCGCCAGGGGGGTTGCGGGGGGATGTGTGGTGCGAACGTAATCCCTTTTCATTTTGTCATTTATATATATATATATATATATTTTCGTCGTTATCTCATGAGCAAGTGAATAATTATGCTAGGTAAATACCGAACACCGATCAGGGTATCCTTGTTTAGATTAATTCCGTGCACCTATTTCCACATCTTATTGTCTTCATACCGCCAATCCCGTATATTTATCACTTCAGATTTTGCAAATATAGAGCCAAATATAGAGCCAAAACGACCGGAACAAGCGGGAAAGGCATCAGATGGTGATGATGTAGACGAGAGTTTTTCCTCACACGTATCGATGCCCGAGAAGTCAAGCAAGGTTAATTATAATCTCCATTTTTAGCTGCGAGCCTCTCGCAGGTTATGTAGCCGGTTCTCAAAATACAGTCAGATATCACGGCGCTATTTTTTCTTGTGGCGCGTATGTATACATCTTGTATCTAGGTAATTGTTAACGACTCATTTTATGCTATTTTACATTTCACATTTATTAGAATGTATATCTTTGGTACATAATTAATTGAAGAAAAACCAATGGAACCTGAGACTTAGCCGTACAATTTCCACAAACCAGAATCACACCTGTCTGGCACCTGTCTGAACTTTTTCATTCACAACTACGGCGTGTAAAAATTTGCCGATATTGATTTCGAAAATCAGTCATATTTTCCTTAAATGATGTCGAAAATTGATAAAACATATACTGTTACCACTCATTTGAACCGTGTCGTCTAGATGGTTCACTCATTTGAATCGTCGCGTCGGCATGTTTAGAATGAGTGGTAACAGCGTACACTTTCACTTACAATAATTGAGCCCGGATATGGAATTACCACCCTTATCGCATTGGCATATGTCACCGATATTGATTTTGAAAATCAGTCATATTTTCCTTAAATGATGTCGAAAATTGATAAAAATTTCAGAGCTCATGCGGATGTGTATGTAATGCATAAAAACAAATACTAAGCCTTACTGGATTCTTCCTGTTTCCATACAGCTCCTTCTCTCCACATACAAAATATGTCGAGTGTTATACAGTTTCCCATAACACCATTTACTACAATTAATCTGTTTGAAACATTTCAAGAATTTACTAAAACACTGTTTACCACCCATTTCAGTTGGGCTCGCAGCTCAGTACTTTCATTACTTTGATATTATACTGTGATAGACAGGAGTATACGAGTATATGCACATTTAAATATTTCCGCTAGCATTGGACCTGGGGGCAAAATTTGCGAAACATAAATGTTTTAGTTGTTAAATGTGATTGTGACTGGAGAATTGGGCTTATGTGCCACGTAGAGTCCCTTGCCGTTTAACATTTGGAAAATCAGCCATTCATAGCCACAAATAAGATATTCAGAGTTTAATCTGTAATTGATAAAACAGTAATTACAGGAGCCTAAGCGGAAATCGTCAGAAGATGGTGAAGTCGCCGGTCCATCTCCGGTCGCTGGTCCATCTCCTGTGCAGGGACGTCCAGACAAACCAAGGTAAAATTTTCTTACATACGAAAACCTATTAATTTATCAGGGGAGGGGGGTATCTGCGCTTTATCGCGTCAGTGTAGCCCCAGATCATCCGCATTGGACTTTAATAGCACTTTGTGATAACACCTATTCAAATCGGTACTAGTACGTATGAGCATATCAATATCTTTCTCGCATTATTGAGGGGGGCATGGGTATAAATTACCATGTCGAATGTCACTATAGATTCACTAAATGTACATGTGCACGAACTGATAAAATGTACATTTTTATTTATTTATTTATTTTCGTCCATCCAATATAAAATCAACTACCCGGTTGTGACTAGAGAAATGGTGTTTATTGTATTAGCGACCGGTGTAGCTCCTGATCAAACAGTTGATTTCTGTATTGCTTGATAGAAGCATGACGGGTGTTCCATTGATGGAATGGCGAACAGTGCAAATATTGATCACACTGTGCGAATGTACATGCTAATGTGCATCTACACTGGTATCAAAACTCATAAGCCCCATTTCTCCGGATTGAACTATGTTAATGTCACTTGCAATTGTTTAGCAGCGTAGAATGTCGCTGGCGAATTATCTGACGTATCTGTCCTATAAAAGCGAGATTAATTTCACAAAATGCACTGCATTGTGAATGTGTTTTATCTTCGCAGGAAGAAAAGGAAGATAACTCAAGAGGACGTTTGGAGTGCACAGTGCGAGTCGCTACGGGGCCAAATTGACCAGCAGAAACTACAGAAAGAGAAGACGCAACTTCAGATCAAGCTGTTGCGGCGTATGCTGGACAGCAGTGATCAGATCACACCGACAGACTTATTTTTTTCACTAACTGGTTAGGGTACATTTACATATAGAAAGTGAATAATCGTTACTATGCAGCTTAAAAGGGACATGTTACTCCACCAGTTGTGTTTGACAATGCTACATCTTTATTGCTGACTATGTCGCGGGAACGAGGTAGGAAAACAAGTGTCGATGTCCGTTTTAAGTTGATGTACTTTTGTGGTGGTATAATAGTATGACTAATATATGTATAACATTTCTATGAACATTCAAGTGCTATGTATGGAAGCTTCCTGGTTTCGAACCTGAACTATTTTTATTTTCTAATTAGGAGATGGTATGTCCTAATAGTAAATAGTAAGTCCTAATCAGTATATTAAGTCCTAATTATTAGATAATATCTCATAATTAGGACTTATTATCCTAATAATAAATAGTAACTCCGAATTCGGAGTTAGTAGGTCATAATTAGGATAGTAAGACTTAGTATCTAATTAGGAGATAGTATATCCTAATAGTAAATCCTAATTATGAGCTACTAACTCCTAATTAGAGTTAGTAAGTCCTAATTATAAGGAGATACTATTTCCTAATTAGTTTTAATAAGGAAATAAAAAGTCCCAATTAGAAGATACTAACTCCTTATTTGGAGGACTTATTAACTCATAATAGGAGATAAATAAGTCCTAATTAGGCGACAGTAACTCCTAATTACAAGATAATAAGTCATAATTAGGACTATTTCCTAATTATGAGTTAACAACTCCTAAGTTTGACCTAAAATAGTTCAGCATCTGGCACTTGGACATGGGTTGCCATCTCGGCCATGTATGTAGTTACAAGCCATAGGTCAATCTCCTAATTAGGAGTTATCATCTCCTAATCAGGACTTACTATTTACTATTAGGACTTAATATCTCCTAATCAGGAGATACTTAAGTCCTAACAATACATATTAGGTCCTAATTATGAGATACTAGGAACATAATATCTCCTAATTTAGCACAACATTTAACCCAGATAACCAAGTCCTAATTAGGAGATAGTAATTTCTAATAAGGATATAGTAAGTCCTAGTTAGAAGATACTAACGCTTTATGACTTACTAACTCCTAATTAGAAGATATTAATGAGAAGATAAGTAAGTCCTAATTAGAAGATAATAACTCCTAATTAGGAGATACTGCTGTCTGTTCCACGTTTTGCTGACGACAAACTTTTGACAATGAAACACATTAATGAAAGAAATATTTAAATGTAAGTACTTTCATCAAACAAAAATAATTATGCTGGGTGACTTTTTTTGTTATTGATGAAAAAGTACTTACATTTAAATATTGTTCAGATTTAATGTGTTTAATAGAAAAAAGTTCGTCGACCGAAAAACGTGGAACAGACAGTAAGTTATAATTAGTCCTAGCTAAGTTGGCTCAGATATTAATTCAGTACACAGTATAGTATGCACTAAATAAAGAATACGGTCAGATATTAAATTAAATTTAAAAAGCTTTTATATTTGAAATAAATGATCATGTTATATAAACACATCGAAAAATGCACCGGTTTCCTGACGAGATGCCACTCAGTTCTATTTAACATTATAACATAAACTCATACGAAACGGTTTCTAGACGAAACGGTGATTATGTTGTATCTCCTGCATGTAGCTGAATGGGAATTCGTCAGGAATCTGGAGCCCATTTCGATGTGAAACAATTTTACGCCGGCGCGGAGTGCAACACCGGTGATAAGGTCAGTCATTAAAAGTATGTGCGGGCGATGTGGTCCCGGATGGTACGTCCATCATCCGGCCCGTCGTAGTGGATAACCACATCGTCGGTGACATCCCCTTCTTCGTCCTCCATCGCCTCATGGCAGTCCACGGCAATGTTATGAAGTACTGCACACGCTCCTGAAGCATTACGATAATATGAAATGCGTTATCTGTCTCAGGAAAGCGACTGGACGGATTCAGCAGGTATCAATGAGAAATATTTAAGAAAAAATTATAAAATGTATAATCAATCCGTGGGGTAATGGTGACTGAATGTTTATTTTGTCAGAAAATGTCTCAGATGATGTCTCTGCTATAAAGAACATTTTGTGCCTACTGAAAGGGCGTGTACCTTTAAATTACGAACATTCTTCAAAATATACGTACCAATGATGCGACATACACGATCTGGTCGCATTCTAATCTCGCTGTGAAGGATGTGGAACCGCCTCTTCCACCATCCAAAAGCACGTTCAATTGTCGCCCTGGTCTTCTTGTGGGCGACATTGAAGGCCTCTTGCTGGTGGTTGCGGGGTCGCAGGTAGGGTGTTAGGAGATAGGGCTTACAGGCATAGCCACTATCTCCCAACAAGAACCCATCATGCATCCTATGCGGTCCTCCGTCCAAACTTCGCTTCAGTTCCGACGTGTTAAAGACGTGGCTGTGATGTGAGCTGCCCGGCCACTTTGCTACTACGTTTGTGAATTTCCCTGAAACAATAAACCATGCATATACTGACATGTAACATTCTGTTTAGAATTTTACTGGGATATAAATTTTGGACCGAGACTTCCTACGGGCCAATCAAATGTTAGGGAATTGTGTAAATATTTGTGTGCTGGAATTATTATCTAATAACCCGGATCAGACTGCTTACTACGTACACTCATACGGTATCATTTGATTTTATTAACGCTATTTCTATAACGGCCGTTCGTCTGTCCGTGTATGTAGTACGGTTATCCCGAGTATCCCGTATGAATACGTCTTTGTGTCCAAAACTACTCACGAATTACGAGAATGTTTTTATCACAGATCTAACAAGGGCGACATGTAATGTGTGACAAAACATGCCTATAGTTTACGGAATAGCATAACAATATTGAGAAATAATTCCAGCACAAAAATATTTACACAATTCCCTAACATTTGATTGGTCCGTAGAAAGTCTCTGTCCAAAATTTATATCCCAGTAAACTCCCATGCCGAACTACTTTCCGTAACCGTCAGGCGCGTGTTAAAATAATTCTTAAGAAAACGAAAAAGAAACACATTTTCTTGATGAATTCATTTAAAATGCTGGAAATATAAGGAATGAATGGCCTTTTTGTGGAATTTATCGGGGATATAAACATTACGCAAACATTGTATTAGCGAGCCTACCTCACCAAACCCCCGGTTACCTATGTAAACAGCGGGTTTGATGAGGTTGGCGCAATAGGTAATGCGGTCAAATAGGTCACGATGCAGTGACTATTTTCAATCATTAACTTATGTTGTAAGCGATTGTAATGTGTATTTTCAATATTTATATTATTAAAATGTATCATATCGGTACCCCTTTAAGTAATATTTGTATATTTTAAATGTAATGATGTTGTCATGAAGCACATGAATATAAGTATTAATTAATCCAGTTTATATTGAGGCAAATCGCACAGCCTAAAAAACATAGTGCTGGAGTATAAACCATAGTATCGTATATTATTCATAAGTATATCACTATTAAACATTAATTACAATATGTATGCATATTATTAAAACAGTAGATGCTACCGCTGTTTCGCTGTATGTGATATTTATAACAAAATATTTTTTTATTCGTCCCGCGTACGGATTTCTGTCGCACAAAGCGCCATTTTCAGTTCATATTTTGACCTGTGAATATGAACCGGACTAAGTTTAAACAACGCTCGATTCCGTCCAATTCAGATTTCTCTGCAGAATGTTCAGACTAACTACATATTAAGTAATGTTGCTAAATAAGTGTTAACGGCTGGAACATGGTTATCACTAAAAGGAAGAAACCACATTCGTATTATTGAAAAATAAGATTTACCCGAGACCTCATGGAGGCCGCCATTAATCCAGTGTAAACAATAGACCGTGTGATCCCATTTCCTGAGTAGCCCCCGCTTAGTGAAACGATGTGCTAATCATGATATTATGTTCCCCAATAATTGGTAAACGGTTTGAATTTCTCGGTAAAAACTACGAAAGTCATAAAAAAATAACGATGTATATTTAACATTGGATACGCTTATAATAAACGGTATTACTCTCTCATCGGATCGTCAGTTGTCGTCGATAGCGATTTGACGTACTGATCTGGTCTTAATTTATTGTCAACTTTCAACGCCATTTACAGAATATATGGTTAATTTTGGAAATAAATAACGGCAAATTATGATGACGTCTGCTCTGAAATATCTGTCAACATGCGGACGTAATTTAAGGAAATCGATTATATTTTAAAGCTACATCTGTGACTAATTACGAATTTATGTATGGTCTTTGGCTACACCCGACACATTACACAGATCTAGTTGTAAATACACGTCGCTTTGTGTGGGGAAAAAATCGATAATGCGTAGTTGTGTGTGACGAGGTGTTGATCTGATGACACCACACAGCTGTGACCCTTAGGCAATGTTTTGAAATTGACGTGTCGTTTTGATGTGTGCCGCAACACCTCACTGTCGGAGACAACATGACAATTAACGATATACTCTCGATTATACACAGATCTATTAGACGGCTGGTTATTTAAAATAAAGAGTAGTTCAGTACACCTTCGCCGATATTGTTTTTAGAAAATCAGTAATATTTTCCGGAAATGGTGTTGAAAAGTTGACAAAAATTCTATCACCGTATTTAGTTGTGCCGATATTGTTTTAATAAATCAGTAATCTTTTTTCCGTAAATGGTGTTGAAAATTGACAAAATATATAGCCGCATTTCTCCGATATTCGTTTAGAAAATCACCAATATTTTCTGTAAATGGTGTTGACACAAAATGCAGCGTTCACGCGGAATTCAAATTAAATACAAAATAATAATTTAATAAAGAGACGCCGATGGCTATTGTGTTTGCGGCCAGTGAATTCTGATCGTGGTAGCCACAGGCGCAGTTCGAACAGTGTTGTGAGCAGATGGAGGACAATAATTATTTCAAATTCATAAAAAAAATGTTTGCTGTCCGAAAATTAATTAATTGTGACAGCCAAAAAAAATATATTTTGGGACAGTAAAACATTATATGGTATAGACAGTATAGACAGTACCTCAAACTAAAAAAACAGTAACAAACTGTCTGTGTATATATTACTTAAACTTAAAACATCAGTAACAAACTGTCTGTGTATATATTACTTAAAGACAGACACTTTAATTGTTGGTAAGTTTCTATCAATTTATAGGTATTTTTATTAAAATCATAAAATTGTGAAAATATTAAAAAAATATTAAAATCACAAAAATAATATATATGGAGAAATTTTTTTTATACCACGTCGAGGTTTGAACCCCCGACCCTTTCGGGAATCGGTAATTAAATCATTGAAGTCGGCGACCTTAACCTCACGACTGTTGCGCCATTTATGACAATCACAGTTATACAGAAGTGCTATCAGTATTACGCCACCATTTGAACGTAATAATTATTATTATTTGCAACTCCATCTACAACAATATCGTTACAGAGATACGCTATTGAAACAACATGTATTAGTACCCATAACATAACAAAGTAATGTATCATTATATATCACAGGAGATAGCTTAAAACTATATATCCTAATCATAAACAGAACAATCCGCTTGGCTCGTATGAAAATAGTTCGCGTGATATTGATTATCTCCCTTGCCGAAAGTAGTTCAGTGATTTATTAATTCCAAATAAGACGTGTTTGCGTAATGCTTGGAAAAGTCGCGGGAATACTGGACGAGGCCTTCCGACCTTCGTCCAATATTCCCGCGACTTTTCCAAGTTTATACCCCGATAAATTCCACAAAAAGGCCATTCATTCCTATAATATATCCTGATCACATTGAAAATCTAATATATTTTGAGAAAAGTCGCAGTTTGCAAGTATATACATACGCACATGACATCAACTATTGACGCAAATGCCACACTGCAGTTGGAATTATATTCCATGTGTACCAATACGTCCACTGATCGAACAGTGTAGACCCAGATCAGCCTGTACCCGTATTTATCCGTCACATAGTCCTAACTAACCACCCACTGGACCGGTCAAAGTGACGATATGATTAGAATGTCATACGTGTACAGGCTGATATGGGTCTACACTGTTCGCTATTCGGTCAACGTGACGATATGAATAGAATGTTTTACTGTTGTAAATTATGCTATTGGAGCGACTACTGTTACTGAATAACGATCAGATATTCGAGTTATCGAGTAATCGATCCCCATACGTTTACATTGTATTTGGATCCCTGATCCCTGGCTGCGGCTGCATCGGAGAGTATAAAAAGTGTAATACAACTACTACGGCAGGTTAAACTGGACATCCGTCAACTGTGTTCAATGTCGTTCCTAGTATTTCATATGCAGTTCGCAACTCATACTATGTCGTTCGATCGAGATGCTATCTCGTAGGTAGGAGATGGTGTCATGCGAACTAGAAAAAGAAAATACCCAGGCGCGGATACAGAAATAATTGCACGGGGAGGTCTGTAATTGCAAGTCGGCATACGAGAGCGCGAAATCGTAAAGTAGGGGGGTGTGGGGGCCCTCCCCCAGGACATTTTTAGATGCCGCAGATGCCATTTCCTGACACCTAGGCCACGAAAAAAGTCATCCAGCTATTCGACTATTGTAGATTTTCGTTTTTTTATTTTTTGCCGGGAGCAGGGGGGAGTCCGGACCCCCTGGACCCCCCCCCCCTCCCTGTATTCGCGCCTGATACCCACTACTCTCGCATGCATTTTATATTGAGATAGCAATACGCTATTTTGGGATATAACAGACGTATTGCTTTATCAACTTTCGTACCTTGGTGGTCGCAGACGGCTTGTACATTTATTGAATGCACGCCCTTCCTATTGACGAACACAGCCTCATTTGCCGACGGTGCCTGTATGCGGACATGTGTTCCGTCAATGCATCCAAATGCAGCAGGAAAATTGGCTATCCTCTGCAATTCCGTCATGGCCTCGCGCCTTTCTACAGCTGTTGGTAATCTGGCACGAGATAGGTGTGAATTTGTGATACGTACATACATGTAGCAAACTATAATCAAAACACTAAGATACGAACGTTTATTTAACTTGTACCATGTATACCGAATTTAGTTAAGATCGGTCAAGTAGAACTCGAGTTGTGATGTAAGTCATCCAAATAAAAAATTTAAATTCAATGTGAAGTTACTACTAACATATTAGTTTAGCCATAAAAAATCATGAAATTTGAGAAAATACTAGCTCGAGTTTGAATTAAGCTACATCCAAAGTAGTTCATATATGAGTAATGGGCTGTCTGAAATGAGATGACAGGTAACAGATAGACAGTTATTATACCTGACATATTCAGGAAGTAACCCACATAACGCCGCCGTAACCCGCTGTATCACCCTGGACACAGTCGACTTCTGCACCCCTAGTGTGTCGCCCACCACCTCCTGAAAACTGCCACTTGCCAGGAACCGTAGAGTTATCAAAACCTGCCAAGATATAGAAAATAAATACAATTCTTCGGCGAAAATGTATCCTACAAGTGTAATGTGATATGATGATACACACGCCGTAAACATTTAATTAACAATCACTCTCAGCATTTATAAACATTAATTTAACCCGTCAACACAGTGCGTATCATCGTATGTGCCGTGAAACACGGTGCCGTGAAACATTATTGATATCCTGTCAATACGATTTGAAGATGCGGCTGGGGTTATTTTGTTTTGCATTTTAAAGCTATTCGTAATGTTGACGGCAGATCCTCGCCCATCCCGTTTCCTAAGAATTGCCAGATATTTTTTCCCATTCACGGCACTAACCTACTATTCTCTATATATTTATCTATACATTTATTAGAATCTCATTCCAACGAGATAGAATATTGTCATCACTAGCTAGCTATGTCGTTCCAACTATATAGCATATGCTTCCTTCCGAAGAAATAGGATATCTTTCCCACTAGTTAGCTATTTCGTTCCCATTACATAGTTAGCCAATCAAAAGATAGCACCACATTGGTGGACTTTTGTCAACATCTATTTGTCAAATAAAAAAACAATTTGGAATGGTGATTTTTTGTTATTCATGAATCTTGAGTGCTTGCATTAAAACATTGTAAATGTAAAGTATTTATCTAAGCGTTCGTCGGCAGAAAAAATAGTGGAGTATAATTTAAATCAAACCCCGCTGACCCAGCTGACGATACACTGCATTTTGAATGTCCGTTCGATTTCCACGGTGTTAAAAATAAATATTTGGACCATTATTTTAAACATCACCTGTAGCCACTTGTTACATGTTACGTGTAGAGTTATTTATAGAACACAGCGACAGCGCACATACGAGTACACTGACACTGTAGGCGAATCGGTGTTGTAATGTAAACGTGTACGGATGGATGGCTATGTGTTTGGAGATAACCGAGTGTACATGGTGTAGAAAAACAAATAGTCTTGACAAGGGGCTGAACAGGGCTGAGGTGAAATGACTTCACTGCGTAGTGGGCTATATATGTGTAGTTTGAACGACAGTCAGCATCGATATTTGATGATTTACCTGCATTTCAACCGACAACGACTGCGATCGGGCGGTTCGGCGCTGCAGGATTGGACGCTGTCGCCGGCAAATAACGCCGGTCGGCATCGCTATATTCTTCTAATGGGGACTTCCTTCGTTGAAAAACTCTAGTTCTTCTTCGCCTTCGAACTTCCATCATTGCTGCGTCCGCCATTTTGTTTTCTTACAATGCCAATGACAGCAGCACGAGCGCTAATGATGGTCTAGTACCTACATTAACTAATGATAATTTAATGACGACTTAATGATAACTTAGTGTTCGTACAACTGAATTTAATGATACATTAGTTAAGGAGTCGCTAATGAAAAGTTAATGAGTCATTAGTGCTTCGTACAACCGGGTCCTGTGCAACAAGTGTTACTACGTGAGCGGTGACGAACAAACTAAGCACTCGGCCAAGGGAATGTGGAAGAGATCTAACGATCTGACTTGGTGGAGGTACAGGAGCGCTCTCGAAGGGAGAAAGGACATGGCGGAGAACAGGGGATTCCGGATGGTTAACGGTGTGATGAAGACGTACAATCAGGAGAAGTTTGGGCTGTCAGTGTACTACGACAAGAGGAGAGTGACGGAAGACGGGGTACACACCGAGCCTATAGATAGGTAAAAATAAAAAAAGGACTCTGAAAAAAAGGGGAGAATACCAAAGACTCTGACGAGAGTCTGACTGACGGAAAGACTCTGACGAGTTCTTCGCGAACAAACCCGCGCGATGGACCACTGTTGAGGTAGTAGAGCACGGGCTCATCGGGTTTAATAATATATCGATCTAGATGATATACATTGAGAGACCACACGGGATGAGTTGCGCGTCGGCGGCCGCCATCGAGCTCTCCCAGTTGATAGAGGTACCGGACGGAAACATCCGATGGAAGACGTTTCTCCGCTAAACCAACGGGTCGTCCGCGCGAGACGGCGGAGGGCTTGTGCGTCACCTTTTTCGCCTTCAGGGCATCTACATGCTTCTTACCGATCAATCCGGTGACCTCTCTGTTCAGTGCGGAGACCACGGCGGGCAACCTGGTTACCCACTCGGTCGATCGCGAATGAGGGTCTACAAGCTCTTTGGCATATTGGTGTCCGAACAACCTCTCAGCCAGGGTTCGATTGAACCGCTCCACGATCCCCTGGTGCCGGTGGATGTTGACGCGGCCGCGTCTGACAGAAACATCGTGCTTAGCCAACAGCTGATAGACAGCGTTCAATTGATTATTGCTTTTGTAATATAGTAGCGTACTCGCGGCTGGCTTCGTCAACGTTCCGGAAAGTTTGCACCGCGTGATTCTCGCGGCGAAGCTCTTCGTTGATCCAGTCCAGACGGGCGGTTCGTTTTTGTGACCTTGCTGTTTCTGCACTCCTAAGATGTTCTGTAGCTAAATCGTGACGCTTGCGCTCCTCATCTGCGTCCGATTTTGTTCCTATTAACGAGAACATAAAGTTGCTACCGCTGAACGCCAATGCGCTCACCACCGCACCACCTACGAGTATTCCGATCGAAGCCATTTATTTCCATATATTAGCAGGTAGAATTCCAGCTTTAACTAGATAATCTCGGGTCCCAACTGCGGCCGCTACATTCAAGGTCACTAGACCTACGTCTCTCGCAGTCATGTCCAATTTGGGAGCGGGCCCTCCGAAGACCATCTTTGATAGTCTAGTAAACCCGATACTGAGGCTCGATATCACCACGGCGTGATAAACCACATCCACTATTATTTTACCATCGTATTCAGCCATTACATATAGTGATAACTATAATTATTGCATATAAAAGGGATCGCGAGCAGTGTTTAAATGGGTGCAATCGGTTTCGGAACTTCCTTCGGAATCGCGGGTGGTTGTCTCAAAAGGTAGTTCCGCACACACAGGGTGCCAGCAACTGCTAGACCACCGCCAACAACCCACGGGATGATCCAGGTAGGAGCCACAATCCCCGATTGCTCCCCAAACTGCACAGATGCGGTTGGAGGAACTGTAGGAGATTGAACCGCAGCTGCCTTCGGGGGTTTGCCGTTTCAACCCCCAACTGCACAGGTGCGGTTGGAGCTGGAACAAATAACGACTGTTTGGCCTCTCGAAGCTCGGCGAGTATTTTATCTTGTTTAGCTTTTCGGGTGGCAGCCACTGCCAGTCCAACTACCTGTCTTTTTGGGTTTTTGTGTCGTGCAATCGGATCTTCCAGCTCCAACCGCAGCTCCAGTTCCTGCGGAGCAAGCTGCTCCGTCACTCTCGCATGTGCGTCTTGTGTCATCATCATTTTCTGAGCTTATAGTTCGTGGGCATATATGTCCAAATTGATAGTGTTTAGCCGTGGTCAACACGGTTGTCAGTGGAGCTAAGAACATTCCAAACTTGTGATAGATAACACATTCATAACATTGTTCAGCATTTGTCAACCATTGTTCAGCATTTGATGATCATTTGTTCAGCTTTGTTAATCATTGTTAAGCAATTGCTAAGCATTGTTAAGCATCTGCTTAGCAGTTACTAACCAGCGTTAAGCACAATATAAGCAATTGCTGAACAATGGTTAACAATTGCTTATTACTTCGTAAGCAGTTGGTTGATCAGTCTTTAGCAGAAGTTTGACGTGCTTAGTTTCCGAAAGCATCTGTCGAACCTCCAGGCGCTCCTCGCGCGTTGGGATAACGTCGTTCTCTCGAAGACAATCATCGAATGAGTCACAATCCTTGCAGTGAAAGAGGGCGGCTCATTTCGTTTGCTCACGCAGATCCTTGAGGACGGCGTTGTACTTTTGAGTGGCGATCCATACGCTTTGCCCCGCATGCCGGCCCGAAAATGAGAGCTCGGAGAGCATGTCCTTCTTTTTAGTCATCGCCGCCTTGGCCGAGCAGTCGTCAATCACGTATAAGGTGGGCTCTCCCTTAAAGGCTTGGTAGAACCACGTAGCCAATCGTGAAGTCTGTCGCCGGGGTCAACGACGTATACCTCAGGGTTGGTCCATATCCACGGGCGCCGCTGATAAGTCTCGTTGTGTCGCACAGTGGGACACAGGATCACAATGTGTCGAAAGGCATCGCAGTAGGGGCCCTCGAGCAAGACCAGGATGAAAACCATTTTTCCGCATCCTGTCTGCCCACATATTATGGCAGAGTGGGCATCCTTCGGTAGAGTTTTAGTGGAGTGCTGAGACGTATCGACCGTCTTCGATGTTGAGTTGCGCGTCTGTGATTATATATAGATACACGTTCAATTCGCCAGCTCCGTCCGCCTCTTTGGTTATCTGGATCGTCACACCCTCGCTCGCGTTCTCAACTTGGCGTCCACTACCGTGCATTTGATCGTCGTCGCTGGCTCGCATGTCTAGCCATAGCGCTTACTTGGAAGTCAGGAACTCCGCGAGGGAGACGTCCGAGAGCTGCAGGTCTTTGGCAACCGCGGCAACCTCCGGGGAGCGCTTAGAGCCGGCAGCAAACTGCTTTCGGGCGTTGTTCGCGGCTTCGTCCAACTGCTGGTGCGCGCGAAGGCCCTGGCTGTAAAGTTGATTGGGAACTCACTCGATCGTCACCTCGACCTTTGTGATTTTGGGGTTATATAATTTGTCGCTTTTTCTAGCCCCGAGCTCGAACCAACCCTCCTCGAACAGCACCAGTAAGCCCTTCATCGAGCGTGCGGGGACATTGACGTTAATATTCCACAATGTGTCGCTTTTGTCTTTCTTCATCTTGCGATGGCGAAGAACTCGGTCGTAAAGTATAGCAACCCGCCCGGCGTACTGTGTTCTGATCAATCGAGCGAGTTCGGGCATCGTGACCATGTCGTACTCCAGCGAAACATTGTCGATCGTATACGTCGATGCCATATCGGTAGCTATGAGAACTCGGCCGTAGTCGTTGAACGTTAGTTCGTATTCGAGGCGGTCTGCCAAAGCGCTCTGACAGTATGGCATATGGCTCTCCAGCAACTCAAAGTCGAACGGGATGTAGAAGCGGTTGCCGTAAGCGGCCACGATCGCGTTGTCGCTCGCGACGATTCTGCCTTGTCACCAGCCCCGATTCTAAGTCTGGCTACGTTCTTATTTCGGCTGGTGTCAATACCCTGATAAACCGCATTTTCGCGCTCTTTCGCCGTCTTCCATAGGTCCTGGTAACAATGGTAGACGTTGCTGTCGTCGATCGACATCACCTCATTACCAGAAATCTTTATCACGGTCTTCTTCAAAATGGCGCGACCCAGGTTCTGAACGACTGTTCGGTTCGCGTCCGTCGACGTCAGCGAAATAGTGAAAACGAGGCGAACAGTTCCCGGCACAATGACGTCGCTAGCTCCGAGGTTGGGGAAGCGGGCCAAGAGCTGCTGGTTCTGGTCGATCGTCGATGGGTTGTTCGTAATTACGACGCTCTGTCTCACGCTTTCGCCCCGCAGTCTGCGGTATGGATTGAGTTTGCGACCGCATTGACTCGAAGACATTATTTAAACTATATTAAGGCATCACGGGACGGTTGAAAATAGCCAAAATTTACTGCTTTTCTGAGGGCGGCGGGTGACTTATAAAAATAACCGCCTCTCACAATCAGTTAAGGAGGCTCTTGCGACAAGTATTGAAAAATACTCGCAAATGAAGTACAAATCGCGTGCCACAATAAAAATTCAGTAACCGCATCAGATGTGTTCAATTATTTTTTTACAAAGTTACCCCACCCACCTATTTTTGGCCAGAAATTTCAACGCGACTGAATTTATCGGAATTGTTTTCATGAAAATATGAGGCACAGATACTTTGTTATGTCTTGTTCTATCACTTGTAACACCACACCTGAAAATGATTTCAAAGCGGGGTCATAACCAGCTCAAATTTTCGCTAGAAATGCTTGAAAAATACCTTAATTTCTGACGCGAAACCGTACCGGCGAGACAGCATAGCATGCGACATTTTCCAAGATGTCAAAATCAACCGGAGCTAACATTCAGTTTCGTAGAATTATGAAATACTCTAAAAAATACACCTAGTCAAGCCTCCCAAAGTCAAGAAATATCCATAAACCTATTGTTCTAGACACACTGGTGTAACTTACAGGGTCGGTAGTGAAGAATATAGAAAATCGTCACCCCCACCCCCTTTTTAGCTAGCTGCCCACTGTCCCGTGAGACCTAAACCCGTATGTTTTTTTGTTTAATACATCGCTAACGATGGATGGTCGCGACTTTGGCATGGACGAATTCGATCTCACTACGGCCGACCGAGACGATTTCCGCGATGATGATGATGATGACTTCGATGATTACCTCGCCAACGTTGACGAAACGCCCTTCATGAAGACACCAGGAATTTCAGCTGATGGCGGTGTTTACGATATGTGGGACGCCCCACCCGAAACTCCGGCATGGGCGGGCGGTACCGAGATTCTTGCGAGAATCTCCAAGGATGAGCTGGTGCCTCCCAAGGAAACGGAGTCTCGGGTGAAACGGTTGGAGAGTGAGTGTCTAAACACGGCATCAATGGCACGTTGGAGTTCCGCAGCACTGAAAGAGGAGACCTGTGGGTAAAATGGGGTAAGAGCTGGAAGCTGCTGACGTTCAAGAACGACCCGGCCAGGTTCCTCAGCCCCTCTTCCTTGAGACAATATGGAGTACTCCTCAATCGAGCTCTCGGAGTGATCGAGGATCGGTCGCAGCTGCCTAAACAAACGGTAAAAGCCCTACAGTCTACCGACGAAACGATGGCGAAGACGGCCGCCGCGATAGAAACTGTCGAGCTGAGCGAGGTCCCTCGTGTAGCCACCGACGCTATTCGCACGAAGGAGACCACGTTCAGCGAACACGAGATACTCAGCACGATGGACGACCCACCGTTACCTCTTCGCGAACTCTGGGGACTCGATAAGGCTCTACAAACAGTCCGCGGCGAACTGGTCCTTAACCTCTCCAAACTCTCGGCGCTGAATGAACATATCGCGCTAGAAGAAATGAAACTGGAGGCAGTCTGTGACGATGGAGAATCTACCGAGCAGATCACCGAACGCCTGCGGTCGTTGTGGGATGAAAGAGAAGCTCGCTTGGAGGCTGCCTCGACTAACCGTGAGGCGCTCCACACCCAAATAAGTCGGATCCGCGAAACAATCTCGAGGGTCCTGCAAGAGGAGACAAAACTCGGTGAGCGTCTTCGCACTCTGTTAAGAGAGCAGGGCATCACGATATTAAGCATCTTCGCTGCTCTCGGCATGACTATATCAACCATAGTTCTAGCTATCACTGGTGGTGGCGGTGCGGCGGCTGCACCCGCGCCAGCACCCGCGACATCCGGCGGAGCCAAGGAGTGCGTAAAAAACAACTAAAAGCAATCGCCAGTCTCCTGGCTAAATTATCCGGAAAGGCGGCTGCCGCGCTGCCTGGGTTGATCCGGGGTCTCATCTCCTTCTTGCTATCTATATTATCAAAAACGGCCGGATGGTTCGCCGACAATACTTGGGCTTTAATCGTGGCGATCGCCCATCTCCTACTATTAACCTCCCGAGAGTTGTTCCTAAAACCAAAGCGCGAATAGTCCGACCGCTACGAGGGCGACGACGAGCCCTGCTTTCTCCTCCTCGTGGGTTGTGACACTAGTTCCGAAGGAACTTGAAGGGGTGCATCGTGGTGGGGTGGGTGCTTGCGGTTTTATGAAATTGTTTCCACTTTCAACTCCGCTCCCGAGCATGTTGGGGGTGCGCTTGATGATATCCGCGTTCACGTTCCCGTTGTAGCCGATTTTTCGGTTGACGGTGGAGATTACGATCTGATTATTGTAACCGTCTTGATGTGAAACTCCACATCCACCTGTTGCACACCAAATAGCAAAATTTAGCTGGTTCTGCCAGAAGTTCATTTGGGAAAAATCCCATCTCATTATTACATCTAGACTAGTAGTCTTTGGAACTACATATTTCTCAAACATATTAGGGAAATTGGTGGCAAATCCACTGTCCGGTCTAACTGTTACAGTTGGGTGTATAAGGGGGTTAACAACGTCTTTTTGCGTGTATTTACCACCAACTTTATATTTTGCCTGAGAATTAAAGCCAAAAGCCTTAGAATTAAAGCCAAAAGCCTTGGTATCCATTGAAAAAGATATTATCATGTTTGTTACTATCACTAATGTTCAAAAAGAGAGTTGTGAACTTCAGAAGTCGATCGACAACTGCTGCCGGCCTCAGATCAATCACCTTCACGGTAGGCTGGCGAAACGTCGGGAAGGATGCAGGGTTCGCGTTTGGGGGTGGACATGGTGGCCGAGTTCGTGATCCAAAACGGCTAGCCCGAGGACTTTGGAGCGCCGGAGACTTACCAAAAATGTGTTGCAACGGAACTTGTGGGTCGAGCCAAGGTCGAACACGGGTGGGCCGTAGCCGTGACAACTGAGCTAGCACCCCTGCTCGGTTTCGAGAAGGCACACTCGGGGACCTATTACGGAGACAGCCCAGTGAATTTCGCGGTCACAAAATATCTTCACATTCACTTGATGCAGCTCAGTACATCCGAGAACGTGGTAGACGGGGCTCCGAACACATTACTAAAAACTGTGCTTG
This sequence comes from Conchocele bisecta, assembly GCA_029237695.1. Taxonomy (NCBI): domain Eukaryota; kingdom Metazoa; phylum Mollusca; class Bivalvia; order Lucinida; family Thyasiridae; genus Conchocele; species Conchocele bisecta. The sequence continues at coordinate 155,117,739 of CM055266.1, forward strand.
CTGGTGACAGTTTCTTCGGCGAGACGGTGAACATCGACTTTCCAACACCCGAGATGAAACGTCACGAATTGAAGATCACTATTCTCGATGATAAAGCGCGAGAGTTGAAGAACGATTACCCGATTTCGATTGTTCTCGAAATAACCGATTAAACATAATTATATATTTATATATTAATCATGAGCATATACGGCCCAGGTAGACCCATCACAGAACAGGACGTTCCCGTCGCGGGCGCAGCATATGATGAAGCCGCAATGAGAGTCGAGTTGCCGGCCCTATATGAACTTTACGAGACCCTGCAATGGTAATTACTGTAAACTTTTTTCATGGAAATGTGTTCTATATGGTTAGGGGACAAAATTCAGCTTGGTTGCTACTTGTGCAATGTTGAGCAATTCTCAGAATTCAAGATGGCCGCCGCCGCCATCTTGGATTTTGACAAATTTTCAACTTTTGATCTTGATGGCCTATCCAGGTCGTGTAATACCTCCTTTTAGGGGTTGTAGAGGGTGGGGAGTCAATTTTTGGTGTTAACTTTCCGATATAGGGACAGTGTCAATGTAAAATCAAAGGTCGAAGGTAAAAATATTGTCATTATTCCCAAGAATGGAAGACGGAACCACAATAAAAACACAATATATAATATTACAAAGTTTAATATCTTTAGGCTTCCTGCCCATAACACAGATACGTATAAATAAAGATAAACTTTATATTTACAGGCTTGCCTAACATTGAAAGTGTGGTCGAAATGACAGGCCTACTGGTGCGATACATATACAGCATGACACAACTAGGTCACTCATTTTTGAAGGAAAACAATGAAATGACATAGTGATACTCATAGCTCTGCTCTGTTCAGTGACTAGATATTGAACTGTGCATGTATTAACGAATAATAAAGCAAGAACTGATCTATGGATGACATAGTGGCATTCATATATATTTGCATGAAATAACGAACGGTATAGCAAGAACTGACCTATGTGTGGCATAGTGACACTCACAGCTCTGTTCAGTGACTAGACATATATATTGGCATGAAATAGCAAACGGTATAACAAGAACTAGCCTATGGATGCCATAGTGAAACTTATAACTCTGTTCAGTGTCTAGACATATACATGTGCATGGATTAACAAACACAATGCAAGAACTGGCTTATGGATGACACAATGGCACACACATCTCTGTTTATAAAACGAAATGTGGTTGTAAATGTAATAACTGTACACCATGAACCAAAACAGCTGATGTACAGCACCATGACTTATATGGAGACACACAATAATACCACAGTATTACTGGTAAACAGTCACAACCACCTACTGCTCTTCATCATCGTCATCTACAACAAGCCACCCTTCGTCCTCTTCAATGTTTACGGAAACCAACAGGTGACTCCCCCCTCACACTTGCAGTAGTTCGTGCATGAAAGTCCTGCACTGTTGCATCTGAAGGTGAGCTCTAAGCACGTGCAGCTGCAGGTTGGCATCAGTCGGTGGCAGTTTTTTCAGCGGAGGAGGGTTACGAGTACGATAGAAGCGGGCGCGTGCTTCATTCATTGACGTACAACTCTTTTGTCCGTAGAGGTGTAGGAAGAAGCTGTCTGCTGTCGCCTTCAGTTTAGCATGGGTTGCGTCAGGTTGACCGAGTACTTTATCTAGGCCGGGTATGTCTAGCTCTAGGAGCTTGAGCGCTGACTGCTTTCCTTTTCCAAAGGGATATGACACCGTATCGCAGCCCGACAGCGCGTGGACACCGAGCAGCTGGCTGCATTTTCTGGAGCCCAACCGCTCAACAGTTGTGTTGACGTCCAGGACATAACCATTCCACTTTTCAAGTTGAACCCTGGAAACGATGCGCTTCCTCGATATCCAGTACACTAGGAGAAGAAAAACGTCAGTGTCGTCACTGAGGATGCGAATGGTCTGGGAGCCATCTGCCGCCGCTGTCAGCATGTAGCTGCAAAGGGTAATGTCCTCCTCCGCATGAGTGACGTCACATTCTAACGTGTTGACAAGCTGGATGTGGAAACATAAAGCCACATAATATATTGTTCAACAGACCCTTGTTCGTGGCATTATGAAGAATAGCTTCTCGACATGGGGTTTTCGGGGTCAGCCGGACTTCCTTAGCTCTTCCTCTTCTTGTCCGCTCATGGTCCTTTGCGCTAGGAGCTTCTTGGTCATACAGGACGATTTTCTTACAGTCATGAGGGTAGTGCGGTGCCGGCGACTGGCCAGACGACGTGGTACAGCAATTGTCCGGCGTCAACTAGTATCACGTCTGGATCCGGTGGATTTGTGACAGTGACACTCATACCATTGAGTAGCACGGCCTTAACACCCTTTCTAACGCAGCCGTACTCATTGATCAGGGCGGGAGGGACTGGACTCAGCTCGAACTGTAATACATCTGCTAACTCCATGCTGCGCTGCTCTTCCACAACCAACAGCCGACTGAACAGTGTCTCAACGTCGTATATGGCATTTCCCTTGACGGTGACTGCCTTCTTGAGCGCTTCCATGGTTTTGACCTTTCTCTTTTTGGTTGTGTGGAAGTCACTGCTTTGCGAAGCCGAGAACTGTTCGCTCTGCTCACTTCCGATATCCAGTGCATACTGAACATTCACTGTATCGGGCTCCACTTGGCCGTTGCAGATATTATATACAGCTGGATGCTTCTCCTTGAGGGGATGAATATATTTCTCCAGCTCTGAAAACCTTTGTTTCAGTTTAGGCACATTTTAAATGAAAATAATGTATTTTTCAGTTATTATTAATAACCACGGAAACACATGACACAGAAATATATCGTCTGCAATGTGGCTATTTTGATATCTACAAAAAAACGCAACCTGAGCAGAACAATGTGATAAATAATAACAATTATCACCATGATGTCTTATTTCTCTGTAATAAATACGCCGCCTGATCCACAGAAACCGGGGTAGATACTTGTTGATGTTGATGTTGTTGTTGTTGTTGTTGTCTTCTTCGTCCAATTGTCCATCGTGAATACTTGTGAATGGAAGCTTATACGGACAATCAGTAACGTATATACACACATATAATTCATGATTATAAATCATGTATAGTATTAGCATGCCGATGTAACGTGGACATGAAGACATGTGACTTCAAACGACTGTAAACTGTATGGGTGGGGTAAAAGTATGTATGTATACTTTTATATTCATTGAATAATTGTTTATTGTGATATTGATATAAAAACAATAGTGTTAGTATGCGTTTTGTAAGTACACATATGTGTATTATCCACGGCTAAGTGAGCTACAACATATGTATGAAGACACACATTGTAACATATGCTTTTCAATTGAAATAAAGTGGGTGGGGTAATTAAATATGCAATTATATATATGCCTACTGGCACTGAATCAAACACATATCATCAAAAATAGATTCCCGACTCATGAAAACACCGGAAAAGTTGTATTACAAGACTCTCTAGGCCATCGAGATCAAACGTTGAAAATCAGTCAATTTCCAAATGAATTCTGAGAATTGCTCAACCAAGCTAATTTTGCTCACATAACCATATATAACACATTTCCATGAAAAATGTTTACAGTAATTAACATTGCAGGGTCAACATTTTGGCAACTAGACTAATGGAGGAAAAGATAGTGCAGGCCCACACAGAGGCGACTACGGCGATTCCGCACGTTCGGCGATTGCAAGCACGAAAACCCGTCATAACAGTTTATTCAGAGGAGCGGTGTACACTGAACGAGGGGGCCTAAGAATATTCATTCGGTGCCAACGTGAGCAACATATATGGGGGATACACCATGGCAGTGTCCGGGACGATTATGCGAATGGCGGTCTGCTCGGTCAACTTTAAGGGGCACGCTGATGCCGAAGTCCGAGTGAATCTCGTCCTCAACGGGGTAGAGCAGAAGTCTGGCATCACCAATCACGCGGGGGCAGAGGTCAGGGTTTACGATTTTCGATGATAACACTACAATTGAAGTTTCCGCAGGTAGTGTTATTAACTTTGTTACAAAAATCGCTGACCAAACGACTTCCTCCACTATTTTAACACTGTTAACACTTGACTTATGATGAATGACGAGAAACTATATCCACACTTACCTTCGGGGACGGCTGACCTGGCATCCTTTAGGATGACCAGGATCGTCGAGATACAGCATATTCTACAGCACGAGGGAAAGACGCGGCCAAAATAATATCGTCGAGCAGTCAATATAGTCGAGGGGGTGAGCACCGCGTTAGCCTCAGCTTCCGTTGTAAGCGGAGTGGGGAGTGTGCCTTTATTGTCAACAGTCGTCGCTGCACCGGTCGCGGTGATCTTGAGTACGATAATGACGGGGCGGGACTGCTTTGCATGACGACCAGACTCGTGGGCCAAAACTAGAGGCCAAGAGTCGAAAGCAGGACCGAATAGCGGTTCTCGCGAGGTCTAAGAAAAACAGTATCGACGTTATCGTGTCGAAAGCGATAGCCGACAACGATATATCAGATAGCGAGTTCAAACTGGTCGTCGAAGAGATGGCCAGGTACCAGGAGTTAAAGGGCACGATCCGGTCCAAGGCCCGACCACAAATTATCACTGACGAAGACGTAAAAAAAACTCGTCATGGAGGGGAGGGCCGACGAGAGAAAAAATCTCCTCGCCCGCCTCGGGACGTGATATGCTTATTCGTGTGTCTGCAGCGGTAGCAGGAGATCCCGCCACCATACAGGCCAGCTGTTCCGACGGCCCCTCCATACGGAACATAAAACTATTTCGGGCCCCGTTACAACACCGTGACTTATCAAAACTACGCATCAGATCGGTTCTATCTTTCTAAATTACTTTCTGATTTCAATTATTACTAAACGATAATACTTGCGAGCACGTAAATCCTTTCTAACCAGTCGATGAGTAGCGCGAGTGCCACCGCATGGTGGCCATGGCAGTGACTCGGATCTGGTCCATACCCCGCAATGCCTACATGGGCGAGGCGAAACGGACCCTCTTCTCATCCATGCCCGGTGATGCTTGCAATACTCGTAAATACCGGTATGATGACATATCCCGTGACTACCTGTCTTCAACCACGCACAATTAACTAGATCCATTGTGTGATTACATATACTGAGTATAACCAATGGATTCTTATCTCTAATAGGGTGTAATCTCATCTATAACTTCTCATCCGGTCGAGGAAGTATCGTTGTTGCTGAAAAATAATTTCCACTCTTCTTATCCATACCCGGTGAACAGTGGGGTGGGGAAAAATCCAAGTAGTATATGAGAGTCAAACATGATAGCACCTCCTGATGGGAGTCACCGCGCGTAGCCGGTGGCTTCCAGAGAGAGGTGGTATCATTTTGACTCTCATATACTACTCGCGCTAATCCTGCCAATATTTGTCAATGTCTTTCTTAAACAGTACTTAAATATTGTGCTTGAAAGCAAGTAGATTGGTTTGGTGAACCTGGGCTATGCTACATCTCAGGCTCGGCCAATCAAACTGCTTGACTGCGTGTTGATATTGCCCATAGATGTTCAGAAATGTTGACATCTTGGCAAGATTAACGCAGGCGGTGGTGTAATCTACGAGGTTTACATAGTAAGTTGTCGCCCGTTTGACTGACACTCTGGGTCTGTAATTACCTCCCTTGATACATGGTCGTATTTCGCCGATATTGATTTCAAGAAAATACAATATTCACCGTAAATCATGTTGTAACTTGACGGAACATTCAGAGCTCATACGCTGAATTATTCGTCAATTTCCAACGTCATTTAATGAAAATACGACATAGCTGCCAAATAATTATCGGCGAACCACGGCGATGCGATAAGGGTGTTTATACGCGAGCCATGTTCATCTACCACAGTCTGGTACGTATGCGCACAGGTCAAATATTGGACCCAGCACTCAGAATATGGCTAATTCAAAAAATGACCCCACCCACCAACTTCGATATGGTATCATGTATCGTCGTAGGCGGGTGTGGTAATATTTTAATAAACCACCTTCCTGCATCCGAGTCTTTGACTTGTGTGTACGCGTGCCGAGCTGTAATGCACAAGGGACATAACTCATGCAAGTGCGAATGAGAACAGAGTGATACATGAGAGTACTGGTTCGTGTTGCCTCCCCGTGTCAAATATGCATGGAACATAAACGAAACAAATTACAGAAAAAAATCACATTGTCTACATGAATTTTTAAACAATGTCAATCATTTTAAACATTATTAATCGGGCGTGTTCATATGATTATTATACACACTTCTGATTTTACTTAAACATAACACAACTTCTCAAACCCCCACATATGCAAACGACGAAGGATTTCGTCAGTGCTAAGTCGATATAACGTTAACACACCATTATGATGGACCATATTTTTCACTTTGAGGACACGATTTACGCAGTATTCAGAAAATATGGCTTTGGAAACTATGCCTCTTGATGGATTTCACTGTTACTTTCGGTTAATAATACGATCCTGCATAGAGCAAACTTAAGGTGGATACACCTCTGATCAGAGGCCGTTGATGGTTCATGCACATTTTACAATTAAAGGATCAGTGGAAGAAGGGGGCTAAGTCCTTACTTCTGTCGTTTTTGCGAAGAATCGATTTCCGTGTCTCCGACACGGAAATCGATTCTTCGCAACAACGACATAATTAAGGACTTAGCCTCCTTCTTCTATTGACCTCTTAAATCAGACAGCACGCTGTTATTTGTTAGTAATTGTTTACACGTGATCGAATGTAAATGACACCGAGTTTCCCACGTCCATGTGATATCATTTCTATTTGTATAACTGACGAATTGAATACGTCACTACATGTTCATCTCTCATTCATTCAAGGATGCATATTTCTTTTTGAACTGGATTGTTACGTCATCGCCAGTCAGCGTCATTTGTCACGTGTCTCTGTGTGTAATTGTGAGGAGTGTTAGTGAACTCACACCACGGCTGCCACCACCGCGGCCCGCATCTTGCTGAAGTCTACACTGTATGATGCGTAAATTCTGCCATGGATTCACGATTTGAAGATCTGATGAACTATGATCTCGAAATCAAACAATGTGTTTCAGTATGTCCGGGTCACAGCATCAGGCAACAACAATAAATCGCGTGATGATAAAGTTAATAAAAATACAAAGGTACATGCCCGCTCACTAGGCACACAATGTTCTTTATAGGAATTAAATAAGTCTATAATTGTGTCACTATTCCACCAGTTGGAAAATTTCGACTGCCCGCTATACATATATAATCATTTACTACTGACATTTAGTAATATTTATTTTACTGATATTGACTCGCGGTGGTATCAGGCTATTAAGAGAATAAATAGTAATTTCCGTTAACATTTTAAAGAAACACGGTTATCGCCCCTGATATCAATGTGGAAATTTACGTCCGATATAAAATGTATAATAATGCCAATCAATACGTAGGGTAATGATGAATGAATGTTTCTTTTTCCAGAAAATGTCCCAGATGATGTCTCTGATATAAAGAACATTGTGTGCCTACTGAGTGGGAATGTAACTTTAAAAGGTTAGCACGTGGTGAAATACATGCGTTTTTTAAATCCGTTAAAGTGGTTGAACTCGGCAGTGTACTATACCACCTGATGTCGTATATTTGTAACATGACATCGTTCAGCATCACGGTGCCGCTTACCAAGTTACAAAGTAGCATGTTCTTGTGATATGCACTAGTTTGGCCACTCCGTCCTTCCTCAGAAAGTCATCTAAATGGACGATCCCCAGAAATGCGAGTCGCGCGTTGCTGTAATAATCACTGCTAAACAGGGGCCCGTTTCACTAAACTTAGTACATGTACTACTAAAATGTTCGTAAGTGCATAATTATGATAGTCTGTACATTCACATTAAAAATGTTTTCTTGTAAACAATTATTGGATTTACATTTATTGAGCAATAAATGTAAATCTATCAATTGAAATTTCCAGACGATCCTAAATTTGCACTTACGAACATTTTAGTGAAACGGGCCCCTGTATTCGAAAGTACGAAACAAGTTTCCCACTAGGCACAGCGGAACTGAAATACCGCATACCTCATTCTACGGCTGATGTAAAGATATCCTGGACAATGCTCTGGGAGACAGACAATACAAGGACATTACTGCATATCCGTGTACAGTATTAATATGTTCGGGGATAATGGGGTCGGAAAACTAGTGCTTATCACAAGTGTAAGATACTGTATTATATGAATGAATGGCCTTTTTGTGGAATTTATCGGGGTATAAACTTGGAAAAGTCGCGGGAATACTGGACGAAGGCCGGAAGGCCTCGTCCAGTATTCCCGCGACTTTTCCAAGTTTATATCCCCGATAAATTCCACAAAAAGGCCATTCATTCCTTATAATTCCAGCATTTGAAATAAATTCATCAAGAAAATGTGTTTATTTTCCGTTTTCTTAAGAATTATTTTAACTGCGCCTCACGGTTACGGAAAGTAGTTCGGCATGGGAGTTTACTGGGATATAAACTTTGGACAGAGACTTGCTACGGACCAATCAAATGTTAGGGAATTGTGTAAATATTTTTGTGCTGGAATTATAACCCGGTAAACGGCACTGTGACCCTGAATGGAATTCGTTTTTGCAAATCTTTAATGTATAGTAAGGTACCGATTTCTACGGACGATACGGGAGAACTTGCAATTGCGTTTCCCCAACTCATTCCCGATGCGATGCAATAACGTTGTGTTTAAAGTAGTATTGTTCTTTCTAATTGAAAATCATTTCATACAGCACTGTGTATTCATTATGCAAACATAGACACGATCCATTGGTGACGTCATGCTGTGACTGCATGTACATGTATGTGTGTATCTGGTGGACGAAATCATGAATAAATGCAGGACACAGTAACAGCATGATTATACAGCTGTCTGACAGTGTAGTGTTAACAAGAAATCAAAATATTCCAATAGCCTACGAGCCTGGGGGGCGTTTCACTAAACCGGACACTACGACTAAAATGTTCGTAAGTGAAAACTTATGATTGTCTGTTAATTTCACATTAGCAATGAGTTCTTGTAAACAATTATTGGATTTACATTTATTGAGCATAGGCTGCCTAGACTATTCTAAATCTGCACTTACGAACATTTTAGTCGTAAGAAGTTTAGTGAAACGGGCCTCTGATAACGTGCTGAGACTGTCAAAAATCCTAGATGTGGAATGAGGCCTAACTTAGATGTAGCTGTGTTAGTTTGCAGTTCACGGTTATTCACCTTTCATCCATGATATTAAACCGGACACCAAGAAAACGCATGTAATCTTATTTTTGACGAGTTCTCGGTCATTTATCTCGGGTGATAATGTCTGCTCGTGATCGCATAGCACACAACTATGGCTCAGACTGATCAAATGCCTGGTTTACAGTGATATCTCTCTAATTGACACTGCAAGTAATGAATACCTCCAATGTTGTCAAATCCATATGGGACAAGCCACTTGATTTTTACCGAAGAAGGTGTGTGAATTTTCATGAAAATTATATGTATTTTCTATAAATGGTTTCGAAAGTTTACAAAATGTTCATAAAATTCGCTCGGAACATTTCGTCAACATTCCGTCATTTACGGAAAATATCGAGTAAACATTGATTACGTTCACGAGATATCTCACATATTATTAAGGTACAAACTCACATGGCTTGCCTCATTTATGTCAGCCGGCGACGAAATATATAGTATGATTCATACATGTATTAGCGGGAACGGTGTAGACCATTTACAGACTACGCCGATGTGCAGGCATAACGTGGTAGTAAAGGCCATGTTCACCATTGGTCGGATACTGCACATATTCTCCCTGAGACCCTGGGGGCCGTTTCACTAAACTTCGTACGACTAAAATGTTTGTAAGTTCAAAATTATGATTATCTGTAAATTTCACATTAACAACGTTTTCTTGTAAACAATTAATGGATTTACATTTATTGAGAATTGGCTGCATATGCAGCCTATACTCAATACATGTAAATCCATCAATTTAAATTTACAGACGATCCTAAATTTGCACTTTTTAGTCGTGCGATGTTTAGTGAAACGGGCCTCTGGATTACACAGCACGTGACTGTCGACAGCTGCGTACATTACACATCACATGATGCTGCCCGCTAGTGACATCGATGTTCGTAGCTTTCATCTCGTTTTGATCAGTTAGTAAGTCGTCTTGACTCGATACTAATTGGTCAAGACGAGATGTTAGTGTACGAAGTCGCCATACTGTCTTAAGTTGACGAGATAATACAATTAGTAGGAATTAAATTAAATATTGGTGTCACTAGTGGCAGTAGTTGCGGGAAGTAACTCTGTAGAATACTCCCGTATCGTCCGTACCATGGGTACGGACGATACATGAGTATTCTGCAGAGTTACTTCCCGCAACTATAGTGTCAGTATCACGTTGTTAAGAGACGAATTAACTATTGCGTTATCACGTCATATGGATGGCAAAAATACGCCACTATAGACTAAAATAGTATTTGCATATAAACATTAAATTGTAAAAAAAATATGCATTTTCAATTAACTTGTTTATAGGCACATCAAATTAAATGTAATCATACCATGTTAACTACATGTACATGCAGTTATGTTAAATACGATATTTATTGCGAAAATCGTCCACTGACGTCACCATTCCTGTGTGTGCGAGGTGTCCATAATTATCACCTGCTGTTTGGTTCAACAGAGAGCAGTTTATGTCAGGAAAGCGTGAAGTGAGTTCAATTCCTTAAATTTAAAATAAAATAAAACCGATGAAATGAACACGAGTTTGTTTTGTATAACTGATAATGCCACATCCCCTTGCTACAATAGCGTAAGTGTCACTAGTATTGAATAAACAGTGCTTATAGTAGATTCATATCAGAGTCTGAATAAACAGGGTTTATAGTAGATTCAGATCAGAGTCAGAATAAACAGGGTTTATGGTAGATTCAGATCAGAGTCAGAATAAACAGGGCTTATGGTAGATTCAGATCAGTGTCTGAATAAACAGGGCTTATAGTAGATTCAGATCAGAGTTTGAATAAACAGGGCTTATGGTAGATTCAGATCAGAGTCAGAATAAACAGGGCTTATGGTAGATTCAGATCAGCGTCTGAATAAACAGGGCTTATGGTAGATTCAGATCAGAGTCAGAATAAACAGGGCTTATGTAGATTCAGACAGAAGTCTGAATAAAAACAGGGCTTATGGTTAATTCAAGAATCAGAGTTCTGAAAAACATGCTTATAGTAAGATTCAGATCAGACTTCTGAATAAACAGGGCTTATTGGTAGAGTTCAGTCAAGTCAGAATAAACAGTGCTTAAAGTTTAGATCAGAATCAGTCCGGAATAAAGTCGCGCAGTGGGCTTATAAGTAAGATTCAGAATCAGATCGATAAACAGGGCTTATGGTAATTCAGATTCATAGTCAGAATAAACATGCTTATGGTAGATTCAGATCAGAGTCGAATAAACAGTGGGCTTATAAGTAGATCAGATCAGAGTCTGAATAAACAGTGCTTATAGTAGATTCAGATCAAGTCTGAATAAACAGGGCTTATGGTAGATTCAGATCAGAGTCTGAATAAACAGGCTTATGGTAGATTCAGATCAGAGTCTGAATAAACAGTGCTTATAGTAAGATTCAGATCAGAGTCTGAATAAACAGGGCTCTATAGTATTCAGATCAGAGTCGAATAAACAGTGCTTATGTAGATTCAGATCAGAGTCAATAAACAGTGCTTATAGTAGATTCAGATCAGAAGTCTGAATAAACAGTGCTTATGGTAGATTCAGATCAGAGTCTGAATAAACATGCTTATGTAAGATTCAGATCAGAGTCTGAATAAACAAGGGCTTATGGTAGATTCAGATCAGAGTCAGAATAAACAGTGCTTATAGTAGATTCAGATCAGAGTCTGAATAAACAGTGCTTATAGTAGATTCAGATCAGAGTCTGAATAAACAGGGCTTATGGTAGATTCAGATCAGAGTCAGAATAAACAGTGCTTATGGTAGATTCAGATCAGAGTCTGAATAAACAGTGCTTATAGTAGATTCAGATCAGAGTCTGAATAAACAGGGCTTATGGTAGATTCAGATCAGAGTCTGAATAAACAGGGCTTATGGTAGATTCAGATCAGAGTCTGAATAAACAGTGCTTATAGTAGATTCAGATCAGAGTCTGAATAAACAGGGCTTATGGTAGATTCAGATCAGAGTCAGAATAAACGGGCTTATGGTAGATTCAGATCAGAGTCAGTCTGAATAAACAGGGCTTATAGTAGATTCAGATCAGAGTCTGAATAAACAGGGCTTAGTAGAATCAGATCAGAGTCAGAATAAACGGGCTTATGGTAGCAGTCAGAGTCAGTCTAATAAACATGCTTATAGTAGCAGCAGTCTGAATAAACAGGGCTTATGGTAGATTCAGATCAGAGTCAGAATAAACGGGCTTATGGTAGATTCAGATCAGAGTCAGTCTGAATAAACAGGGCTTATGGTAGATTCAGATCAGAGTCTGCACTGTTTTCCACGCAGTCAGTACAAGACGTCACGTGCTATAACCACATAGTTTCTACACATTCATCAGGCTGCAGGAATGTGCCGGAAGATCTTTTTTCAAGAAATATTGAAAATAAAACATTTCCGGCAGACGACAACATTTAATTCAGCGTAGTAAGGGTTAAATGAACGAATATGTCGGCGTATTCGCTCACATAAGTACGCTGGTGCCCAAGGGGGAAGTCGGGGGTGTGGTGGATGTTCTATTTTTATGATACATGTATAAGAATAACACGTACATATTGGTGGCTGTGACTAGATAAATGGGGTTTATGGTCAATGCGGCCAGTGAAGACCCAGACCAGATTGTACATCCGCGCAGTCTGGTCAGGATCTACACTGTTCGCCATTCCATCAATGAAGTACCCGGTATGCTTCGAAGAAGCAATATAGACCAGGCTACATATGTGTGCTATAGGATCAGGAGCTACACTGGTCACAATACCCATAAGCCCCATTTCTCCATTCACAGTGCAGATCTGAACACGCATCAGTGAAGTCTGATCAAGGTCTTTATGCTGTCCCTCATCCAGCGCCAAAACAGGATATTCACCAGTGTAATAAATCGGTTACTGAACCAATAATAAATAACTAGTCTAGTACAGTGGAACCTCTCTAAACCGGAGACCCTGGCGACGCCATTGCTTTTCGATTTAAATAGGCTTCACAGAAATTTATTTCATTATCATCTCTGACAAAATAAGTTCACTGAATCGGAACTCAAAGCAGAGATTCAGAGATGTTGGGAGACACTACATTGGCTGAGATCAGAAGCAGTATTTCTTCATGGAAATGTCTGCGTACTGTGGTAGAAGACGATAGGTTGATGCACTTAACATCAATTTGAACTGTAGCGATATTGTACTTCAGTTCCACATGAAAATAAAATCTGAGGGACTAAAACAATGTTCATAGATAAATAACGCCAGCACAAAAATATTTACATATTCCCTAACATTTGATTGGCTCGTAGCAAGTCTCTGTCCAAAATTGATATCCCAGTAAACTCCCACGCCGAACTACTAAACAAATGGCTGCCGTCTGTCAAAATAAACACACTTTCTTGATGAATTTATTTCAAATGCTGGAATTATAAGGAATGAATGGCCTTTTTGTGGAATTTATCGGGGATATAACCTTGGAAAACTTGGAAAAGTCGCGGGAATACTGAACGAGGCCTTCCGGTATTCCCACGACTTTTCAAAGTTTATACCCCGATAAATTCCACAAAAAGGCCATTCATTCCTATAATGGATAATCAATGAAACAAACATTGAAACATGTATGTCCACATATGGCCGTATAGGTTTAACCACATAATGCTGAAAACAAAAATTGCTGTCTGCTGTTGCTCTTTATGCTGCCTTCATTCTCAATAAACTCTTTGATAGCTCTGTAGAATCATTTCCATTGGAAATGATTCCAAAGTGCTGTAAAAACATGTTTCTGATGAGAAAATGGAAAATAAAAAATAAACAGCAGACGAGCATATTTAATTCAGCAGTGTAACGGTTAACGACTCTCAGGGACAGCTCACACAGAATATGTGCTAGGAACATTGGATTTCGCGATTCAGTGTGATCTTCCCGCTTCATAACAACGTTAACAAATCACCATGTATTTGCCGTAGAACAATCAGGTTGTATACTATTTAGAAAATAGCGTATTTATATCGCTCAATATAATTTAGCATAGGCGACATTCATGTGTTACAACAGCCAAGTATAAATATGTATACGACGGATATTTTACTTTGTTTCCGTAATAAAATGTACCCCATTCTTTGAATATAGCTTTAATAGCGGGCTCGACAATAAAATATACCCCATTCTTTGGATATAGCTTTAATAGCGGGCTCGACAATAAAATGTACCCCATTATTTGGATATAGCTTTAATACGGATGCACATACACGCATCTGTGATGGTGACAGCTTGTATTATGCATTTATGGGACACTGCTATCATACTATTATCATATTACATGTATCACATCAACAAACGAATAATGTTGGTCCTACACTCATTGTAAACACAGGCTAGTCCAGTCCATAAATGTGAACTTGAATTAATTAATTTTAAATTTATCAACAGGGTTAACTTTTAGGTTGCAACCGTCCGTTGTACAGCAGAACTCGCACGTGAAGCTGATGTTGTAGGTGGATGCCTCGTCAAAGCGTGTGCACTTGTCGATGCTGGAGTAGGACGTCCACCAGCCGTTCACGCACTCCTCGTACGTCCCGCATCTGTGCCGAATGGTTAATAATTTAGTAAACGCCCAACTTATTTTACGCGACAACGGGCCTGAAGTGAAACACCTAAACCACTGATTCACTGTGTCTCCTTCAAAGCGACAACGGACCTACATGACATTGACATACAGGCAGTCTGTTTGCCAGTTTGGTGAACTGTCTGGTCATATGAATGGATTTAGAGAAGGAATTTACAGAAAATTGACGTATTGCCTGCGCACACCAACCAATGATAAATATGATACAGTGGAACCTCTCTAAACCGGACAATTGGGAGATCCCCACGGTGTCCAGTTTAGAGATGTTCCACCATAAATCAGGCACATGACTACGCAAAGGTATGCAGCTGTGCTGTGCGAACATATATTATCATCATAAGTATACACCTATGAAATTAATAACATACAAGACTGCCTTCGTGTACGGAATCTACTGTACATGATATATATATAAGCATATCAGGACGAGCATGTTAGTAGTAGGATGTGAATTAGTAGGACCCCAAAGTGAAGCTGAAGCTGAATGAGTCATTCCCACCAAATTTCCCGTCTAAATTCCAGCAAAAAATCAAATTGTCCCGGCAAAATTCCTGACTGACCGCCAACAATTTAAATTTCCCCGCCAATTTCCTTGATTTGCAGCCATAAACATACCTACTTTTAACAAGTTAGTGGTAATATTTTGAACTAGTGCAATAATTGTTGTGTTAAAAGGTGCAGTGACTACTGTACGTTTTATCACGGTTTTGGAATACAATATGCTTTATGTTTCCTAGTGGGATCTAATATACTAGTTGTACTGTATCCATTGGAAATAGTGCATCTGAGATAATGGGACCATTGGACATAGTGCATGTAATAGACTGTGTAATCGGTTAGTTTGATATACGGTGCCGTCGATATATTCAGTAAGTGCATACATCGTGTGTTATATTTCCTCCGTTGGAATGTAAATACAAGTTTTAGTGTATCAATTGGAAAATATTGTGATTTAGAACGCGGTGGAAAATATTTTTTCTGTGATATATAACGGATCTACACATAAGTGAATTTTATAGTGCGAGGTAGTGGAGTTTAATTGGGATATCTTTGCAGGAAAGACAGAAGCATGCATGTGTTGTGTTGACGTTAATAATGTGCATTTGATATAGTGTGTCGACGGATATGGAAGGTAATATCCGCTATAAATATATGTGTCTTGATGCTTGCATGCTGATGACATTCCAAGTTATATGCTTGTTAGTACCATGCTATGTGACATAGGGCTTAGCAGCTGATGGCAACTTACATTCATGTTATTTTATTCGTCATTTGTGTATATCAATTGTTAAAACTTCTTGATTGTAGTTTTCTATTTGTGTAAACAACAGCGGCGTCGGAACAAATCCGGCATTTCTCATCAAAAGTGTATGTTGTTACTACTCAATTGAACCGTCTCGGCGAGGTAACAACATACACTTTGGGTGGATACCGCGGGCACCCGGTAGATTCGCCGGACCAATCTTATGATGCCTCAGGCGCCCCTGAGTTACAAAATGTGCATTTGCAATGAAATAGGCAAATGGTAGATACGCTAGACAATAATAATAATATCCAAGTGTTACACAACCGTCCACACGCACAAGTAATTACAGTATCGATTTACACATAAATCTATATCATGTTAGGTCCACACGCAAAGCTTAGTATTCATCCATCTTTGTCCGAAATGTCCAAGTCGCTTCTCCTGTCGTTTGTTATTATCGCTGTCGTAAACTCCTCACATGCTCAGCTCAGTTCACTCAATGAGTACCACATTATCCTATTATATGAAATTTAGTGTCTCTGTCCATCGTAAACGGCGATGCCACCCTTTTCCATTGTATTCGGTCCAGTTCGCTTCTCGCCATTTCCACGACCTGCTGCGCCGGACTCACTAGGGAGCTTTCGTATTTATTAAATACGCATAAACCTCCTCCTCCTCATACTTGTGAGTCTTCTATATCTATAAATTCGTCTTCATCCGGTTCTAGAGCTTTGTACAAGTCCAAGATTCGGTCAAGTCGATACTCTTTCTCTTACTTGCGGAAACTGTGTTCTTTATAGTAGTATGGACTGGTAATCACTCCAGACTGTCTACTCATCCCTCCTCACTCCCTCCTCGTACATGTCGCTGTAGTACTTTCAATTAGGCTTTTGACGGGGCAATTTGAATTGTTGGCGGCCTGTCGGAAATTTTCGTGGGAAATTTGAATTTTTGGCGGCCAGTCATGAATTTTGGCGGGAAGTTTTCGGGAAACTTGACAGGAACACATTTAGCTTCAGCTTCACTTGGGGTTCTGCTAATTCGCATCCTACTACTCGTGTTGTAAAGTTACGACTGGGGAAACATTTTCAAGACATGTACGCCCAGTCTAGTCACATATGTACCACCCTGAGCATGTAAACAGTTTTATTAGGGTTTACACTGTCATACAACTCTCTTTTGATATCACGTGTTTGCATATAATTTCTGTTTCTTTGCTCGGATCTGCTTCACATTTCACACACACAGTGCTCCAATGGTCCTCTACCGTCCTGTGACAAATCCACATTCGTCCTGCCCCCGCTAAGCTCAGGCTCAAAGTCACAGACTTGGTGCGTTCGAAACCATAACGCTCGGGTAAATGGCTTACAATTTATGTTTCCTTGCTTAGATCTGCTTCACATTTCACATATGCATTGCTCCAATGGTCCTCTACCACCCTGTGACAAATCCACATTCGTCCCGCCACCGCTAAGCCCAGGGTCAAGGTCACAGACTTGGTGCGTTTGAAACCTTAACACGGGTAAATGGCTTGTAATTTCTGTTTCCTTGCTCGGATCTGCTTCACATTTCACACACGCATTGCTACAATGCTCTTCTACCGCCCTGTGACAAATCCACATTCGTCCCACCCCTGCTAAGCTCAGGGTCAAGGTCACAGACTTGGTGCGTTCGAAACCTTAACGCTCGGGTAAATGGCTTATAATCAAATATGCCTCGTTTTCTTTGGCGGCCAGCGCGGGCATTCGTGTGCCGACAGGCCACATTTCTAGTTTCACAATATCTCTTTAACCCCTTGCCAGACATTGATAATATTTCACATCAATGTTTGTCTAGGGATGATGCTTCATTACGCACACCCCCACATCCAAATTATCAAGGTCAAGGTCATTTATTTACTTGTAATGTTCACCGCTTTTGTAACAGAAATACGTTAAAGTTTTTGTTTTTTCACAATATCTCTTTAACCCCTTTCCAGACATTGATAAT
The DNA here is from genome assembly GCA_029237695.1 of Conchocele bisecta. NCBI lineage: Eukaryota > Metazoa > Mollusca > Bivalvia > Lucinida > Thyasiridae > Conchocele > Conchocele bisecta. The sequence goes on from CM055266.1 coordinate 155,135,869, forward strand.
GTTTCACATCAATGTTTGTCTACGGATGATGCTTCAATATGCACACCCCCACATCCAAATTCTGAAGGTTAAGGTAATTTATTTACTTGTAATGTTCACGGTCAAATGCCTCGGCAGGCGCGACACCGCTTTCGTGGCGGAATTCTTGTTAGTCAAGCTTGTATATGGAATACTCCTGGCCATACAACCACCATACTTGGACAACTTCATCTCCTAGTCATGTACATCAATAACCCCTGATCTATATTTGAATTTGACCTACATTCCTCTTGAATTACTTAGTTAATTCCCCTTGGTTCACGTTTTTAGTCAACTTTGGTTAAGGTTTTTAGTCAAGCTTGTACATGGAATACTATTGTGCATACAGACACCATACTTGGATATCCTTTTCTCATAGGGATGTACATCAATAACCCTTGACCTATATTTTACCTTGACCTACATTTAACCTTGACTTACTTAGTTATTTCCGCTTGTTTAAGGCTTGTACTCAAACTTGGTTAATGTTTATAGTCAAGCTTGTATATGGAATACTCCTGGGCGTACAGCAACCATACTTGGACAACTTCATCTCCTAGTGATGTACATCAATAATCCTTGACCTATATTTGACCTTGACCTACTTTTATCCTCGGCTTACTTAGTTATTTCCCCTTAGTTAAGGTTTTTAGTCAAGCTTGTATATGGAATACTCCTGGGCCTACAGCAACCATACTTGCAAAACTGCATCTCCTAGTGATGTACATCAATAACCCCTGACCTATATCTGACATTGACCTACATTTAACCTTGAATTACTTACTTAATTTCCCTTGGTTAAGGTTTTTAGTCAACCTTGGTTAAGGTTTTTATGCAGGCCGCGGCCACCTTGTTTGTCAAGCTATGTGTACATCGACAACCCACGTAGTTGAGCTATGCTGTTCTCCTACAGCTCTTGTTATGAATGGTAACTTGCACTTTAAGTTACTTTAATTATTTATGCTATAAAGTCAGGTGTCTTCAAATTTAATTATGATCAGTCGGTATGATATAAGATTTCGCAAGTTAAATTTTTTGGCCTTCAGCAAAAGTAAGTAATTATTAGGAATGCTAACTTGAAAGTGAAGTTAATTCAATTGATTCAGCTCTATTCCAATGTAATTTTGTCGGTCAGCAAAAATATGTAATTTTTAAGAATGCTAATTTGAAATTCAAGTTAATTCAATTAATTATGTAGCTGTATTCAAATTGAATTATTCTCAGTAAAAACTCTGGAACCCTGTACCCATTTATCAATGTAAAATCGTACTACATGTATATGTTGGGTCTCATAATTGTGTAGATGCTCCTATCTATTATGAACAATTTTATCCACCAATTTATATAAAACCACATGCAATGTCGTAAACCACGACTTAATGCAAATTACAATTGCTATGTAATGTGTGTCAATGTATGTAATCTAATCCGGCTATGCCGAATGCGCAGTCTGATCTGGAGCTACGTTAGTTGCATACATCGTAAGGACCATTTTTCCAGCCTACAGATAACATAGACTTGTATCTGACCAAAGAATAACCATATTACCATATACATTCAATCGTTTTGTTTGATGTTCACCCTACGAACACTGGCTAGAAAGTGATTTTAAACTTCCCGCTGACATCATATTCACATCATAACAATTCAAGTCTCGCGAGACTTGCCAAAAAATATACCAGATTTACCCACCGATAAGAAAGCAATATTTGTCTATACGTTGTAACGACAAATATATTAAATATATAATATCCAATCTAACAAATGATACGAATGTTGATTAGCCTAGTAGGCATAGTGAAAAAATAAATATACAATGTACATGTACATGTATGTGACAATGGTTTATTTTGGGCGAAACCACCATGGTAAGGTACATTTTACTTATGGGTTTTGCGAACAGTGGAGATCCAGATCAGCCTGTTTATCCGCAATCTGATCAGGTGCTGCACTGTTCGCCATTCCATCAACGAAACACTTGTGTTGCCTCTAACAAGTCATACAGATCGTTATTAGGCTACAGCTGTCAGTGTGCTATTCTTGCCTCTAACAAGTCATACAGATCGTTTTTAACGTTTTCCAATGCAGAGCTCATTTCTGAACATACTTATATTTGTTTTATGCAATTCCGATGTAAATCAACTGATTTATTAAACTTTTAGCACCTACACTGAATGCGATTTGAACATCACGTCGCTCATTATTGTGACGACGTCGCAACGTTTTTCTGACGTCTAATTACCTTAGGACAATTACCTTAGGACAAAATAATCGTATTTCGTTTTACGCCATGTATGATACATATGTAGCCTATAACATACAATTACCACGTAGAGGTACAACATGTGAAGCAATAGAGAACTGAACGTAATTAGTATAAGCCGTGTTTGAACTAATTGAAAATGGTTCCTCAAAACGTTTAGAGATTTGGAGGGCGGGCACCTTTCCTCTCACATGATAATAGGTTAATATTTGTTTCTATATGTGGATATATGCACGAGCTACGTAGCATGCGATATTGCGCGACTTTAGTCGGAACGAGTGGCATATATCCACATACAAATCATGAAATCAACTAACATTTTGATGATACATGTATATGTAAATCACTCACAACTAAGATGTGCCTAAAACATACAAACTATAATGAAGTAAACAAATTACAGGTGATTTAGAAGGAACTATTTTACAAGGTGAAAAGTAATTCTGGCACTGATCAATATGGCAAAATATTGACAATTTACTTTCCATTGTGTTTTAATGGCAAACAAATGTACGTATATAATAAACATACATGTTTTATTCTCTGATAAAATATAATGATTAAAGGAGCATGCAAGGAAGACGCCAGTGAATGCAATATACAGTGGATTTGCATGGTAACATTCAAGTCGGTACTTTCACTCTAGTCAAACGCAGAACATTGATTTCGTGTTTCCCGATTAATTGTTTTTAGTTAGCAATTTAAAATATTCGGTTTGTTTTTGCTGTACGTATCAAATCGCAAATTTTCAAAGGAATATACATTGACCATCCAAATCCGGTCCTGATTAATGAATAGCATTTATAGTTTACTTATCGCCCAGCGAGCATATTTAACGTATGACTTACTATAAAGTCTATGCTACTTACTGAATTTATTTGATGCACTAGACCGGACAAAATATGTTGTTTTTTTTTCATGACTACATACGTCAGGGCTTCAATGTATGTATTTACACCGAACAATTAGCGGAAATTTCTGCTCGAAATATGGATGGGACCATTACTCAGTCCAGTGTGTCCGCAGTGTTGAGCAATGTTATTATCGCAGCTTGACCGATTAAAATGCAGAAATAGAAATATGTCATGAATTAACAGGTGTTCAATAAATGTATAGGAATTGAGATTTTACAGTTATAAGCTGTTATAAACTGTACGAAGAACAATTAAAAGTAATTTTTTTAATTAGAAAAATATATGTTTGTACATCTATATCTTTGCATAAATTATATGTAGTCTTATGTTCTTTTAAACATTAATTGCTACAACATTACACGTGGGTGCGCCTGACTTTCTTTTATGGAGTATACAATGGGAGTTAGTTGATGGAATGCGATGATAACAAACATTATGTAAACTCCATAACAGTATAGCTGGAGGCATGTTCATGAGCAGGAAATGGTTGAAGTGTATATAGTAACTTTTGTAGATACGTTCAAAAAAATCGTTATAATTGATACACTAACTATTGAAATCCCATTGGAGTAGTACTGACTCTTTTTGCAACATGACGGAATGTTATCTAGGCTATTAAAGTCGGCCACTAGCTATCATTTACCATGTATTCAAACAATACAGTTTGATGTGGTCACTTCATGTGAGAATAGCTTATTCAGTGAACCGAAGTGCAATTGCCGAGCATGCGAAATGGTACCACTGTGCATTTGTGTATTTGCATTGTACAATGTAAAAGTGTATATATCCGTACGGAGTCTACACGATTTGATGCAAATACGACTATCGTTCTACTATAAAAGTATTAATAGCCACAATCATGACAATGGAGACGCCTGCCAAACGATGACCAGTAGCCTATTTCACGAACCGCCGTTAGTCGACTAAGCTGTTAGCAGACTAAACTAAGTTTAGTTGACTAACCATAGTCTGCTAAACTTTTTGACATGTTTGCATTTCACGAACGATTTTGTAAGCCACGTTCAAAACAACCGTGGGCACCGCCATCTTGGAATTCCGTCGTCTGCTATTTTGCTTAGTAGACTAACCGAAAGTTTAGCCGACTAACGAGGAGGCTAAGCAAAGTAGACTTTGCTTAGTCGACTAACGTGTTCGTGAAATGCGTTTTTTCCCGTTAGTCGACTAACGGCCTGAAGTTTAGCAGACTAACCGAGTTTAGTCGACTAACGGAGGTTCGTGAAATAGGCTACAGGTCTGCTCGCACAATGCAGGTTGTCCCTTTTCACTTGCAGCGGCGCATTGTACATGTATACAAATAGGCTGTTAGTAAATTTCCCCACGACTGTAGAAATGAACCATACGACATGTGCGCCCAGCGTAGACCCAGATCAGCATGCGCATCCGCGCACTCATATCAGGGTATGCACTGCTAGCCGGTCATTCACTGACATTGGCCAATTACCATCAGTAAAAACGTTCGGATTCTAACCCTACTGAGTGAGTGTCCAAGATGACCAGGATTATGCAAGTGGCGTAAGGTCCTTATTCTCAGCGGACAGCCCAAATACAACAAACGAAATGATAAAATGTATATCTATCCGCTAACTGCTTCATAACATTGACGGTATTGTGTTTTTACCCCTCTGCCAGTAAAGTGAACCTTATTTCTGTAGGGCTTCCAAACAGTATATGCCCTGATCAGCATGTGTATGCATGCGATGAATTGGACTGTACTGCTCTCTATATATTATATCTGTATATACATGTAAAACATATAGAATGCGATGTGGATGCTGATCGTATTCAGTGCTGGTGTGTGCATGCTGAACGGGGAGCTGCTGCCAACTGAAGTCACGAACAGACATCCAGCTAAATTATCCCGCATGATCGATGAACTTCTTATAGGTTACCTCCCTTAGACCAATTAGGCACTCTTTACCATTAGCATGTCAAACACATGTCACAAGTACATGTTTTTTTTGGCTCATGGTTATTAATAACATATTTCACATACTTATTACATTATATACATGTGTATCAAACAATGTCAATTTAAGGTATGTAAATGTAAAAATGTTGACTGAATGTTCACAAAGAAATGGAACATGTGAATTATACAAAGATTTTACAGGAAACTTCCAATGAGCTCGCACATGCCATATACATTGCACATGCAATATCATACTAACGAATATATACATTAACAATGTGATTGGAACAAACAGGTCAAATAAGGGATCATAAATGGGTGACTGTTTAATCTGATGTTTATTGGACGAGTTTACTGAGCTCATGACCAACGAGGCTCTGCCGAGTTGCTCATGTGCTCAGTGAACGAGTGTAATGCAAGCCAGGTTAGTGAACCACGAACAAATGTTTGGCACAGCCACATAAACAAACAAATAATAGAATAGAAAATAAAATAGATATGTTTTTGTGCTTATTCTAGTCTATTACTATACATGTATTGGTGCCCATGTTAGTACAAGATAATGATAGATTGAATTCGAAGATATTTCCTATAGTTACCACATGTGAAAGTAGAAATTTAACAATATAATGCATGTCATAATATGTATAATATTATCCTCACATATTTTCGTTTTTTGCTTTACATCTTTGTGAGGATTATATACATGTATACATTGATCATTGTATTTCCCCCAGGTCTCTCTCTCCCCTCTATATGGAGATGGAGACACGCTGTGTCGAGTTTGCCTTTGTTACACACAATTATGGGAATGACTTGGTTTTTAATTTTTCTGAGAAATATACAGTTTAGTTGTTTGTTTTTTATGCCCCACCGCAATAGTGGTGGGGGCATTTAATGTTACCTTTGTCTGTCCGTCCCGTCCCGTCCGTCTGTCACAAAACTTTAACGCTTGGGTAAATGCCTCATAATTTCTTCATCCTTCGACCGATCTGCTTCATATTTCATATACACATTGCTCCAATGGTCCTCTACCGCCCTGTGCCAAATCCAAATCGTCCTGTCCCCGCCAAGACCAGGGTCAAGGTCACATACTTGGTGCTTCAAAAACTTTAACGCTGTGGTAAATATCTTATAATTTCTGTTCCCTTTCACGGATCAGCTTCATACTTCATATACGCATTGCTTTAACGCTCGGGTAAAAAAGAATTTTGACTTGGAATTTGGCCTCATTTATTATCAAAGCGATATGTGGGGCATCCGTGTTCTATGAACACATTTTCTAGTTCTGATAGATATGCAAGAAAATAATCGTGTTAACCTGGGACAAACTACACAAGTAGCTTGAAACATCATTGTTGAAGTTAACATACATGTGTTTGGCAATTATTAATTCTAAATTTGGTCCCAGTGTTGACATACGAAAAGCTTACGACCAATAGGATATCACTTGATGCAGTATACCGTAGAGGGTTGTGAGCAGAGTGGATCCTGACCAGACTACGGAGGCGCAGGGGGTCTCGATCTATGCTGGAAACGACATACGGACATACACATTTTTTTATTTTTGTTTGTAATACATAATTATGTAATACATACGTATACATATACATATATGTATATGTGGTATTTCTTTGTTTTTGTTTAGACACATGTACATGCATACAGGTGGTCTGGAGATGCACATTATAGATGGAGATCCAGTATATCCCCCCCCCCCCACCACAACCAGTTGTGGGGAATATACTGGAGTCAGGTTGTCCATCTGTCCGTGCGTCCGTCACTAAACTTAACATCAGAGAAATATTGTTATAACTTCTGTTTCCTTCATCTAAAATGCTTCATATTTCACACATGCATTCCTGTAAGGCCCTACTACCATGCTGTGCCAAATCCATGACCGTCCAAACCCCGCTGATCCCAAGGTCAAGGTCAAATACTTAGTCTCTTTACAAAACTTAAAGGTACATGCCCACGCAGTAGGCACACACTGTTCTTTATAGGAATTAAATAAGTGTATAATTATGTCACTATTCCACCAGTTCTAAAAATTAGGAGTGCCCGCTATACAAATATAATCATTTATTAATTATCAATTTACTGTTAGCGACGCGCGGCGGTAACAGTCTATTTTGATAATGTGCGGGGACGACGACTTTCACATCACGGCTTGCGGTGCGCATGCGCAGTATACTACGCGCGCCTGTAGGCTTCCCAATATGTAAACAAGAATATCAACATGTCAAAACGTCCAGGACGGAAATTGCATGAAACGGCGTCGGCCAAAAAAAAGGCGAAATGTCTTGAAGGACAGGCAGTACAGAGAGAGAGAATGGTTAATATTGGCGACCAGATCACCAAATGGAAAGAGTTACGTGGAGATTTAGATTTGGACTCGAACAGAGATTTTTCTTCTCAAATTCCGATACTTCACAGCGCATGTCAAAGATGTGATATGATTGACCGTGTCAAGTGACGCGTATTGGTAAAAATAGCACGAGGTCGGAAAATACCCTTTCTGGTCGCGGCATATAAAATGCGATTTAACACCAATTAACACGCGCCGTAATTGAAAATAACTCGTTAGTTGGTAGACAAATGGCTCATATAAGGCATGACAGAAAATGAAAAGTAGTAGTACAGTGTAACCTGCTGCGTGGGCATCTACCTTTAACATCAGAGAAATATTGTTATAACTTCTATTTCCTTCATCTAAAATGCTTAATATTTCACACATGCATTCCTGTATGGCCCTACTACCATGCCATGCCAAATCCACGACCGGCCAACCCCCGCTAATCCCAAGGTCAAGGTCAACTACTTAGTCTCTTTACAAAACTTAATATCAGAGAAATATGTTATAAATTATATTTCCTTCATCTAAAATGCTTAATATTTCACACATGCATTCCTGTAAGGCTCTTCTACCATGCTGTGCTAAATTCACGACCGTCCAACCCCTGCTGATCCCAAGGTCAAGGTCAAATACTTAGTATCTTTACAACACTTAACATCAGAGAAATATGTTATAACTTCTATTTCCTTCATCTAAAATGCTTAATATTTCACTCGTGCATTCATGTAAGGCTCTACTACCATGCTGTGCCAAATCCACGACCATCCAACCCCCGCTGATCCCAAGGTCAAGGTGACATACTTAGTCTCTTTACAAAACTTAACATCAGAGAAATATTGTTATAACTTCTATTTCCTTCATTTAAAATGCTTAATATTTCACTCGTGCATTCATGTAAGGCTCTACTACCATGCTGTGCCAAATCCAAGACCGTCCAACCCCCGCTGATCCCAAGGTCAAGGTCAAATACATGGTCTCTTTACAAAACTTAACATGAGAGAAATATGTTTTAACTTCTATTTCCTTCATTGCAAATTCTTAATATTTCATGCATGCATTCCTCTAAGGCTCTACTATCATGCTGTGACATATCCCTGCTGATCTCAATGTCAAGGTCACATACTTAGTCTCTTTACAAAACGTAACATCAGAGAAATAGGTTATAACTTCTATTTCCTTGCTCGGATCTGCTTCACATTTCACACTCGCATTGCTCCATTGGACCTCTACCGCCCTGTGACAAATTCACGTTTGTGCCGCCCCCCGCTAAGCCCAGAGTCGAGGTCACAAGCCGACACACTTGGAAAATTTTACATATTTAGGGGTACCTGGGCCCACGAGGGGGTATTCCGTAAGCCTCGCTTACTGACCAATCTAGTTTTGTAATACATATGGTATGTATATGTGGTATCTCGTTGTTTTGTTCAGATATGTACATGCATACAGGTGGTCTGGATCTATGCTGGATACAACATTCTGACATACACATTTTTTTGATATTTTTTTTATAATATATGTGGTAATTCTTTGTTTTGTTCAGATACATGTACATGCATACCAACATCTTATATCCCCAAAGTATACATTTCACTTCAGCATATCTATAGTACACTAATAGTAGGTGGAGATTTCAACACAATTTTAGACCCGGATCTTGACAAGAAAAATGCAAGAAAAGATACAAACAAAAAAGACACAAGACAAATTATTATCTATCATGAATAAATACAATCTACTCGATATTTGGAGAATTCTTAGCCCTAATTCAAGAAAATATACATGGTATTCAAATACTAAGCAGCCAATATTTTGTAGACTAGACTATTTTTAGGTCACCTGAGCCAAGCTCATGTGAGCTATTGTTACCGCAATGTGTCCGTCGTCCGTGAACATTTTCAAACGTCTTCTCCTCGGTAACCATTGGGCCTATAGTCACCAGACTTCATGGTCATGGTCCTTAGGTAGGGGGATTACAAAATTGTTAAAATGACGTCATTATTTAATCCAAGATGGCCGCCGTCTAAAAATAGCACAAATTCTTCAAAAATCTTCTTCTCAAGAACCCCCAACCCGATTTCGACAAAACTTGGTAGGAATAATCGATGTACAATGCTCTTTCAAAGTTGTTAAAATGGTGATCCCGGGGTCAAAAATGGGCGTGGCCCGTGGGGTCAAATTTTATTTTTGATCGAATATGGTCATGTCATATATCAAATTGAAGGTATCAATGAGGCGATCACTCTGGTGCATTATTTGTCGAAATCGGATGATTATGTCATCCAAGATGGCCGCCGAAAGGTCAAAAGGTCGTTCTTTTATTAGAGTTTTCAAAATTCTTCTTCACATGAACCGCTTGGCCCATGGTAGCCAAACATAAAAGTTATGGTCCATGGGTTAAGCCTTTTCAGATTTGCTAAATGGAGGTCATCGCTAATCCAAGATGGCCGCCGTCCAAAAATAGCATAAATTCTTAAAAAATCTTCTCATGAACCGCTAGCCGGATTTTGACGAAACTTGGTAGGAATGATCGATGTATAATGCTCTTTCAATGTTGGTAAAATGGTGATCCCGGGATCAAAAATGGGCGTGGCCCGTGGGGTCAAATTGGGGTCAAATGTTATTTTTGACCGAATATGGTCATGTTATATATCAAATCGAAGGTATCAATGAGGCGATCCTCTGGTACATTTTTTGTCGAAATCGGATTGTTATGTCATCCAAGATGGCCGCCGAAATGTCAAAAGGTCGTTCTTTTATTAGAGATTTCAAAATTCTTCTTCACATGAACCGCTTGGCCCATGGCAGCCAAACTTAAAAGTTATGGTCCATGGGTGAAGCCTTTTCAGATTTGTTAAAATGGAGGTCATCGCTAATCCAAGATGGCCGCCGTCTAAAAATAGCATAAATTCTTAAAAAATCTTCTCATGAACTGCTGGCCAGATTTTGACTAAACTTGGTAGGAATGATCGATTTACAATGCTCTTTCAACGTTGTGAAAATGGTGACCCCGGGGTCAAAAATGGGCGTGGCCCGTGGGGTCAAATTGGGGTCAAATTTTATTTTTGACCGAAGATGCTCATGTCATATATCAAATTGAAGGTATCGATGAGGCGATTGCTCTGGTGCAATATTTGTCGGAATCGGATGATTATGTCATCCATGATGGCCACCAAAAGGTCCCATTTATTAAAGATTTTGAACGTCTTTTTCTCAGGAACCACATGGCCGATGCTGGCCAAACTTCATAGGAAGTTCAGATCATTGGGTGAAGCATTTTCAGATTTGGTAAAATGAGTCATCGCTTAATCCAAGATGACCGCCATTTAAAACACATGAACTCAATGTCTCATTCTCCTCCGGTGTTCATGGAGTCAGGTGAGCGAATTAGGGCCATCATGGCCCTCTTGTTTAATTTCTGAAAACATAATAAATCGCGTAGCAAATAGTAAGATTACCACAGGATATAAGTCGGATCATTCAATGGTATTTATCTCCCTTCATACACAATCTAATAAACGAGGTCCAGGTTAATTTAAATTAAATAATAGCTTACGGTTAAATGGCGAATATCAACACAATATTAGACATAATATTTATTTAGTTGCTGAGACGAATGAAGGTACAAGTCCTAATACATTATGGGAGATATAAAAGGAACGATTAGAAACGAAACACTAAGATTTGCTTCAATAGAAAAGAAAAAAATAGAAAATATAGAAAAAAGGTTAACGGATGAAATAAATAAATTAGAATCTGAATACTCTAATACTACAGAGGAAGACCTTTTAACAGAACTAAATAATAAGAAAGACCAACTACATAATATACACGAAGAAAGGGTTAAAGGAATAATATTAAGAACCAAAGCCGAATGGATAGAGGGTGGAGAAAAGAATACAAAATACTTTTCTAACCTCGAAAAGAAACAGGCAGAAAATAAAACTGTAACTAGACTGAATATAAATAGCAATAGTATTACACATGACAACGAAATACTACATGAACAGCAAGAATATTATAAAAAGTTATATACAAAAAAAGACATACAAGCAACTAATCATGATTTTTTCAAGAATAATAATGAACATATATTATCGGAAGAAGAGAAACAAAATTGTAAAGGCAAGTTATCTGAATATGAATGTATGAATTGCATAAAGGAAATGAAAAATAACAAAAGTCCAGGTTCAGATGGTATTACGGTTGAATTTTACAAACTATTCTGGAATGATATCAAAGATTATTTTATAAATTCCATGAATTATTCATTAGAGAACGGAACCTTGAGCGAATTACAAAAACAGGGAGTAATAACATTAATACCAAAAAAAGACAGTGATTTATCCATTCTCACAAACTGGAGACCGATATCCCTTCTTAATGTTGATTATAAAATTGCTACAAAAGCTATTGCAAACAAGCTGAAAAAAGTTTTACCATCAATAATAGATCATTCACAAACTGGATTCATTAAGGGAAGATACATTGGAGAAAACATCAGAACATTTTACGAATCAGTAGACTTTTTGAATGAAAGTAATTCTCCGGGTTTATTATTATGTGCTGACTTTGATACAGTTGTACACGAATACCTTCCAAAGGTCATGCAATATCTTAATTTTGGCAACGACATTATTAAATGGATTAAACATTTTTATTCAGATGCAAAAAGTTGCGTTACAAATAACGGTTACTTATCAGATTTCTCAATAAACCGAGGTGTCCGTCAAGGCTGTCCATTACACCATACCTATTCATAATTACAATAGAATTATTATCAAAAGCAATAGACAATGAAAAAGATATAACTGGGGTTAAAATGAGTAACATAGAACTTAAAAAGACAATGTTTGCTGATGATGCTACATTTATATTCGATGGTACACAGAAATCATTTGAAACATTAATACACCTTATAGATGAATTCGGTAAAATGTTGGGCCTCAAACTCAATACAAAAAAGTCTACAGTAGGGGTGGGTTCCCTAAAAAATACAACACTAATTTTTTGCCCTGCAAATAATTTTATATGGACATCAACAAGTGCAAAAACATTAGGCATTACTTTTTCAAATGATAATACAAATATGCATGAACTAAACCTTACTCCGAAGATACAAGAGTTCGTCAAAAGTCTTGAGACATGGAAAAAAAGAAAACTAAGTTTATTAGGTAAAATTACTGTGATCAAAACATTTGCTCTTCCGAAACTGATATATCCATTAAAGGCCCTGAACGGCTCAGTATTACAATTTTCCGATTTTTTCAAGCACAAAAACATGTTTGGCAACTGATTTAGTACACAAAACTAACATATACTGCCTAATAGATACATCTCAAGTTTTGAGATTTACATCTTAATCGCAATGTGAAGACAACAAAAACTTGTTTTGTGCACCACTCAGTGCAAAATGTCAATATTGACAAATTAATTTCCGTAACCCAACGGCTTCGGCTCGGAAGCGAGTCGATAAACTTCCGCAATCGGAATTCATCAGCCGCGAATCAGGGAATTGAGCAGTTGACCCGAGCGTCTATCGGAAAATCGATCGGACTTTGAAGACGCACCTGCTGTTTATTTATCAACAAATATTGATATTTTCATCGACTACAAATTCATTTTTGTACCAAAATGAATGCAAACAGTTTCAAAGTGTGTGTAAATAGAAACCTGTTGGATTTATGTGTGGGGAAAACCCAATAGGAGGCCAAATTCGGCAACTTGAGCCGTATAGGGGCTTTAACAGTCTTACCTGACCCACCAGACAGAATAATTAAAATAATTAAAAATAAATTGTTTGATTTTCTCTGGGATGGCAAACCTGATAAAATAAAGCGGAACACAATAATTCAAACATATGAACACGGGGGTTTAAAGATGGTCGATATAGATAGTTTTATAAAAGCGATTAAAGCATCATGGGTAAAAAGAATATGTGATGATAAAAACCAAGGCCAGTGGAAACTGCTATGCACACAGAAACTTGAACCATTTGGTGGGAAACTAATTTTCGAATGCAATATAAAACCACAGGATATAAAACACATATATAAAGAACATACTTTCCTATTCAATGTTTTGGCATCTTGGGCTAACATAAATTTCTCAGAAAAAACGAAAGTATATCAAAAGAAATTATATGGAATAATTCTAATATAAAGTATCAAAACTAAACAATATACATCAAATCTTGGCACGAAAGAGGTATTAAATTTATAGAACAGTTATAAGATTATAGAGTAAACAGATTTGTCGGTTTTAATGATTTTGTGGAAATGTATAATATAAGGGCAGATGATTTTATCAAATACCAAGGTTTAGTAAATTATATTAATCGGCAATGGAAAGAAAAAATTGAAATAGAAAACCTAAATACATGTACCTTACAATACAAACTCTGAAACCTATTTTACAAAAATTACAGACAAGCAATGGAGTAAATAAACTTCTATACACAATACAAACAAATAAAAAAACATAAAATCAATAAAATCAGAGAGAGAAATGGACGAACGAATTTCCCGATTTTAATTTCAAATGGAAAAAATATATACACAACTTGTATGCAATTTACAATAGATACCACACTACGGAATTTTCAGTATAAATATTTAATGAGAATTATAGGCACAAATAAATTATTACTTAATTGTGGCATGGTACCAAGTAGTTTATGTGATTTTTGCAGCATGAATGTGGAAAATATAAAACATTTATTCTGGGAATGCCCAAACGTACAACATGTATGGTCACAACTAAGAACATTCTTAAATGAAAAAGGTGTGGTTTACGAAGTGAATTTTAATACGATTTCATTTGGTGTAAACCAAACAAATCTTGTTGCTAATCAATTCAATTTTATTATCATACTTGCAAAATATTTCTTGATTAAATGTAGAATGAAAAACAAGAATTGTCCTTTAATTTGTTCATGCAATATTTGAAAAGACAAATCAATATTGAAAAAGAAATAGCCGAAATGAAAGACAAGCTAGATCTACATATAATAAAATTGGGTAATTTCAACTTTTAACACCTACAAATTATTAATAAAATAAAAAGACGATCAATACGTACAAGGTACCAAGCGTAGCAAAGTTAATTACATGTTTACTAACAATATATGTCAACTATATTATATTTTGACATAAACGTTATAAATCACATGTATTACGAATTACGACAACAAAAGGCATATGTTTTTTTTCTTTCCTATAACTCTCTTCTTAATAAACTCTTCTTAAATAAGCACACTTTCTAAATACATTATGTATGCTCTTTTCTAGTGAGTTGTCATGTGATTTCAACTATGTTTTGTTTAGATAATATGTACATGATACATGATGTATTTAAAAATTGCAAATAAACCATTTAGTAAAAAAACAAAAAAAACATTAATTACTACAACATTACACGTGGGTGGCAGGTGGGAGCACGCGATGGGTAATTTAACGATCGGGGTTCATCCATACCGGAATCCCGACTGGAGATCTGGTTTGGCCCTCAGATACATCTTTGGCATTTTGTATGTGACAGTTGAATATGACCTTCGACTTTTCACTTTCACCAGGTTACTTAAATGACTTAACAATTTTGGTTAACCAGTTCGTCACAGTTTCTCAAACTAGCCATATCATCTACATAAGTTACTTAATCGCTTCAATACTTCAACACTTCATCCATTGGTATGTGTGCCACACCTGCCTTTTCATAATTTATATGACCTTCGCCTTTTGACCTTCACCAGGTTACTTAAATGACTTAACAATTTTGGTTAACCAGTTCGTCACAGTTTCTCAAACTGGCCATATCATCTACATAACTTGCTTAATCGCTTCAATACTTCAACACAATACTTCAACGCTTCATTCATTGGTATGTGTGCCACACCTGCCTTTTCATAATTTATATGACCTTTGCCTTTTGACCTTCACCAGGTTACTGAAATGACTTAACAATTTTGGTTAACCAGTTCGTCACAGTTTCTCAAACTGGCCATATCATCTACATAAGTTGCTTAATTGCTTCAATACTTCAACACTTCATTCATTGGTATGTGTGCCACACCTGCCTTTTCATAATTTATATGACCTTCGCCTTTTGACCTTCACCAGGTTACTTAAATGACTTAACAATTTTGGTCAACCAGTTCGTCACAGTCTCTCAAACTGGCCATATCATCTACATAAGTTGCTTAATCGCTTCAACACTTCATTCATTGGTATGTGTGCCACACCTGCCTTTTCATAATTTATATGACTTTCGCCTTTTGACCATCACCAGGTTACCTAAATGACTTAACCACTTTGTCACAGTTTCTCAAATATGCTGCAGGTGGCATCCGCGTTCGACAGACGCATTTCTTGTTAAATGTGTGTCGGTTTGAAATTTTGATAATGGGTTTACCATTTGAAAACAAATATATATACATGTACATAAACCTGTCAATGTCTGGAAAATGTGTCGATGTGACATACATGATTGTATAATTGTTATAAAATGTTCCGATAAAAATACCGGCAGTATATAAGCATACTAGTACTGGTGCATGTATATGTATACACTGTATCCTCTCGTCGGGAATAATTAATTTGTAAACGAAATTTTCAATTTAATTGTGTTGCGTTTCAGAAAAAGTACATTCAACGCCTTAAGCTTTGTAAACAAAGAAATGAGTGACCAACCAAGCCATGCTAAAAAGCACCGTGGCGTATGTATATGTATTTAGAAGTCATGTCTGCACACTATATAATCAAGTCCGCTATTTACACACTAAATTTGTACCGACCACAAAATTGCGACATTTGTTTGAAGCGTCTCGTTTGAATTTAGACGCGTTGAATCTGAAAATATAGAAGTTGTGTATTCCAGGGCGGATTCACGTAGGGGAAAACCCGGTGCGCGTCCCCCTAAAAGTTTGGCGAGTAAAGATATATTTGCTCTAAAATGCGTTATAACGCAGCAAAATGGGGAGTAGACATCAACAATATTCAGGAGGGCATACAGCCGGAGTCTCCCGAGCTCCGCTTGGTCGACGAACAAACGGTGCTAGTTCGAAAATATAGTAAACTGTTTCAATTAAGAAGTCCCGCCCCCACCCCCCACCCGCCCCCCTAACCTGAAATCCTGGATCCGCTCCTGGTATGTGCTTTATATTATTTACACGCCTCTCGTACTAGAACCTCCCTTTGATAAAAAACAATAAAGCACGCAGACATCCAATGTTTAGTAGTAAGTAAATTAACAACGATCTAAATTAGGACTTCTTAAATTTGTAAATGTTGGAGACCTGTGCATCTGCGCAGCCGAATCAGGGTCTGCACTGATTGCAAAAATACTAGTAAAATATATGCCATACATTCATATAACCATATTTACTAGTGGTCAATTAAAATAATATTGAACAGTCATCAAACGGCAATCGTACGGCGGATCTAATGTGATATTTTTGAAAGTCGCTAAAACTTACGTCACATTAGAAGGTACATGCAAGTGGTTGCAGATACAGATACAAATCAGTAGGCTACGTCCCTGGGGCCCGTTTCACTAAACTTCGTAAGACTAACATGTTCGTAAGTACAAAATTAAGATAGTCTGTAAATTCCACATTAACAACATTTTCCTGTAAACAATTATTTGATTTATATTTATTGAGCAGCCTATGCTCAATAAATGTAAATCAATCAATTGAAATTTCGAGACGATCCTAGATTTGCACTTACGAACATTTTAGTCGTACGAAGTTTTGTGAAACGGGCCCCTGGTGGCTACAATTATGTTCGCACTAAATATGCCTGTGACACAATACCAACACACGAAATACTAAATAATAAAACATGTTCGGCCCAGTGTCAACATGATGCGATATGTCAGGAGCCGCGTAATTATATTTCTGACAATTTCCCAATTTTATTTTATGTTGATTTTCGAAACATTCGACGGTGAACTAGTAAATCAAATGAATTAAGACCTAGGCCCAGTTCTATCCGTGGCAAATTTTATCCAGAATACGTGTCACAGTTAATGAGTCAACTGTTTATATTTTCTTTAATAAAAGTAACGGTTGCGGGCACACTTTCACGTAGAGCGGGGCCGGGTCCGACCGGCCGTGGGCACTAACCGCCCCCATCAGTAAACACGTTTAAACCTAATTTGATATCTTATATTGCGCATGTTCATTTCCCCGTGAGTTTTAAAGTTGCGACAAACAGTGCAGAAAATATTGCCATTACGAATTAAATCGTTTTCCATAGAACGACATCTGTAAACCATGTTAAAGGTTTGGAACACAGATGTATTTGCTTCGAAAATTAACAACCGCAATGTCACATTAATATGCGATGAAACAGCATATCAACTGAAGTGTGAAGCTGGACATGTTAACTCAACAGAGATAGAAAGTCTGAAATCTACACAGGAAGAGACAGATACGAGGATAATACTGTATGCGATGTATGGCAATGAACATGGATATGACTACATTAAAGAGTCCAGATAGTGATATTTTTTTCATACTTTTGCATTATGCTCTGCATCTATAGAATGTCACTCTTCTGTTCGACACAGGAACTGGAAACAAAAAAAGATTAATCAACATGAGCGAAATAGCTCGTGGGTACACACAGGAATACTGCACCGTGTTATTGACACTGCATGCGTATACAGGATGTGACAGTACTAGTGCATTCAAGGGGCTGGGGAAGGTTAAGGCCATAAAAACAATGCAGAAAATGCCAAAGTACGTCCCAGTTCTGTCTCATGTCGGAGATGATTGGGATATGGCTGAAGAGACTATTGATGAATTAGAAGCTTTCACCTGTGCCGTGTATGGCAATTCCAGATGTACAAAGGTTGATGCACTCAGAGTGTTCATGTTCAAAGCAAAATGTGGTTCATCTGAAAAGCTAACCATATCAATCAAACAATGTAGATATTGCGTCACTACCCCCATGTAAAGGCAGCTTGGTACAGCATGTACGGAGGGTCAATTATCAAGTTGCAATATGGAAGAGGGCACACATTGCAACTCCTGAGATTCCAAACCCTACTAATGGCCATGGCTGGATACAAACTGATGGACATATCGAGCCATTGTGGACGAACGATCCAATTCTACCCCAACGACTCATAGACATCATCGAGAATATATAGGATTGTGACACATCAGATGAAGAAGAATCTGGTGAGATGGGGCCTGTATATTCTGACGAGGATGCAGACGACAGTGATTAGGCAGTGTGACTTAATGAACAAAAACTCATGGCAATAGAGCCAACTATATAGAGTAAACAAAGATTTGTTTGTAAATAAACATGATACAGAAATATGTTTTATTTTTTAAGATACAATGTAAATTGTATGCCTAATTTGCATATTCATGACTTTGGAAGGTATCCAATCAAATTGGTATTATGTTTAATGAACTCCTTGACCATGAAAACATATATCTAGGCACCTTAAATGTTCTTCTAGCTTGATTAATAAGAAAGATATGTGGAAACATTTTTTTTTTCAAAAATGGCGGGAAATGAGAAATTTATGCAATGGCCGTAATCTCATTTGCATAGCAAAATGAGGTCACAATACATGATATAATGTTTCTATTATAAAGCAGACATGTAGTTTAATAACTTAGACTGCTTCAGTTCTAAAATAATGATTAATATAAGCTTTTAGAAATATTTAGTACGAAGTTTATAAATGAAAATGTATTTGTTTTATCTTTTTACGCCTAATTTGCATATTCATGACTTAGGAAATTATCCAATCAAATCGGTATTGTGTTTCATGAACTCCTTGACCATTAAAACATATATGTAGACACCTTAAGTGTTCTTCTAGCACTTTTAATAAGAAAGATATGTGCAAAATTAATTTTCCATAAAATGGCGGCACCTAATTTGCATATTTGGCTAAAAATAGATGTGGGACCCAAGATTTTTTATGTTAACATTTTTTAAAGTATTTAGTATACCCCAAGGAACACAAAAAAACATGGCGTACAAATGTTGTGGGGGTGCACGGGGGTCCTGGTAGCCCATAGCCTATTAGCGTTACTCATCAAAATGCGTAATGCAGTGTAATCTATAAATAAATCCTCAAATCGGAACTGGCTGTGTACCGCGTGTACGGTTCCGTTTAGACGGCCGAAAATACCGACCCCGCTTTAATCTGAACGGGACCGCATAGTATAATTAGTAAAGAGCGCACACACGCGCCCCGGGGTCGATCTCAAAGTTGTAAGTACATGTACAGCTGATGGTGGTCGCCAGACAGGATAAGTTTGTTTTCTGTGAGTATTCCGGTTTCAACCCAAATTAAGAAACATGCAGACGCCTCCATCTACGCCGACTACAATTGTTCTCGCGTGTGTTTGTAATTGTTACATACATATATAAATAAAGTTTAAAAGAAATATTAGCATTATGATTACATAATACTGATATTGTTATGTGTTATCTAAAAATACCGGTCATATGGTTATTTAGTTTCAAATGTCATTTCACAAGTCGTCCATATAATATATTATAAAAATCATAAATGCAATATGCCCATTTGTATAAAAATAATTGAAAAATAATTGACAAAATTACTACGTATTTCCTTGAAGGAAACCGAAGAAAAAAAAGACAAACTATATGAACCACTATGAAAACAACACTGTACAATTCTGCCACGCATATCCAACATTAAAAATTGTGAGCCGTAAAGAGTACGGCTATAAATAGGACAACTTATTGCAATGGCGCAACAATTCCAAGTGTCAAAATCCGACGTGACGTTGGTAAATTTATGCGTAACTTTGCGACGTCATTTTCAGCCTTTCGTAACGTTGTCATTAAGGCTGGTTTTCACAGAGCGCGGCCCATATATATATATATAAACGTGACGTCGGCAATGTAATACATGTGTATAGGCCGATGTTACGATATAGAAGATATGTTCCTTTACTTCCATACACATTTTTGGAGGTATTACGCCGATTCGCGTGACGATATGTGACAGGGCCGTAGCCAGACCTAAAAATGAGACGACGAGGCGAAAAAAATATTGTGAACAAGCGAGCGCGAAGCGCACCGCTAACGCGGCGGGGGGGGGGGGGGCGGGGGGGGGGGGGGGGGGGTTGGGGGTCCTCCCCGAAGAAAATTTCTAGATCGTCATAGACGCGATTTCCCGGCATTTAGACCACCGGATTACGGCATTAAATATAATAAAAAAAGCAAAATCTGAGACGAGGTGGCTGCCTCGTCTGCCTCATCCTGGCTACGGGCCTGTGTGACCTTAAAGAATTTGCACGAATACTCAACTGAAATATGAAGCAAAACGCCGCATTTTCTATCGATCAAAATGCCGCAAATTGCGGCAAATGTGTTGGTGATGTGTTTGACGATTACGCCGCGTTTTGCCGCAATTCAGTTGGTCATGATTGCCGCAATTGTTTTTATCGATTGCGGGGAATACCGCGGGAGGTTGCATAGTTTTGCCACAAAACAGCAGTTTGCCGCAAAATGTATGAGATTCCGCGAGGCCGAAAAACTCGGCAAATAAAAAAATATGCGGGTTTCGCGGTGCCTGTACTGTATGAGCCGCGCCATGCGAAAACCGGGCTTAATGACAAAATTTTCAGTTTTTACTTGTTCGGGTATTCTGAATTGTACATCTTTTAAAAGCCACATGCCGCCAAAATTATCAATGTATCCCAATTATTTTTCATTTTAGAAGTATTTTTATGACGCGTGGTAAAAATTTATATGACGTTTTAGATCAATGACGTTCAAATTACAACGTTTTTATCAACGGCGTATACAAGGGGTGTTGATAAAATACCCGGACAAGTCCTATAGATTTGTCATCTTTTATCACATGTCAACCAAATTTGGATATCTCGTAGGTTTTCCAAGTGTTTCCCATTAGGCCAAGACAAAGTATGAAAATAATGTTTATTGCAGTTGCAATTAATGTAACGTCATGTTTTGGATTGCGACCCAAGTAACGTAAGTCTGTATTAATTTCAAATAACGCAGAGTGTTGGCGTTTCCCTGTTGTTTGCTGCTGTCTGAAACAATTTGGGGAATAATAGCGACATTATTTAACATTTCGTATGCGACGACATATTTTAAAGTAGGAAGTAGTCCGCTTATAACATTAACTTTGTAACAAAACACGACGTCGGGCAGATTTCGTAGCGTGATACCTTATAATTGTCGCCGTGTGTCTTTCTTGAGGATCGCATTACCATCGCCTGATTCAGACATACATTATTATGCAGTCAAGTGATAAGCTGATGATTCGATACTACAAATCGTGGGAAAAGCAAGTTTATGACCATCAAATTTCCAATATTGGCTCGAGTTAGACTACACAGTTGTCATAATAAGCATTGCATACACAATGGACATGTCCGTGTCGTTGGTTACGTCGCATATACTGTTACTGTAAAGATGGACAAAATTCAGCATCACCGACAGTGACTTCGATTTTAAAATTCGACGCCATCTTGAATTTGCTGTTGAGACTGAGTAATATTAAAGGTACATGCCCATGCAGTAGGCACAAACTGTTCTTTATAGGAATTAAAGAAGTGTATAATTGTGTCACTAGTCCACCAGTTATAAAAATACAAGTGCCCGCTATATAGATATAATCAATTAGTAATATTTATTTTACTGATAGTGACGCGCGGTGGTATCATGCTATTTTCATATGCAAATGAGGCATGATATTTTTTAATTATTTATACTAATTAAATGTGTCACCTGAACAAATTATATGTTCGACAGATTATCAAGTATGATCATTGCACATCAAAAAATAAATAGAATAAATAGCTGTAAATTTACGGCTAATATAAAATGTATAATCAATACGTGGAATAACGGTGAATTAATGTTTTTTTTGCGAGAATATGTGTCAGATGATGTCTCTGATGTAAGTAAAATGTTGTGCCTACTGAGTGGGCATGTACCTTTAAGCTACTTCAGGTATAACATATTAGGTTACTTCAGATATAAACAGCATTTATTCAAACCCTTTAGAATGCTTTTCAAATAGTAATGGTCGTGAAACTAAGTGTAGTGTGTCTTATTTTCATGTTAATTTCAACTAAAAATAGTTTTATCCATTAATCATGTTGATATTTGATCAGACGTTTTGTTATCCGGATCCGGATGCGGATCCTGTAATGCTAGACGATATTGTTCATACAAAACCGTGATCCAACTTATTTATCACATCCTGGGGAGATACTTCATAAATTAAATGAGCTAAATGCCAGTAATCACACGTTGTGCATGTGTGGATGCGCAAATCCATCCGTCCGTCTGTGCATGTCTATGACCAACTGCACAGTTGATCCACCAAGAATTTGACATTCCGAAGATTCCTGTGGATATGATTTTTAAAAGTGTGTCCATACTGCTATGTTTTCATTGACAATGCTGCTACAACCTTTGACGATTAACACGTAACCCCCTAAGTTTGAGACTTCCACTATGCAGAAAATGGGTCATTTTGCAAAAAATAAAAAATATCCTCAAGTGGTGCAGATCACGGTCCATGATACTAATGTCTCCAACATGTGTTGCCTTGAAATATCATCCCATCGTATCTATGTCTTATATTAACATGACACACACGTCAGTGTGCATTCAGATTTAATCTTTTCATATTCAGACAACAGAAATGTAGAATGTTCACGACATCGTCCCGCTTACAGCTGTACTTGGACCACCTACTGAAAAAATACGGACGTTACAATATCTGCAATAAATGTACGATCGGCGACCCATATCATGTCGGTAATTGAGAAATGATTCCCTAGTGACTGAATGGCGGACATCCTATGTTCTGATCAGACGGCGCGCATATGCACAGATGAGACATCGTAACATCCATGGCTTTGTTGTTTGTGCAGGTAAATGTTGCGATAAATGTTAATTTTATACATTACATGTATATTAGAAAGAAATAATTGAGCAATAAACTGAAAATTCGCGTCGAGTTAACCAGATCTGAAACATATAGTTGTGCGGGAAACCGGGCCCAGGCTACAACTGTCAACAAATATGCTGCCGACCATCTGTACATGTATGTAAATAACAAATGTAGCTTACACAGAGTTTTCACCTGTAAATGGTGGACAATTATATGTAAACTGTGTCAAAGAAAATATTATATGTCAAAATAACGGAACATAAAAAACACATCAATAACAGACAAACATTTTTATATATGATATCGGCAGCAAAATAATGAAAGAAAATTACCCTTACGCCATTATTGCTAATAAAAACATAATATAAGATGTGCCCGTTTCGAATAAAAATGGTGGATTTCGATCGTACGACCGTACGGCAGTCTAACGTTCATCCAATACATTCACAGACAGGATCCATGTCAGATGGAAGACTGTTTCGCTTTTTTCACACCCATATATGCCAGATTATAGATATATTCTGTTCGTTAGATAACTTTTTAACACAACGGAACAAACCTAACACGGCGTTCTGACAAACATCGATAATTGGAAATCTCGGCTGAAATTACGTCAGTTAAGTTCATGACGTCATATCTTGTGACGTCGTCAGACTCCCGAAGACAGGTTTTCTCGCGAAATGGCTCATATAGCTGCGTGTCTACCTCTGTTTATGATAAAATGAGTGGCGTTAAATGGCATATCATTCGCTAAGTACTGGATAGAATTGTTAAAAAATGTCTCAATTTACCAAGATAATAGATGGTAATATCGTTGGCATACACTAGGTTGTTCATATTTAAGATTATTTATGATTCAAGGTGCAGTGTAAGCGAAGACTTCGCTGGTATGTAGCCATTACAATTATGCGTTCACCATTTTGAATTCATAAGGATAACCGACGAAAAAGAGTGATAATGTCAAAGAACGACAGTAAGGCGACAATGCACAGCGCCTGAAGCATTTCTAAGTCATTGATGCTGCGAGGAACTCGTGCAAGTATCCTTGCTATAATATTTTGTCACGACACCATGGCCATAACGTCAAACATGTATTCACGTTCAGTGACGTCAAAAGTACGTGACGTCAAGTCATGACGTCATAATATGTGTACTAAGGTGCAAGGCATCGCGTCTCATATTAGTGAACATTTCATTAAGTTATAATTTTCTGTTTTCTGTTCACACTTAATGTTAACTGACACCAGTAAACATAAATGGGAGGGCAAAATGTGAACTTTTACAGCGATGCTGCAAACGTCGTTTTTCCGACGTCGTTTACCGCTTTTCATGACGTTTTCATTAAGCCCGGTTGTCACATGGCGCGGCCCATATGTCTTATAAAGTATAACATACTTAACTATAGATATGTAATTTACCGACCATACGTATATAAACACCATTATTTCGACTTGACTTAAAACGCAAATTTGGAAATAACAATTCTCCATAACTCTTATGTAGTGCAATGTAATGAAATGTAATTAGAGCTATGTACTCAGAACAATTTCTAACCATGCAAGCAAAGATGCATATATCAGGCTGCGGAATAGACTGGCCAAATTACCATAAAGGGAACATACATAAATGTAAGTAACAATTACCTTTTTTGCAACTTTGAAGCATCACCTGCCCAAAAACGGTGGAAATTTGCACTTTAAAGGTACATGCCCACTTAGTAGGCACAAATTGTGTGCAATTGTGTCACTATTCCACCAGTTATAAAACTTTCGAGTGCCCGCTATGCAGATATAATCATTTAGTAATATTTATTTTACTAATAGTGACGCGCGTTGGTATCAATGTTATTTTCATATGCAAATGAGGCATGATATTTTTAGCTCACCTGAGCGAAGCTCATGTGAGCTATTGTTACCGCAATGCGTCCGTCGTCCGTCGTCCGTCGTCGTCCGTCGTCCGTGAACATTTTCAAACGTCTTCTCCTTGGTAACCATTGCGTCTATAGTCACCAAACTTCAAGGTCATGGTCCTTAGGTAGGGGGATTACAAAATTGTTAAAATGACGTCATTACGTAATCCAAGATGGCCGCCGTCTAAAAATAGCACAAATTCTTAAAAAATCTTCTTCTCAAGAACAGCCAGCCGGATTTCGACAAAACTTGGTAGGAATGATCGATGTACATTGCTCTTTCAAAATTGTGGGGTCAAATTGGGGTCAAATTTTATTTTTGACTGAATATGGTTATGTCATATATCAAATTCAAGGTATCAATGAGGCGATCACTCTGGTACATTTTTTGTCGAAATCGGATTGTTATGTCATCCAAGATGGCCGCCGAAATGTCAAAAGGTCGTTCTTTTATTAGAGATTTCAAAATTCTTCTTCACATGAACCGCTGGGCCCATGGTAGCCAAACTTAAAAGTTATGGTCCATGGGTGAAGCCTTTTCAGATTTGTTAATATGGAGGTCATCGCTAATCCATTATGGCCGCCGTCTAAAAATAGCATAAATTCTTAAAAAAATCTTCTTCTCATGAACCGCTAGCCGGATTTCGACGAAACTGTTTAGGAATGATCGATGTACAATGCTCTTTCAAAGGTGTTAAAATGGTGACCCCGGGGTCAAAAATGGGCGTGGCCCGTGGGGTCAAATTTTATTTTTGACCGAATATGGTCATGTTATATATCAAATTGAAGGTATCAGAAAGGTGATCACTGTGGTACATTTTTTGTTGAAATTGGATGGTCATGTCATCCAAGATGGCCGCCGAAAGGTCAAAAGGTCGTTCTTTTATTAGAGATTTCAAAATTCTTCTTCACACGAACCGCTTGGCCCATGGTAGCCAAACTTCACAGTTATGGTCCATGGGTGAAGCCTTTTCAGTTGTTAAAACGGAGGTCATCGCTAATCCAAGATGGCCGTCGTCTAAAAATTGCACAATTTTTTTTAAAACACATGAACTCAATGTCACATTCTCCTCTGGTGTTCATGGAGTCAGGTGAGCGAGTTAGGGCCATCATGACCCTCTTGTTTAATTATTTATACTAATTAAATGCGTTACCTGAAAAAATAATATTACGACATAATGATATTATAAAGTATGATCATTGCACATCCAAAAATAACTACAGAGAATAAATAGTGATGTGTGTTAACATTTTAAGGAAACACGATTATCGCCCCTGATATCAGTGCGGTAATTTACTTCGGATATAAAATGTATAATAGTGCCAATGAATACGTGGGGTAATGGTGAATGGAAAATGTCTCAGATGATGTCTCTGATATAAAGAACATTGTGTGCGTCCTGCGTGGGCATGCCCACGTGCCAGGTTATAATATAGGGAGGCATATTTTTTTTGTCCATACATTAGATATAACATTCTTCGGGCTAAATGAACAGTCATGAACCATTTCCGGACGATATAATTGGCATTTTTATACTTCGTATATCAAACATGAATTTTCACACTGATATCATGGGCGATAACCGTGTTTCGTTAAAATGTTAACTAACATTACTATTTCTTCTCTGTAATTATTTTTTGATGTGCAATGATCATACTTATTAATCTGTCGAAAAAAGATTGTTGGCAGGTCATTCATTTAATTAGTATAAATAATTAAAAAAAACACCATGCCTCATTTGCTGATGGATAATCATTCTTACGTGTAGATATGGCTTGTTTCTCACTTTAAGTATGCAAATCAAGGATTTATGAGCGTGATACATTGCCAGTTGTATCAGTCGGTGTGATCCAAATAATGTAAATTGATATCTTACATGCATGGTTTAGCCTTACTGTATTGTAGTTTACGTGTACCTGATGTTACAGCTTAGTGTTTCATTCGTGTAGAGCATTCGCTAACATGAACTGTGCATGATAAGTGGAAGCCGTCGCGGCCACTTCATGCATTGAAGAGAAGACAATTTTCACCAGGCATAGTACGTGTGATAATTATATGACCATCCATGGGATAATGGCATTGCGTGCATACTGCCTAGTAGAATGACAATTGTTTATGTAAAGTACTATGAGATAAGGAAATTAGGTTTTATAATTCACTATTTACTCTCAAATGTGACCTAGTCATCATGTGAATAAAACTCCAGATAAATCTGGATACCGCATAGCTCTGACATAGCGGCAACAAGCTATCTCTATAGTGATTAAAATACTTTTACTAGTAATACACACTGCTAAAAGGATCCTAACGCTTTGTTATTTCAACTAATCCCCACAAATGAAACACCATATATTATTGTATTGAGAGCTACATACATGTATGACCAGATGTGACGTTGCCTATTACGATGTATCATTCATCATTCATCATAATCCTGTGCTACATGTATTCTGTCCAAGAAACCACACTATACCAAAACACATACCAGTCCTGCATTTTAAATGTGTCTGACATTGACTTCTAGGAGGTGAAACAATATGTTTCAAGTAACACATAAACATTTATATATGTACCGTTAGGGAATTTGTTTGCAATAGTGAATTTGTTGTATTTTACAGTGGCTGGTCAACTACAACTACAAATACTGTACGTTTATTTGCAGAATGTAAAGAGCTGCATGTACCTTAGTAATGCCAACAGAGACCACAACACAAAAACACAACACATGATACATAGCGAACCATGAAACGGGTAAAGCGGTATAAAGTCCCACCAAAAAACGGAATCGTATATAAACTGACAAATAATACAATAAGAACGTTTTGTAATGTCGATAATGCACTGTATTACAGTTGTCATAGTGGTATTGTTATCTGCAGATATCTGGAGAATCTGAAGCATCTTATTGAAGATCAATTCTGCTGATTAATTAGCAAGCTTAAGGTTTATGATTTGGGAGCGTTTATAAGGATTGTCATGCTAAAATTAGTGGTAACACATGGTGTGCCCGCTATTTCCGCATATACATATTAGTATATGTTTATCAATATTGTAGATGTCTGCCATCTTTGATTTTAAAATTATGATTAACTCAACTCTAAATTGCCACATACCATGTAACAATTAGCGAGGAAACCTCATGCAATTTATATTGTAACATTATCCGACTACAGAAACATGTGAGCTATTGTTACCGCAATTTGTCCGTCCGTCGTCTGTCGTCCGTCCGTAGTCCGTGAACATTTTCAAACGTCTTCTCCTCGGTAACCATTGGGCCTATAGTCACCAAACTTCATGGTCATGGTCCTTAGGTAGGGGGATTACAAAATTGTTAAACTGACGTCAATACGTAATCCAAGATGGCCGCCGTCTAAAAATAGCACAAATTCTTAAAAAATCTTCTTCTCAAGAACCGCCTACCGGATTTCGACAAAATTTGGTTGAAATGATCGATGTACAATGCTCTTTCAACGTTGTTAAAATGGTGACCCCGGGGTCAAAAATGGGTGTGGCCCGTGGGGTCAAATTTTATTTTTGACCGAATATGGTCATGTCATATATCAAATCGAAGGTATCAACGAGGCGATGACTGGTGAATTTTTTGTCGAAATTGGATGGTTATGTCATGCAAGATGGCTGCCGAAAGGTCAAAAGGTCGTTCTTTTATTAGAGATTTCAAAATTCTTATTCACACGAACCACTTGGCCCATGGTGGCCAAACTTCACAGTTATGGTCCATGGTTGAAGCCTTTTCAGATTTGTTGAAATGGAGGTCATCGCTAATCCAATATGGCCGCTGTCTAAAAATAGTATAAATTATTAAAAAATCTTCTTCACATGAACAGCTAGCCCGATTTCGATAAAACTTGGTAGGAATGATCGATGTACAATGCTCTTTCAAAGTTGTTAAAATGGTGACCCCGGAGTCAAAAATGGGCGTGGTCTGTTGGGTCAAATTTTATTTTTGACCGAATATGGTCATGTCATATATCATATCGAAGGTATCAATGAGGCGATGACTGGTGAATTTTTTGTCGAAATCGGATGGTTATGTAATCCAAGATGGCCGCCAAAAGGTAAAACAATTGTTCTTTTATTAGAGATTTCAAAATTCTTCTTCACATGAACCGCTTGGCCCATGGTAGCCAAACTTAAAAGTTATGGTCCATGGGTGAAGCCTTTTCAGATTTGTTAAAATGGAGGTCATCGCTAATCCAAGATGGCCGCCGTCTAAAAATAGCATAAATTCTTAAAAAATCTTCTTCTCATGAACAGCCTACAGGATTTCGGCGAAACTTGGTAGGAATGA
Organism: Conchocele bisecta; assembly: GCA_029237695.1. Lineage (NCBI taxonomy): Eukaryota > Metazoa > Mollusca > Bivalvia > Lucinida > Thyasiridae > Conchocele > Conchocele bisecta. The sequence goes on from CM055266.1 coordinate 155,165,502, forward strand.
TTGATGTACAATCTCTTTCAAAGTTGTTAAAATGGTGACCCCGGGGTCAAAAATGGGCGTGGCCCGTGGGGTCAAATTGTGGTCAAATTTTATTTGACCGAATATGGTCATGTAATTTATCAAATTGAAGGTATCAACGAGGCGATCACTCTGGTACAATATTTGTCGAAATCGGATGGTTATGTCATCCAAGATGGCCGCCGAAATGTCGAAAGGTTGTTCTTTTGTTAGAGATTTCAAAATTCTTCTTCACACGAACCGCTTGGCCCATAGTGGCCAAACTTCACAGTTATGGTCCATGGGTGAAGCCTTTTCAGATTTGTTATAATGGAGGTCATCGCTAATCCAAGATGGCCGCTGTCTAAAAATATCACAAATTCTTAAAAAATCTTCTTCTCATGAACAGCTATTTGAAGGCCTATACCAAATGAGTATGTTGTACAGAAAACTACCGAAAACTGTAAAAAGACATCTAAATTTTAGTTTTTGTTCGTCGGGTTACAGAGATATTTCATTTTATACTTTTCAAAATTGAGTTGGCGGCCATTTTGAATGTAGCTCCAATTGTCCCATTTTTAAAATATGTTCTGTTATTTTAATCAATAATACAAACTGAAGGATAATATTAGTCACAAATTCCATGAAAATGATATGCTAATGGGAACTCTCTGCATTGTCAGCAATGTGCTAAATGAGAACGAATTTAATGAAACGTACTGTTTTGGTGGCCATCTTGAATTTACGAAAAGTAACTTGGATAAAAATGGTATCAGTATGTTTGTAAACAATTTCTCCGTCAAAAAATATACTTATTATCAGTATCGCTATTGAAATAGCTTGCATATCAACAATGATATGACGTACAACATGTATTCTTGTTTCTTAGGCATCTTTAATGTCAGACATGATTTTTCCTCATTAGTTCGGCATTTTCCGAATCCCTATTTATATAGCTACCAAAATAGTTCATCATCAGACAGCTATCAATGCTGTTATAAATCATATACGGGCATTCATACACCCATGTCAATCAGAAATTTTGGATCAATATGACCTCTAAATGACCTAAAGAATTACACCTAAAGGTCAAATCTGCAGGGGTACCCACCTCTATCCAACAGCTTACATATCATAGAAGTTGATCAGCATGGCTACCCATTTGTAACAAAAAATGCCATCAAAACTTTATTTGAGGCCTTTTATTGGCCTTGGCTGGCCGTCTACAACCGCTTCACTCATTGACTTGAAACTTAATATGCATGTTTACCATCCTCCAAATATTCACTGTGCGCAACACCCATGCTGCCCACATGCCCAAGGTCAAATGTTTTATAATTTTGCGTTAAATTTTTTGTGAACTTTGCGTTAAAGATTTTACGTATGTTATGTCTCCTCAACCGCTTCACTCATTGACTTGAAACTTCATATGCATGTTTATATATAATACTCGAATACATATTACATACGCATAATATTGGTACATTGCATATATAAAGAGCAGATCATATTATCTTATACTATTGGTACGGTTGTACCATATCCAGGGGCATAGCAAACACTTATATTGTGTTCGTGGAACATGTATGTTTGGAGCCGATGTATGCAACCAAGTACAATTATTGTGGATATATATCTTAAATTTGGATAAATCGTCAACATCTTGCTGCTACGTGCATATTATGTGTATTGATATCAGGATGTAACAAAATTGAGGTTTACAGTTACTGTGCATGAGCTCTTCATGTAGTTAGCGATGTGGCCATATATAGGTTCTAGAATCGATACACGTAGCCACCCGGACAATATGTGTTGTATTGTACCCAGCCACAGTGAGTCACGTCGGTGATTACATTGTCACCTGATTTATCAAGGGCATATTGTATTACATCACGAGACTATGTCGCGTGAGTTCATTCAATGTGGCATGTGACAGAAAATACTGTGATATACAAAAAAGCAGTCAACCGGTTTCATGTTTCAGTTTCTAATTTCACTAATGCATCAGTTTTGATGTACACTGTAAACTCGTGACTGTAGCCTGTGGGCTATTGTAGCAGCTGGCGGTAACTACACAGCACACGCGAAATGTGTCATATGCTCTTTGCGACCAGTGTAGACCATAGACTCAGATAACATTGCGAATCTGCACTATTTGCTATACCCCTTGCGAATCTGCACTATTTGCAATTTCAATAGAAAAAACACATTCTGCTCTTAAAAGAGCGCTCCAGCTGATCGAGAAAGTTCCACAGTGGCACAAAATACTTAGGGGCCTTTATCCCACGTCATCTGCACTCTGTTTATTGGGAATTACACATGATAAAACACAACTGGGTAGCCGAGCCCCCGTTAAAGTGCGTAATTTGGGGGTACATTTCTTATTTCTCCATACAAATGGCAAGTTGGGAGTGCTTTAGAATCGTCTCATTCGGACTTAACTTTGTAATCAATATGGTAATAATGGTATATACTATGCAAATCCAAGAGTTAATGATGGAAAACATACATTTACTTAACTGGAAATAGAAAACCCCTCTAAACCGAAAACCCCTATAAACCGAACTTTTCTGTCTGTCCCCAGGGTGTTCGGTTAAGAGGGGTTCCACTGTATTTACTTAAAATACATCGCATTGAATTTCTTAATAGATGTTATCCCAGTAACAGTGCATGGTATGGTGATTTGTATTGTCACGTTTCTGTTCCTGATGACATTGATTGCAATGTAGAATGTCGGGCAAAGCGGATCGGACAAAGCAGGTCACTATTCGTCAATGCGTACGCACGTCAGTCCCTCCATACTTCCACAGTAATCCATTTTTGACAACGTTGCTAAACATATTACTCAAGCCTATCATACATTTATGTCATCCACCCAACTTCCCGCCACCACTTCCGTAAATCAAACACAGCACAAAACCACTCGGCCACCAAGGCCGACATGGCTTCAGCGATAAACTGTTTGACTTTATCGATCGGCTAGGGAAGCAACTCCTCTCGGGATTGTAGTATGTATAAAACAACCTTGTGAAATCCGCCTCAAATCAAATTTTCAGACGAAATATTAATTAGTTAACAGTTTATTTTCACGTTGTAACAAAATAAATATACTAAACTAGTATGTGGTGGCAGAAACACTATGTAGGCTATGTATACATGGTTTACGTTCCTTCCTGAATCCAATCCGTTTGTCAAAGATCGAAACGATTCGGTAGGCATACTCAGTACTTAACGTAGTCGGTATTCATCGATTATATAGACTAGAGTAGAGACACAAGAGCTCACGAATCATACAAAAATCAATAATCAAACTATATGTAAAGTTTCTACTTAGATCGAAATCGTCGACTCTCAGTTTCCCAGCTAAGTTTGTCACATAAATTGACGGTAGACGTTAAGCGACTCAATTCTGAAACGTCGTCTGCTCCACATGGTGACGTCAGAAAACCAGGATTTCCGACGTAACATTATTTCGTACAGCGGCGCTCAAATAAATTATTACTTTATCGCTGAAATATAGTAAGTTGTAGCCTATGTGATGGTTGCTCTATGTATGTTGAAAGTATAAAAGACTTATTCTGGGAATGTACCCATGTGCAACATTTTTAGTCTCGACAAGAACTTACCTAAATGACAAGGTTATAACATGCATTATCATGATTATGAATGAACTTTACAAACATTTCTATAGGAATAAATGATAATGCACTTTTGGCACAACTTAATTTCATTGTTACTCTAATATAAAAATATTTCGTATTAAAATGTAAATATGAAAAACGCGATATAAAGTTCGAATCATTCATAAATTACTTGAAGAACAGAAATCGGATAGAACAGAAAATAGCCACATAAAAACTTCAGTCATCCAAAAAAAAAAAAACGCTAAATTTTCGGCGGCGGGTTTGTAAAACAAATACAAAACAAGAAATCCGTCTGTCGAACGCGGATGCCATATTTGAGAAACTGTGACAAATTGGTTAACCGAAAAGTGTGACGGACGGACGGACAGACGGACAGACGGACGTTCCAAACACTATATGCCACCCGTTTCTTCGACACGGTGGCATAAAAAATAAAGGCCTTATCCATTTTGGGACACTATCAGGCATGGAATAAAATAGAACTTTATTTAGTAAGGTTTGGTTTTGGAATTATCTTTCGTACATAATTATTACATAACTTTATGACATCGAAATTTAAAAGTCGGAGGTGCAGACTCCCAGAAAAAAGGTAAGGCAAAAACCGGCGATGCGATGCTGTAACCAATAACACATATCGAAAATTGTTTTCTCCCCAATAAACATGTATTGGTAGCACATAAGAATATTCTCCTAAGACGACGATTATCATGTTTTTGTCAAACTGTGATGTTGTTTTTTGTCAAGAATTATTGGTGTGTGTGTCCACATTTATTCTACTTCTTAATAAAAACATGTTTCAGCAGCACATAAGAATCGTCTCCTAAGACTATTTTTACGTGTCGTGTTTTGGACATGTTACAATCTCGTGTTCTCGCGATATCGAGCATGGGTTGATCTCGAAAATGCGAAGTATGATCGTGAGATTGCGAGACAAAAACACGCAATTCTATCATATTCAATCTTGCTTTTTCGCATCCTCACCCACAGGTGGAAGATCGCGCGTTTTTGCTTCGCGGTCTGCATCAACACGCATGAGCAAAACTAACCCGAATATTCTGTCTGTAACACATGGTAAGTCGCCCTGCATTACCTGCGTTCCTATAATTCGGGTTAAAGCAAAATATATTTCCAAAAGAGAAAGGCGAGATGGCGAAAATGCGAGACGATTCTCATGTCTTTAGGAGACGATTCGCTTTTATTTTAACATGGCAGAAGTACCTTTGTCCTTTATCAAAATGTAGATCCCGATGAGCTGGCTATTCACGAGCCGTCTCATCAGGATCTACGCCTTTCATATGTACTTTATTTATAAAAAAAAAATTATGCCACCGGGTTTCGAAGAAACGGGTGGCATATAGTGTTTGGACCGTCCGTCTGTCCGTCCGTCTGTCCGTCTGTCCGCCCTGACGGTACTATACTTATGTGGCTAGCCCCACAGGGTTATGGACTTATTAAAGGTTAGGGTTGGTTACAATTAGCCACCTAAAAATTCCTTTTATGTGGCTAAAAATCCTTTTATGTGGCTAATATTTAACATGTGATAAGCCACATAAGTATAGTACCGTAAGAACGTCCGTCCGTCCGTCCGTCCGTCACACTTTTCGGTTAACCACTTTGTCACAGTTTCTCAAACTGGCCATAGCATCTACATAAGTTGCTTAATCGCTTCAACACTTCAACACTTCATTCATTGGTATGTGTGCCACACCTGCCTTTTCATAATTTATATGACCTTCGCCTTTTGACCTTCACCAGGTTACTTAAATGACTTAACAATTTTGGTTAACCAGTTTGTCACAGTTTCTCAAACTGGCCATATCATCTACATAACTTGCTTAATCGCTTCAATACTTCAACATCTTCATTCATTGGTATGTGTGCCACACCTGCCTTTTCATAATTGATATGACCTTCGCCTTTTGACCTTCACCAGGTTACTTAAATGACTTAACCACTTTGTCACAGTTTCTCAAATATGCTGCAGGTGGCATCCGCTTTCGACAGACGCATTTCTTGTTTACCCCTAATACAGCATAATGTAACAGTTACACACGGATAACCACAGTGCATGGTTTCTTTATTTTATTTTAAAATCACCAGAAATGGTGAGTCTTAAATACGCTAAAGCCAGTCTATTTATAAACCGATATGATCTCTACAGCTATCGAGACCTTCACCTTTAACAATTATACTATTTATAGATTAAATATAAATGTTTTGAAATAGCGCTAGTATAAGTATATATTAATAATATACATGTAGTGGATAAATATGTGCATTGTGATGGAACTTTCTGTGTGAGAACAACTGTAGCATGAAAACGTCACGACTCGAGCGGTCCGCCGTGCGCAAATATTGATAACGACGACGTAACGTACGTCATGTCAAAACAACGTCGCTGCGACAAAGTGACGTCAGATGGGTATCTTTGTTGGTCTAGAAAGATGGTTTATCAGCTGAATACAGAATTTGTTTATATATCACATTGTTCGAGAGGGATCATATTTTCTAAATACTTGAAAACTCAATTTGGCATTTTTGACCCATAAAGGAGGTTTTCGCTTGGCGCGTCACATATATGTTTACATTGTGTCTAATACAATTCATTCGTTACTGATACATGCAAGAGTTTACCAAATACGAAATTGTATTCACTAAATGCAATCTGACACACATAAATGAAATTAAATCAGAAACAGATAGGCGTATAAAGCAAAGGAGACGCTATGTAACATGTACTGTAACGTTTATGACTACATGTACGTTTTTGAACTTTCACACTAGCATTAAATAGCATTTTATCCATATAATATCACATATCTACTGTACATACATGTATGTAAGATCTCGGTAAACGATATACTAAAACAAAAAGAAAAACATTTATCGGGTCCATACGCGAACTGGGCTGCCGACACCACCAGCTCACATGCTACTCCACATTACTCGTTTCCGATCATTTATTTTCATAATAACCCCGAGAACGTACATTTATATTTTGACATAAAATGGTAATTAAAATAGTCAATGGTCTACATACAATTGTTTTGTTCCGCTAATGGTAAACTGACTAACACACGATAATACACTTAATATCGTCTCTGCCATTACCAGCTGTCAACAACGACGTCAGCTATGTCAAAAGCGTAAATGGAAGCGACGTTTCCGACCTCATTTACTCGATAACATCATTTTCGCAAGACGCGGCTCATATGGTTGTTTGAAGAGGTAAGCCGATGTTCACACTGGCCTATATGGCCAATTTACCAGATTTATTTGACTACATATGTCAATTATATAATGTGTTTTGTGTCAATATATGCTTTACACTACTATCTGACACTATCTAGGGGGTATTTGTGGTATATTTATATGTATTTAGACTATATTTGGTTGGATTTGGGTGCTTTGTGTAACCATGCCCCGGACCCCACTAGCATTCTCACGAACTTTGCTCGTTCGACGGTATGGCCGCACCACTTTTCAATACCCTCCTACGTCGCTGACACATATCACGTGTACTATACGCAATTTGTTTTGGGTCAATCTTTTAAATCAATAAAGAAAAGAAATTCCATGCCTCCGATAACCGTAGGCTAAATCAATCAGCCAATGGTAACTAGGCTTTGAGATCGATTAACCAATCGTAACTCGGGTTGTGACGGATGCCCAAAACATATTTTAAGCGATCAGTAAATGATAAGTAGGCTTTGTGATCACTTAACCAATCGTAACTCGGGTTGTGACGGGTAGTAGAATCCATCGTTTAGGCCGATTTCGTAAATTAACTACCGATTACGACCTCAAACGACAGTTTCTGGCCAAATGCACAATAATTGCTCAAACTGGGGTTTCGGAGCCTAAACCATGCTTTAGACTCTCAAACTGGGGTTTAGTGAATTATTGTGCATTTGGCGAGCATAAACTAGGGTTTGGGCAGTCTAAACTGGGGTTTGAGCTCAAACCGTGGTTTAAGCTATCAGAAACCCTAGTTTGAGAGTCTAAACGGTAGTTTCTGCCGCCAAGTGCACAATAATTGCCCAAACCAGGGTTTAAGAAAACTACAATTTGGGATCACGATTGGCAGTTTTTAGCACACCTGAGCGAAGCTCATGTGAGCTATTGTTACCGCAATGTGTCCGTCGTCCGGCGTCCGTCGTCCGTCCGTCCGTGAACATTTTAAAACGTCTTCTCTTCGGTAACCATTGGGCCTATAGTCACGAAACTTCATGGTCATGGTCCTTAGGTAGGGGGATTATAAAATTGTTAAAAGGACGTCATTATGTAATCCAAGATGGCCGCCGTCTAAAAATAGCACACATTCTTCAAAAATCTTCTTCTCAAGAACTGCCAACCGGATTTCGACGAAACTTGGTAGGAATGATTGATATACAATGCTCTTTCAAACTTGTTAAAATGGTGACCCCGGGGTTAAAAATGGGCGAGGCCCGTGGGGTCAAATTGGGGTCAAATTTTATTTTTGACCGAATATGGTCATGTCATATATCAGATCGAAGGTATTAATCAGGCGATCACTCTTTTTGTCAAAATCGGATGGTCATGTCATCCAAGATGGCCGCCGAAAGGTAAAAATGTCGTTCTTTTATTAGAGATTTCAAAATTCTTCTTCACATGAACCGCTGGGCCCATGGTAGCCAAACTTAAAAGTTATGGTCCATGGGTGAAGCCTTTTCAGATTTGTTAAAATGGAGGTCATCGCTAATCCAAGATGGCCGCCGTCTAAAAATAACATAAATTCTTAAAAAATCTTCTTCTCATGAACCGCCAGCCGGATTTCAACGAAACTTGGTAGGAATGATCGATGTACAATGCTTTTTCAAAGTTGTTAAAATGGTGACCCCGGGGTCAAAAATGGGCGTGGCCCGTGGGGTCAAATTGGGGTCAAATTTTATTTTTGACCAAATATGCTGATGTCTATATCAAATCGAAGGTATCAAAGAGGCGATCGCTCTGGTACTTTATTTGTTGAAATTGGATGTTCATATTATCCAAGATGGCCGCCGAAAGTTCAAATGTTTGTTCTTTTATTACAGATTTCAAAATTCTGCTTCACACGAACCGCTTGGCCCATGGTGGCCAAACATCACAGTTATGGTCCATGTGTGAAGCCTTTTCAGATTTGTTAAAACGGAGGTCGTCGCTTATCCAAGATGGCCGCCGTCTAAAAATAGCACAAATTCTTAAAAACTCTTCTGCTCAGGAACCGCCAGCCGGATTTCGACAAAACTTGGTAGGAATGATCGATGTACAATGCTCTTTCAAAGCTGTTAAAATGGTGACCCCGGGGTCAAAAATGGGCGTGGCCCGTGGGGTCAAATTGGGGCCGAAGATGGTCATGTCTATATTAAATCGAAGGTATCAAAGAGGCGATCACTCTGGTACATTTTTTGTCGACATTGGATGATCATGTCATCCAAGATGGCCACAGAAAGGTCAAAAGGTCGTTCTTTTATTAGAGATTTCAAAATTCTTCTTCACACGAACCGCTTGGCCCATGGTGGCCAAACTTCACAGTTATGGTCCATGGGTGAAGCCTTTTCAGATTTGTTAAAACGGAGGTCGTTGCTAATCCAAGATGGCCGACGTCTAAAAATAGTACAAATTCTTAAAAAATCTTCTTCTCATGAACCGCCCGTCAGATTTCGACAAAACTTGGTATGAATGATCGATGTAGAATGCTCTTTCAAAGGTGTTAAAATGGTGACCCTGGGGTCGAAAATGGGCGTGGCCCGTGGGGTCAAATTTTATTTTTTACCAAATATGCTCATGTCATATATCAAATTGAAGGTATCGATGAGGTGATTGCTCTGATGCAATATTTGTCGGAATCGGATGATTATGTCGTCCATGATGGCCTCCAAAAGGTCCATTTATTCAAGATTGTGAACGTCTTTCTCAGGAACCACATGGCCGATGCTGGCCAAACTTCATAGTAAGTTAAGATCCTTGGGTGAAGCATTTTCAGATTTGGTAAAATGAGAGTCATCGCGTAATCCAAGATGACCGCCATCTAAAAATAGCACAATGTTTTTAAAACACATATGAACTCAATGTCACATTCTCCTCCGGTGTTCATGGAGTCAGGTGAGCGAATTAGGGTCATCATGGCCCTCTTGTTTTCTTAAACTGTGGTTTGGGTCCAAACTAGGGTTTAGGCTCTTTATTGGATTACGACCTCAAACAGCAGTTTCTGACCAAATGCACAATAATTGCTCAAACTGGGGTTTGAGAGCCTAAACCCTGGTTTAAACTCTCAAACTGGGGTTTAGTGAATTATTGTGCATTTTGCGAGCCTAAACTAGGGTTTGGTCAGTCTAAACTGGGGTTTGAGCTCAAACCGTGGTTTAAGCTATCATAAACCCTAGTTTGAGAGTCTAAACGGTGGTTTCTGCCGCCAAGTGCACAATAATTTCTCAAACCAGGGTTTAAGAAAACAACCGTTTGGGATCTCGATTTGCATTTTTATGCCACCGGGTTTCGAATAAACGGGTGGCATATAGTGTTTGGACTGTCCGTCCGTCTGTCCGTCCGTCCGTCCGTCTTTCCGTCCGTCCGTCCGTCACACTTTTCGGTTAACCACTTTGTCACAGTTTCTCAAATATGCTTCTGGTGGCATCCGCGTTCGACAGACGCAGTTCTTGTTTTTCTTAAACTGTGGTTTGGGTCCAAACTATGGTTTAGGCTTTTTATTGGATTACGACCTCAAACGGCATTTTCTGGCCAAATGCACAATCATTGATCAAACTGGGGTTTGAGAGCCTAAACCATGGTTTAGACTCTCAAACTGGGGTTTAGTGAATTATTGTGCATTTTGCCAGCCTAAACTAGGGTTTGGGCAATCTAAACTGGGGTTTGAGCTCAAACCGTGGTTTAACCTATCAGAAACCCTAGTCTGAGAGTCTAAACGGTGGTCTGAGCCGCCAAGTGCACAATAATTGCCCAAACCAGGATTTGAGAAAACTACCATTTGGGATCTCAAATGGCAGTTTAAGCCCAAACTAGGGTTTGAGGAGCCTAAACTAGGGTTTAAGCTCCAAACCATGGTTTAAGGAATTATTGTGCATTTGGCTTGCCATATATAGGGACTCCCCACATCTAGACCAGTCTTATAAAAATATGTTGCCAAACTCCGAAATTCACGATTGGCTTCCCTTAGAACAAATTTAAGGGGATCATAGGTTTTAGAATCGGCCGGGGTTTGTCGGTTGTTCCGCAAATTCTGACGTCTTTGAATTTGTTTGTGATTTCCCATGTTCGGAATCTATTTATATAAATTATCAATATAAGAACATGTGTGATTTTTCATCAAATATATTTATAGAAACTGACATTTTCTGTCAAAGATGACAAATGTTTCAAATAATACAATACAAATACAATACAATACAAATAATACAAGACAAATAATACGCTACCAAAGCCATGCCCAATCTGGCACAAAACATTAATTATGTGGTAAAACGTCTAGTGCAGCTGTAACGGCTGACTAGACAGTGACGAAACGGATTAAAGAGAAAAATAGTTTAAATGTAGATTTGTGTCGTATTTCTGAACCTAATTGTACATACAAGTCACCTGGAAAAAAAAAAGATTACAATGCTGAAAAATAATCAAAAATTCCAAATTGTGCCAAGCCAAATATAATGATGCGATTGATTGATTATGTAATTTACTGTACATGAAGCGAAAAACCACATATTGTACATCGGACATCCTCCAGTCTCCGCAAAACTGCCAAAATGTTACAGGACATTTGGTTTGGTAAACTTGAAATATTTACCAGACTGGACAAAAATTTACCAGCCAGAAACTTTTTTATAAAAATAAAATTGATTTTGTGTGATATTTAGAGCTTTTTAAGTATATCAGTCGCATAAGAAAAGCTAGCTAGTACCAGAAGCGCATACCAAAGGAAGGTGATTTCATTGAAGCTTAGAATAAAAAAATTAAATATTTATTTTTCTTTTTTAACTCACCATTGGGTCTATAGTCACCAAACTTCATGGTCATGGTCATTAGGTAGGGGGATTACAAAATTGTTAAAATGACGTCATTACGTAATCCAAGATGGCCGCCGTCTAAAAATAGCACAAATTCTTCAAAAATCTTCTTCTCATGAACCGCCAGCCGGATTTCGACGAAACTTGGTAGAAATGATCGATGTACATTGCTCTTTCAAAGTTGTTAAAATGGTGACCCCAGGGTCAAAAATGGGCGTGGCCCGTGGGGTCAAATTGGGGTCAAATTTTATTTTTGACCGAATATGGTCATGTCATATATCAAAATGAAGGTATCAATGAGGCGATCACTCTGGTGCATTTTCTGTCGAAATCGGATTGTTATGTCATCCAAGATGGCCGCCGAAAGGTCAAAAGGTCGTTCTTTTATTAGAGATTTCAAAATTATTCTTCACATGAACCGCTTGGCCCATGGTAGCCAAACTTAAAAGTTATGGTCCATGTGTGAAGCCTTTTCAGATTTGTTAAAATGGAGGTCATCGCTAATCCAAGATGGCCGCTGTCTAAAAATAGCATAAATTCTTAAAAAATCTTCTTCTCATGAACCGCTAACCGGATTTCGACGAAACTTGGTAGGAATGATCGATGTACAATGCTCTTTCATAGTTGTTAAAATGGTGACCCCGGGGTCAAAAATGGGCGTGGCCCGTGGGGTCAAATTTTATTTTTGAAAAAATATGGTAATGTTATATATCAAATCGAAGTTATCAATGAGGCGATCACTCTGGTACATTTTTTGTCCAAATCGGATTGTTATGTCATCCAAGATGGCCGCCAAAATGTCTAAAGGTCGTTCTTTTATTAGAGATTTCAAAATTCTTCTTCACATGAACCGCTTGGCCCATGGTAGCCAAACTTAAAAGTTACGGTCCCTGGGTGAAGCCTTTTCAGATTTGTTAAAATGGAGGTCATCGCTAATCCAAGATGGCCGCCGTCTAAAAATAGCATAAATTCTTAAAAAATATTCTTCTCATGAGCCGCTAGACGGATTTCGACGAAACTTGGTAGGAATGATCGATGTACATTGCTCTTTGAAAGTTGTTAAAATGGTGAACCCGGGGTCAAAAATAGGCGTGGCCTGTGGAGTCAAATTGGGGTCAAATTTTATTTTTGACTCAATATGGTCATGTCATATATCAAATTGAAGGTATCAATGAGGCGATCACTCTGGTGCAATATTTGTCGGAATCGGATGATTATGTCATCCATGATGGCCACCAAAAGGTCCATTTATTCAAGATTTTTAACGTCTTTTTCTCAGGAACCACATGGCCGATGCTGGGTGAAGCATTTTCAGATTTTGTAAAATGAGAGTCATCGCTTAATCCAAGATGACCGCCATCTAAAAATAGCACAATTTTTTTAAAACACATGAACTCAATGTCACATTCTCCTCTGGTGTTCATGGAGTCAGATTAGGGCCATCATGGCCCTCTTGTTTAATTTATTTTTATACGGTAGTCGGACATTCGGTGGGTCAAGATTTGCCGTCAGCGGCATTTTTAACATACATGTCCGATGGACCGACGACTTTCACGGAGACTGCATCATCTGAGACGTTGTCAGTTTAACCCTGATTCATGCAGTCCTTCATCTGTCCATTGTAGACAAAACCTGGCGTTGAAGGAGCAGCTGGCATCGAGGGGGTTTGTGTCCGACGTCACAGTTAAGTTGATGTAACCCTCACTACGCGCGAGACGAAAAATGTTGTCTGCTGTTTCTCATTTTTGCCTTAATTCTTAACAAAAAACGTGTGTTGGCATCACATGAGAATCGTCTCCAGTGGAGAGGATTCTCATGCTCTGTCAAAACAGGTTTATATCGAGAAATATTGAAAATAAAACATTTCCAGCAGACAACAAAATTTAATTCAGCATAGTAAGGGTTAACCCTTAGATAGTGCGAAACTAAAATTGTCGTCTGCTGTTGTTTTATACTTCTCTTCTTCCTGAATAAAATCATGGTTCGACAGCACTTTAAAACCATTTCCAGCTAGTTATCCCCTCGCTGATAGGGAAAAGTGGATATAGCGTTAGTGCATGTACGTACATGTACATGCATACTAATATTTGGCCACAATGTGTGTCTAGAGATGGTGCTTTGTTTTGCATACGACACACATCCGACCGCCCAAGGTCAAGGTCACTGAAGACTTATGTTCCACCTTGTTTGTAAGGCAAAAATGTTTCAAAAATACTTCAATAACTCAACCGCTTCACTGAATTTGATAATATTTTGCCACAATGTGTGTCTAGGGATGCTGCTTTGTTTTGCATACGACCCACGTCCGACCACCCAAGGTCAAGATCACTGAGGACTTGTGTTCAGCTTGTTTCTAAGACAATTATTTTTTTTTTGTGTTTTTTTTAATAACTCATCTGACAACGGCTTCACCGATTTTGATAATATTTGAACACAATGTGTCTAGGGATGCTGCTTTGTTTTGCATACCAACCACGTTCAACCACCCAAGGTCAAGGTCACTGAGGACTTGATTTTCTTTTGTTTATTAAGGCTAGCGAGGGGATTAGCTTCATTTAACGATGCCAGATCTTGTTTTCATAGGCGGTGTAGTGGTAGTTATCATTATTTAGAATTAGTTCTGTAACTTTCTGGTGACCCCTCGTTCATAATTGTTCAGGGAGAGCTCCACATGACGCGGAGTGAGAAGTGGCAGTCGCAGCGCCGACTACAGGAGCTGGAGGCAGACCACACCTGGCAACAGGAGAGGCTCCGTTCATATGCCGAACAACGTGCACTGGTGAGGACCGCGGTCGTGCCACAGTTATATCTTACTGGTGACAAAACCCATAAGCCACAGCCAGATTAACATGCTGAGCCACCTCGTCGAGACGGTTTAAGCGAGCGTTAACAACGTATACTTTCATTGAGAAATAAAAAGACACATTTGGAGGGGGGGGGGGGGGCTGGGAAGCAAATGTAATAGATTGTAGAATTTGAAGAAAAAGAAATCTTTATTTCATCTCAAAAGTATATGTTGTTACCACCCATTCGAACCTCTTTAACTGTGTACATAAATATCGTTTATGAACTTGGATGTGCATAAATTCTGTATATTTACTTAATACCAAACTGAATTATCATAAAAATCGGGTTACGTTAACATCGATTGGAAAAAGTTGCAAAAGGACGAAACTACGTAGGTACGAAATCGCCGAAATTGTCCGTGATATAGAAGCTGACAAAAATGTGTGTAGACAACTACGAAATTTGTTCGCCACCGGCGGCCCAGCTTATAATTTTTACTAGCCCGACCCAGAAACGACTCGCATCCGGCGCCCGTTAAAACACGTGTTTGCATGTGTTTGTTTGTCTGATTGAGAGTATTCGGAGGGAGTTAACTACCTCGTTCATGATCAATCGCTGATAGATCTATTGCCGACGTCTTTCGCAACAGTAACCTGTCAATCATGCCACTCAGGGCTGCCTTTACTTACCAGCGATTGGCTGTACTGTATCAATAACTTCGCCACGAGAATAACACGTGTTTTGAACTTACAATTATAGTAGCCAGAAGCAATGTTTGGCTAGGGGATTTTTTTTGTCACAGCGGGTAGGCATGATTTTAGTGATTCGCATAATGATGTGATGAAAATTTGGTCAAACAATCAGGTGTCGTAAAACAAATGGTATTGTAAACAATTTGACAGACCTGCAATTAGTGAGATCTAGGTCACTGGGTGGGAAATGAACCCAGGTAACAGTACGGTTTACAAACTTTACACACGGAATTTTCTGTAAAACTTCCAGATGTGTTGGACGTCCGAGATTACTCACTACATGTATTAGTCATCTAATTTTGGCGTGTTTATTACAAATATTGACTTCTGTCGTATTAAAAATTATGTTTTGGATGATTTTGAATAATTTTACACAATTATTTTAACACAAGATGGCAACCGAGAATATGGTGTAAATATCGCGATACGCGGAAACCGTACCGCGATACGTATCGTCAGGATGACATATCGCAATATACCGGTATACTGGTATATTGTTGCACCACTACTGGTTATCACAGTCTCTGATAGCATGTACTTGAATATATCGCATCATTTTGGGAATGTGATCAAATAAAATGGTGTAATTGATTTGCAAGAAATGAAAAACCACACATTGGATATCCGAGACATCATGTCGGACACAGCCACTTTAAGACTATTAATTTGACAATTTCCACCAAATGTAAATATCTGATATTACAACCCCAGCCGAATATGATTGTAACATACATTACTATAGCACACCATGTTACAGTGTCCACTCAATGGAAATACAACATTAGCCAATCAGTATTACTGTAACATACCATGTGACTGTGCCCCCCCCCCCCCCCTCCCCCCCCCCCAATGACATTACAGCATCAGCCAATCAGTATTACTGTAACATACCAGGTGACTGTGTCCACCCAATGAAATTACAACATCAGCCAATCCGTATTATTGTAACATACCAGGTGACTGTGTCCACCCAATGACATTACAGCATCAGCCAATCAATATTACTGTAACATGTTCCCGTGTTATATCGTGGGAACGAATTGTTAATTCGAGGGAACACGTATCTTCCTTCCAGTGTGTAGATGCTCAAACTTTCTGATTTTTTGTCACGCCTGCTTTAGCAGAGGGGCGACTATAGTCGGCACTTGTTCCGTCATCGCCGTCCGCGTTGTCCGTTTTTTATGTAAGGCATATGAGTTAAAAAAGTTATTGTTTTTTCACAACACGGTCAAATGCCTCGGCAGGCGCGATATACTGGAGTCCGGTTGTCTTGCCGTGCGTCCGTCCGTGCGTCCGTCCGTCATTCCATTCGTGTCTTGCCGTGCGTCCGTCCGTCACTAAACTTAACATCAGAGAAATATTGTTGTAACGTCTATTTCCTTCATCTAAAATGCCTAATATTTCACTCATGCATGTAATTCACGTTTGTGCTGCCCCCTCTAAGCTGAGAGTCAAGGTCACAAGCCCACACACTTGGATTGTTTTTTACATATTTAGGGGTACCTGGGCCGACTCGGGCGGTATTCCGTAAGCCTCGCTTACTGACCAATCTAGTTCATTGATGGTATCGCAATTAGTGCAGATCCTAATCAGACTGTGGATGCACAGGCTGATCTGGATCTAGACTGGTCACAAAACCCATAAGCCCCATTTCTCCAGTCTCAGCCACATATGACTTTAGCCATTGCTTTCAATTTGAGCACTGGCGATTGAACTCCCCTCCCACATACCCACTTTAGATAAATCCATCTGCTCCGACTAAGCTACGTATATAGTCACATTGGGTCACCGGAAGGAGTTGGTTTTCATGCCGATCACAACTTAAAGTACGCCTGCTAAATTCTCGCAGATTTGGTAAGGTTATTAGATGAAGACATCTATATGACCCATGTGGTTAATATGTCACCAGAATCATCACAATGTGGGCAGAATTGACCGAAATATCGTTGTTTATAGCGGAATGTTTTCAATAGTATGCAAAAAGCTTACCAGCCTTTAAATTTATAATAGTATAGGGGTGGGGGGCGGGGCTCTGGATGTGGAGAGGGGACTTCAATCGCCCGTGCTTTGAGGAACATCTAGTATCACTGTTACATACTTCCTCCATTATAAAAGTAGTCAAGATTATTACTGATCATACTGTTTTTGGGAGGGGTATATTTGTTGTTTGCTCAATGTTTATTTGGGGCCTGATGTGGCAAAACCGGGCGTATTGCTGTTGCAACCATTCTGATCAGCGTCTACACCGTTCATCATTCTGCCTGTGAATGATTCATTATTAAACAAGCAAGTGACCTACTACTATACAGGGGTCCGTTTCACTAAACTTTGTACGACTAAAATGTTCGTAAGTGCAAATTTAGGATCGTCTGTAAATTTCAATTGATAGATTTACATTTTTTGAGCATAGGCTGCATATGCTCAATAAATGTAAATCCATTAATTGTTTACAAGAAAACACTGTTAATGTGAAATTTACAGACTATCATAATTTTGCACTTATAAACATTTTAGTCATAAGTAGTTTAGTGAAACGGGCCCCAGGTGAGCAAGCCAATTATAATTTACCATAGTAACCCTAAAGATTTGGAAACCATTTGTTGTTGGAAACCCCTTTAAAATAAACAAATTGTATCCAAATACATTGTTATTGTCATAAACATTTACAACTATTCTAACTGTAAATATTTGGACATTCTCCGCTGTGGGTTTCCCAAAACAAATTGTATCCAAACACATTGTTATTGTGATAAACATTTACAACTATTCTAAGCGTAAATATTTGGGTATTCCTTTCTGTGAGAAACCATAGACTAATGTTTCCAAAAACAATTGTCTCTGAATATTTCGGGTTATTACGGTACGCCAAATTGTGTAAGATCTGGCCCCAAATTGTTATCAGCATACAATGTATGAATAACCGGTGTTGATCAGGTCCATGTTACAGTCGGTCATTATATCATATTGTCCACTTTCTGAAAATGGTGTCTCGTGTTGCTGAATCTCAATCATTCCATATCCGTCCATTCAATTTATTGTATATCCATGTATTTTACTATCTTTGATACACATAAAGCAGTTCTATGCTGGTCCTAGTGCCTGCTTTATTAACAACAGTCGTGTGGTGTTATATAACACAGGTGAAAAACTCAGACCTAGAACCTTGAAAATGGCCCCATTCCAAAAAACAATTATTTTTGTAATGGGCCATTTTCATGGTCCTAGGCCCTGTGGTTAAATAACCGTCCATTTTAAATGTGTTTTAAATTCTCAGTTTATCTCGTTAAAGGTGCACTGAATTATGTTTCACCTGAAAATAGTTATGTTGCATAGAACTCGTAAGTGAATGTAGTTTCAGATGAAAATATGTCTGCAAAAATCCCACAGGGGGAGTGGAGGGTTTCCATTTCTGGCTGACGGCCTAGTACAGGCGCGGATACAGAAATAATTGCAGGGGTGGGGGGGGGTGGTGGGGTTATTCTGTAATTACAAGTCGGCCGCGAGCGCGAAATCGTCCTCCCCCAGGAAATTTTTAGATGACAGATCGCCGCAGATGCGATTTCCTGACACCTAGGCCACGAAAAATGTCATCCAACTATTCGTGTAGTGTATATTTTCGTCCGTTTTTTTGAGGCCGGAGCAGGGGGGGGGGGAGCGGACCCCCCCCCCCCACCCCCTGGACCCCCCCCCCTGTATCCGCGCCTGGCCTACATGGTTAGTGCCGTCGAAAATAAAATATATTCGGTTGAGCCTTAGACAACTTTATTGGGGCGAGCTTTAGTGACCAAACTTAATCATTTCAACGTGAGTGATAGGGGGGGGGGGGGGGGGGCGGCGGGTCTTCTTAAATAATTGAAATAGTTTACTATATTTTCGAACTAGCACCGTTTGTTCGTCGACCAAGTGGAGCTGTGGAGACTGCTAGGTGGGTCCGGCGGTATGCCATCCGGAATATTTTTGATATCTACATCCCATTTTGCTGCATTATGGCGCACATTTGAGAGCAAACATATCTTTTCTCGCCAAATTTTAAGCTGGGGGGGGGGGGGTGGGGGGGGGGGGGCACGCACCCTGGTTTTCCCCTAAGTTAATCCGCCCTTGGATTAAATCTCCGATTTATTTACGATGAGCTTCAATATTGGCTGGTATTAACCTAAAGGGATCGACCATATTATCGGACAAAAATGGCAGTTTTTTAAAGATATTTTTTCTTAAAATAGCAGCTACGGGCATGAACTTTTCACAAAAGAATCGTCAGGTTTTGCTCTCTCAACGCATGTAAACTATTTAGCAAAATGTGCCATCTTTCTCACCTACAATTGGGTCAGAGCACCAGTCGTAAGATTGCCCGAAAATTAACATCTACAATCAGTACATGTAATACGGACAAAAGTATAATCGTCTTTATAACTTCTATTCTCACATTGAAATCATAAGTGTATCGCCTGTAAACCAGTGTAAACATCATTGTGTAGTTCCGCAGAAAAATCAGTCACTCTTCGCTTTATGGAAAACACCATATTTATAGAAGTTATTGTATTTATAGAACAACTCGGTAATGATGTAATGCGCGCACTCGACCTTGACGACATATTCTTCACACTGGTATGGCAAGCAGCTGCGTGACTTATATGTATTCGTTGCAATATCGGATCAAAAGAATGCGCTTAATTAACATGTAATTTCATTTGTCCGATAAACTGTTTGTCCGGATAACTGGTATGACCCCTGTACACAGTTGTCATAATAAGCATTGCAATCGTAATGGACATACCCATTTCGTTGATTACGTCGCATACTACTCACAATAAAAAATGGACACAATCAACAGAAGCACAGTTTCGATTTCGATTTTAAAATTCGCCGCCATCTTGAATTTGCTGTTGAGACTGACCAATCAGAGGCCGCGATTAGGGGTCAAAGGTGAAAAAATCAAGGAAAAAACGGCACTTCATGTATATTAGGCTACTTCATGTATATCAGGTTACTTCAGATATAAAGAGAATTTATTCAACCACCTTTAGTATGCTACATGGAGCAATGGTTGTGGTATAAAAACGTTTATCCCGTCAACACAGTGCGTATGTGCGCTGAAACATGGTGCCGTGAAACAAATTTGTATCCTGTCAATACGACCTATTGTCTGTTTCACGAAAGCTGCCCAAATTTTACGGCCATATAAACAATTCGAAAACAATATTTTTTTCGATAATATTAAATTAAAGGAAAATTTAAGAATGAGCCTTCTTTTTATTTCGTGAAATTTGGTCAAATATTGATTTTATTACGAAAAAATGATTTCTCTATGGGAATTTAACATGGGGGAAAAAAGAGGTAGAGGGGTGTGGGAGGAGTAAAAAAACGAAAGATTTTGGAACCTAGCTACATAGCTTGGAAATGATCTAACTAAGAAAACAAAAGTTAAATTTTGAAAATCGGTCCAGGATTACTGAAATTCTAAAAGAAAATCCACATGAAATTGTTTTTTCGCAATTGGTTTTTCGTGCTATTTGTAATACTTCTTCATTGAACGACGTCGAGTGACTGATGTATTTTGTATAAGAGGAATTGTGTATTGAGTGTGAGTGGTATGTAACCTTTTATTATATTTTAATTCCTGTATTTGTGAATTGAACAGGTTATAGTCCAGTGTTACACGCATGTCATGTAGGTAACTCATGAGTGAGTGTGGTTTTATATGTTGTTGAGACGTAAATCATATTTCCGTCAGTTATTCATAAACCATGTGGAAATGGTCGCCGTCTTTGTAAACAGGAGTTCGCCCGACCAGACTGCGGCTGCGCAGGATGATCTGGGTCTACGTTGTTTACAATGGCCAAGTGATCCATTTTCGTATATTTGTGATCAGTTTATGTGTATTTTCTGTGTAGCATTGTTTGCTCTGGGACATTGGCAAACAGGATAAACCCTGATGAGATTGCACAAGGGTGCAGCCTGATCTGGGTCTGCATTGGTTGCAAATGTTGTCGGCTACCTTCTTCCATGAAAGGGTTGCTAGCAGCCATGACCACAGCCGCGAGCAAATAATGTCTACTGTGACAATGATATTGTGCCAGCATAGCCAAGTATGCTGTCTGTGCAGTTGTTGCATATTTACATTGTGTTACATAAGTGTGTATTATTGTTGATCTGTGATATAATACGCATCAGCTATTATATGTCAGTTGTGTGTGTCGTTGGCACTGATCAGTTGCTATGGGTTTAGTTTGATCAGGGTCTACAGTGATGCACAACTGTATAACTGTTGCATAGTATATGGGCGAATCTGTAATCAGTGGGTGACAATGTGTACAGGAGCATTCGTGTGCATCCGATTGTCTGTGCAGTCTGTTTAGGTTTATGACAACGTCCAATGGATGTTGTATGCATAGGATCTGTTTTATTATGTTTTATTGGCTAAGTGAATGCACCGATTTAATAGATTTAGTCATGTACTTATGCACATGAGAATCGTCTCCATGTGATAACTGAACTGGTGCACTGGATTCATTATAATCATATCAGGATAATTGTAAAGCATGTAATGCCATTGTGATTCAGTTGACTAGTGCATCTTATAATTATTCACTAGTGATGATTGTCGGTGTGGCGACGGCCAGAGGACGATGACTTCATTTATGGTGTAAACATTTTGGGACCATATCCCGGTAGGTTATCGTCATATATTGTATGGGTGTAAATATGGGTTTAGTGCATGTCTGTATATTTATCCCAGAATGGTTGTAAGTTCAATCCCTTCATTTCACTTGATTATCAGTTAGGTGAATTACTGTGCTGAACATGTTTGGTTCATGAGAATCGTTTTCTTTTCATTATATTCTCCACATGTTCGAGGCTAAGTGATTTATGCTATTTACGATTTACTGGATGTGACAGAGGTGTCACATTCGGTAAAGTCAGCTTATATTGGGTATTAGTGTATATCATACTGATATGTGAATATGTGGTATTTATCCATGAAAGTAGGAGTTTGAATATTGTAAATTGCAATAATTGACCAGGTTTTGTTGGATCCATGTACTGTGAAATATTGTGTAACTGTTATGTAAATAGAAGCTTATTTTATGTACTGTTTGTTTCAGAAATATTCGTCTACTTGTTTATACCAATAAACATTACGTTATGAGAGAAGGTGTTTCGTGGTGTACTGATACAACTTGCGTGACCCCAGCATTTCCCCCCCAACATCATGAGCTAGCCGGGAATGGGGTTACGAAATTGGCGCCCAACAAGATGGCACGGACCTACGCTGATTGTGACCGGGAGATGGACGTGCAGTGATAAGAAGACGCCGGTACTGTGGTATGACGCGGTATTTCTGATAAGGTTTCTTTTCTGATAAGGTTTCTTTTCACGTGAACTCTTATCCACTATTGTGTATAGCTGTATCGCTATAGACAGTGACTGACCATCATACATGGACAAGTATATTTCTGTATATTTCTACTTGGGTGACTATTGAACTGTGTATAAACTGCATACATGCATATAGGTTTTGTGCATCGATTGGAATTTGTCTGTACTGCAGATAACAATTATGTTTGTCCGTCTGTGAGTAAAATATTGTTTTCGTTAGTGGTGTCCACCCGTACATGACCCCAAGGTCATAGTTATACTATATTACATCATTACAGTCTGTCAGACTGTACGCGAGGTCACGTGTTGAGTTTTGAAGGGAAATTTCTCTGATCTGACTGGTATTTTTTTTCTTGTCTTTCCGTGATAGTATTTTTATACGACCGTTTTTAAAAAAAGGTACGTATTATGTTTTACCGCACGACGGGCTGGCGGCTGAAGAAAAAGTGCATAGTTCGTGTACACAACTCCTCCGAAACCGTTCAGTCGATCGATCTGAAACAATACACACGTCTTCTACACATATTGAAGATGCGCACGTTAGTGTCTCTATGCCGAAATAATATGTTTTAACAAAAATATCATCTTTTTAACTTAGTCATTTTTTCTACATGTTTCCATACAATTCTATATACGGTACAGAGTTTGTGTACACAACTCCTCCGAAACCGTTCAGTCGATCGATCTGAAACTATACACACGTCTTCTACACATATTGTAGATGTGCACCTTGGTGTTTTTATGCCGAAAAAATATTTTTTAACTTAGCCATTTTTTTCTACATTTTTCTATACAATTCTATAAACATCATTACAGTCTGTCAGACTGTACGCGAGGTCACGTGTTGAGTTTTGAAGGGAAATTTCTCTGATCTGACTGGTATTTTTTTTCTTGTCTTTCCGTGATAGTATTTTTATACGACCGTTTTTAAAAAAAGGTACGTATTATGTTTTACCGCACGGCGGGCTGGCGGCTGAAGAAAAAGTGCATAGTTCGTGTACACAACTCCTCCGAAACCGTTCAGTCGATCGATCTGAAACTATCACACGTCTTCTACACTATTGATGATGTGCACCGTTGTGTTTTTTATGCCGAAAAAATATTTTTTAACAAACATATCACCTTTTTACTTAGTCATTTTGTCTACATTTTTTCTATGCAATTCTATATACGTACAGAGTTGTGTACACAACTCCTCCGAAACCGTTCAGTCGATCGATCTGAAACTACTACACACAGTCTTCTACACATATTGTAGATGTGCACCTTGGTGTTTTTATGCGAAAAAATATTTTTTAACTTAGCCATTTTTTTCTACATTTTTCTATACAATATATAGGGTACAGAGTTTGTGTACACACCTCCTCCGAAACCGTTCAGTCGATCGTTCTGACTATACACCACCGTTCTTTTTTTCTATACATATTGAAGATGTGCACTTGGTGATATCGAAAACATATTTGTTAACAAAAATATCACCTTTTTAACTTAGCCATTTTTTTTACATTATTGTATACAATTCCCTATCATTTCTACTTTACACTCTACTTTTCTATCTCTGTCTAAATTAGTATACATGTTTAGCAGAACGAGATGAAGAAATAATGCTATAGACTTTCAAATTCTCATTAATGTTTCTTGCCTTGGTGACAGCTTCACATTTCTGCATCTTCGCTGTCTGGTCCATATTCGACGGACATATTTTGTGACTTGCGGCACGCTTGTTTTTTCTTATTTTCCTTGAGAGTTGAACTGCATTGCCCATGGTATGGTAAGGTAGCTACATGTATGTAGTGTCGTATCTAACGGAACACAACAGCTTATGATTGGATCTGCTGTTAGGTGGTTTACTTGACTGATCAACGTGAAGTAAGTGTGATGTATGTATTATCTCATTGTAGTGTTCCATGTGCCTTAATTAGATTATCTCCCTTACGTATGATATGCATGCATGTCAAGCCTGAATAATAATCAACTGCCATGGTTCAAAATAGTATACTGTACTACAAAAAGAACGTCACCACTAGCTAAAATATGGGTTAAAAGTAACACTACCACACTTGCTGTATTATATAAATGTATCTACAAGTGTTAGTACATGTATGTATACTATCAAACATTGAACACAATAAAACCATGATCATATTAGCCGACCTGCGGCTTCGTAATTTGCCACTATTTTTTTTAATCTAATAGGCGTGAAACGCCATTTCCTGCATTCTCAGCAAGTTTGAGGGTGAGAAAATGTGCTTTATTACAGTATCATTGAGGAGGTCAGGCCCCCCACCACCACGCCCCCCCCCCCCAATTCCGACGCCCCTGCGGACACCATTTTAAACGACTGTCAATTCATGACTCTCGGAATTAAATTTACCTCTCAGAAAGCAGGAG
Organism: Conchocele bisecta; assembly: GCA_029237695.1. Lineage (NCBI taxonomy): Eukaryota > Metazoa > Mollusca > Bivalvia > Lucinida > Thyasiridae > Conchocele > Conchocele bisecta. Next base: position 155,190,471 of record CM055266.1, read on the forward strand.
GAATATTTCCTGTGTAGCCAATATGTACGGGGCGCCATGCAGGACAGGTTAATTATGTGTACAAAATTGAGTTTTGTAACACTAAAAATCACAAAATTCAATTCTGTGTCACAAAATTCAATTCTGTCAATTCTGTGTCACAAAATTCAATTCTGTGTCACAAAATTAAATTCTGTGTCACAAAATTCAATTCTGCATACGTTTCGTATACAAAATTCATTTTTGTTATAAAGGATTCAATTTTGTAAGACAGAATTGAGTTTTGTGAAGAAAATTCAGTTTTGTGGGACAGAATTCATTTTTGTCCACACAAATTAGTTTGCGTAGGATAGTCTATGTCATCTCTACGTTGATTGGTTGAGATCGGTCTTAGTCCATTTTACTAGATGGTGGAGTACACTTGCAGGTTTAAATATTTCAATGCGAAAATATAACCCAATATATCAATATATACTTCTTTATGGACAGTTATTTTTGGTTATATTATCATTACAAATGAGTGGTCACACCATATAAGCATATATACTTTGAAGGAGAAATAAGAAAAATATTCAGAATTTTCCCTCAATTATGTAAACAGGGTCAAACATAAAGTAGCCGGGACATAGCTAGACCTGAGAGCATGCCCATATATAGAGAATACCAGGCTAGTGTATTTTGATATCAAGTTTATCAGGCAAGGCTAGGAATTCCGAGGCTTGCCGAGGAATTCCTACCGTTTCCGAGCCGAGCCTGATAAACTTGATATTAAAATACACTAGCCTGATATTCTATTTATCAGGTAACGTTTTATGCTCGAAAATGACATTAGATGACGTCGTATTCTAACAGTAGATCTAACCTTGTGAAACAAATGGTATTGGATCTGTGTCTACTAGTTGTGAAGTTACGTGTTCGCAACTATGTGTCTACATGCATTATTTACAGTATACACCATCTTAGTATCCATGGTATCTACACAAATACTACATAAATGGTTTCCTCAAATGGCCCAATACACACATTCAGTTTATAAACACAGACAGCAGTCAGAACACAGGTCACAGCGCGTGTATTATTGATTTAACTGGGGCAGATGTACCTTGCGATACACAATACATGAGTCAGTACTCGCGGGAGATCTACATGTACATGAATTATGTGACTTATAACGCAAATGAGTTTAAATACGAATGGGTTTGTCAACGTTTGACTGTTTGGAGATAGTTGAAGCAAAATGGCAGAATGAGAAATGAATCATCGGCAAAATGAGAAATGAATCATCGACATTGAATGTGTAGATCGGCGACCGTGACCCATTTCTCCAGTGCAGTTTCTGACCAATGGTAGTCCTTCTTACATGCGTGTGCAGAATTGACAGAATTGAATTTTGTGACACAGAATTGAATTTTGTGGCACAAAAGTGAATTTTGTGACACAGAATTGAATTTTGTGACACAGAATTGAATTCTGTGGCACAAAAGTGAATTTTGTGACACAGAATTGAGTTTTGTGGCACAGAATTGAATTTTGTGGCATAAAAAAATTAATTTTATTGACAAAATTGAGCCATGTCCCACTTGGCGCCCCGTAATATGACTGACGGACGGGCTAATGTACATGTAGCCCTTACTAGCAGGTAGCTGACCCACACTCCCTCGGCTACCCACCGCCGCCACTGTGCCCCCCCCCCCCCGATGGGCCCCCCCCCCCCCCAAGGCGTGTAGTGTGTAGTTATTGTGCGGGCTGTGTGTAGTTATTGTGCGGGCTATCCATATCGAACCTGTTTATGAATTTACTGTCAGTACTGATTTCTTTTTGTAATTGTCTTCAAACTTTATGTTCGCATTTATCAACTGTACTATGCAGATTCCTTCACATACTAATTGTTATTTGTTATTTTCGTAACTGATGCCCGCACGACAGCATGCGTATTTATTTATAAAATGGAATGTACAGTTGTTAAAATCGAAACAGAACATTCTGAGCAAAATTATACATTACTGTATATTTTTATACCACCGTTATGGCATACCCCCGGCGTCGTCGGCGTCGTCGGCGCCGTCCACAAACTTTTGCATTCCTCAGATGACCATCTATCATGCTGTAGCAAATCCATGACTCACCACTTATCCCTTACCCCAAGGTCAAGGTCACAAACTTGGCACATTCATAAACTTAACGTTGGGTAAATGTCTTATAACTTCTGTTTCCTTTCATGTAACACCTTGTTATTTCATACATGCATTCCTCAGATGACCCTCTATCAAGCTGTAGCAAATCCATGACCCACCACCTATCCCTTACCCCAATATCAAGGTCACAAACTTGGCACATTCATAAACTTAACGTTGGGGTAAATGTCTTATAACTTTTGGTTGCTTTCATGGAACCCTTTGTTATTTCATACATGCATTCCTCATATGACCCTGAATCATGCTGTAGCAAAAACATGACCCACCACCCTGCCCTTACCCCAAGGTTAAGGTCACAAACTTGGCACATTCATAAACTTAACGTTGTGGTAAATGTCTTATAACTTTCCTTTCATGGAACGCCTTGATATTTCATACATGCATTCATGTGATGATACTCTACCGTGCTATAGCAAATCCATGACCCAGCGGCCATCCCTTACCCGAAGGTCAAGGTCACAAACTTAGCGCATTCATAAACTTAACGTTGGGTAAATGTCTTATAACTTCTGTTTCCTTTCATGGAACACCTTGTTATTTCATACATGCATTCCTCAGATGACTCTCTATCAAGATGTAGCAAATCCATGACCCAAGACCTGGCCCTTACCCCAAGGTCAAGGTCACAAACTTGGCACATTCATAAACTTAATGTTGGGTAAATGCCTTATAACTTCTGTTTCCTTTCATGGAACACCTTGTTATTTCATACATGCATTCCACAGATGACCCTCTATCATGTTGTAGCAAATCCATGACCCACCACCTAGCCCTTACCCCAAGGTCAAGGTCACACACTTGACACCTTCATAAACTTAACGTTAGGTAAATGTCTTATAACTTCTGTTTCCTTTCACGGAACACCTTGTAATTTCATACATGCATTCCTCACATGACCCTCTATCATGCTGTAGCAAATCCATGACCCACCACTAGCCCTTACCCCAAGGTCAAGGTCACAAACTTGGAACATTTATAAACTTAACGTTGGGTAAATGTCTTATAACTTCTGTTTCCTTTCACGGAACACCTTGTTATTTCATACGTGCATCCCTTACCCCAAGATCAAGGTCACAAACTTGGCACATTGATACACTTAACGTTGGGGTAAATGTCTTATAACTTTTTGTTGCTTTCATGGAACCCCTTGTTATTTCATACATGCATTCCTCAGATGACCCTGAATCATGCTGTAGCAAAAACATGACCCACCACCCAGCCCTTACCCCAAGGTTAAGGTCACAAACTTGGCACATTCATAAACTTAACATTGGGGTAAATGTCTTATAACTTTCCTTTCATGGAACGCCTTGATATTTCATACATACATTCATCTGATGATACTCTATCGTGCTATAGCAAATCCATGACCCAGCGGCCATCCCTTACCCGAAGGTCAAGGTCACAAACTTAGCACATCCATAAACTTAACGTTGGGGTAAATGTTTTATAACTTCTGTTTCCTTTCATGGAACGCCTTATTCCATACATACATTCCGTCTGAGGAATGCATGTATGGAATAACAAGGTGATCCATGAAAGGAAACAGAAGTTATAAGACATTTACCCCAACGTTAAGTTTATGAATGTGCTAAGTTTGTGACCTTGACCTTGGGGTAAGGGTTGGGTGGTGGGTCATGGATTTGAAACAGCATGATAGAGGGTCATCTGAGGAATGCATGTATAAAATATCAAGGCGTTCCATGAAAGGAAATATATGTTATAATACGTTTACCCCAACGTTAAGTTTATGAATGTGCTAAGTTTGTGACATTGACCTTGGGGTAAGGGTTGGGTGGTGGGTCATAAATTTGCTGCAGCCTGCTAAAGGTCATCTGAGGAATGCATGTATGAAATAACAAGGTGATCCATGAAAGGAACCAGAAGTTATAAGACATTTACCCCAACGTTAAGTGTGTGGACGCCGACGATACCTGGTGTATAGCATAAGCACTTATGCACTTCGTGCAGGCGAGCTAAAAATCACTTGCAATATGACTATTTGTAAAATAAATAATCGACAAAATCACTACATGTGTTCTTGACGGAAACCGAAAAAAAGACAACTTTCTGAACCACTATGAAAACAGCTGAAAATTCAGCATATCCAAAATTAAAATGTTTGTGAGCCGCAAATAGTAAAGCGTATGGCCACAGCCATCTAGTTTTAGTTTTAACTATGTAAACAGTCATGCTTGTGTGCGGTTATTGTTGATGTTCCACTCATACCATGTATTTTATACACAGGAGAAATTGACCGTATGGGTGGTTCGACTCTGGGTTACAAAGTACAGATTGTCTTCGGCCCGGCTGTGTGCCCACATCAGGTAATTGTTACTTACTGTCCTATGGTTCTTACGTACTGTGACCCAGACTTCCCTGTACATCCGCACCGTCATATCAGGGTCTACACTGTTTGAGAACTGGTATTTTCCCCAGTTTTGAAAATTATAATATGACCTGTGCTGCGCGATCAGGGTCTACAATATTCAAATGATTCAAATAACCTCCATATATCTCGTAAAATGTTAGCTTGTAACCGATCCCGGATTATTTGGATAGATAATAAACTTGCTATTTTTCCTCAGTAAAATGTTTTGCCAATTTATGTAATGGGTGAATAATTATCATGTTAAGGACTCGTTCTATACATGATCATCGTTTGATTCAAATATAATTTCTTCGTAAATGTGATAACATATATATGTATAACATATATGTGAATACTGCCTCGTTACTGTATCCTATACGGAACATGGGGTGGCCAAGTCAGCCATCTTTGTGTGTTCCAGCCATCAGCCAGTTTCACCTGTTCTGCCGTTTGACAAAGAACTTAAAATGTGAGGTAGAACTTATGATATAATGTATATAATCACATGTAGAAAAGGCAGGACAACGGACTCCTATCCATTATATTACACCAAACTGTAAAATATATCTGTTTTCTGGATATGTTTGTGCCTGCGAAACACCATAATGATTCTAGATAGCATCATAGACAGAAAATCGCACAGTGCATCACTTTTACCTGGTCAATCACACAACACATACCGTATATACCCAATACTGTACTCTGTTATTAGCTACCAAATCCAGTGACATGTAAGCAGTTACCTGAATGTATTGTCCCTGCTGTCTGCTCACTACTATGCGATTAAATATTGATTTGCCTGTGGGTAACGTGTACACTAACATAGGCTGTGCATCGGCATCTCATTGAAAAGTTTAAACATCAAAATTTATTTTGAGATTGATGGGAGAAATGCTCAGATATCTCGTCTTTAGTATATTTTGCTGGCATAATAGTTATAGCTTGCCGTTGTCATTTATGTATATTATGTATTGCACCAAATTTTATTTGGTTTATTGTAATATTATTTGCGTATGTGTCAAACGCACGAAGTGGTGAAACTGTACGGTGGCTTGTACATACAAAGATGGCGGAGATGGCAACTCAATGAACCATATAGTATATAGTAACAAGATGTTTACATATGTTATATTCATATATCACATCACTCTTATGAAGCAAGTATCATTGAAGCTGAGTGTATCTATCTATGACCTACTACCTTAAACTCCTTATTACATTTTAAAATCATTTCAGTATATACTTTTTGTTTTATGTAATGTGTGCATGTTTTTATTTTGTTTGTATATCATACGAATTAAATAACCCTTTTAGTGAAGGTTGGAAGTGAAAACAACTATCTTTTGAGTTTTTCTGTACTAAATTACGAAAAATTCACATTTGTGAATAGTCGTGTTTAACAATTGAGGATATTACATCAATATTACTTTGCTTTTGGATGCTTTCAGAAAATTGGCTTTATAAATAGACTTCCACTCAGTATGTATGCGCGGGAAGTGTATTTGCATTCGGCAATTTGGATGTTTTAGGTTTTTAAAAAAACACGAGCAACTGACGGACAATGATGCGGTAACCATCGCAACTTTTTTTGACGTAAGAAATAAGAAAATGGCCCAGTGTTTTCGCACAAAAATGTGAAGGTAAAACAGGTCAAGGTCAAGTTAATGGCGGTGTTCAATATGCAAAGGTGCGATTGATTTATATACATGTATATCATATGAAGCGGAAACCCACATATTGGATATCTCAGACATTGGAGACGCGAACATTATTGGGGTGGTGGGGGGGGGGGTGGGGGGGGGGGTGGGGTGGAGTATTGAGAGTCCAAAAGGGCCCGATGTTGCTAGGCGGTCCGCCGGGGGTCATGCTCCCCCGTGATATCTTTGAAATCTAAGAGGCGTTGAACGCCATTTCCTGTATTCTCAGGGCCCAGTCCTGAGGGCCCAAACCTTGTTACTAGGGGTTCCTGAGGCATGCTCCCCCTGAACCTTTTGATGAAGGGGTGGTGGCCGCCCCCCCCCCTCGCCCCCCCCCCTCTTCCGCCGCCCTAGGTACATGCCCACTCAGTAGGCACAAACTGTTCATTATAGGAATTAAATAAGTGTATAATTGTGTCACTGTTCCACCAGTTACGAGTGCCCGCTATGCAGATATAATCATTTAGTAATATTTATTTTGCTGATAGTGACGCGCGGTGGTATCAGCCTATTTTCATATGCAAATGAGGCATGCATTTCTTTTCAATTATTTATACAAATTAAATGCGTCACCTAAAAAATAGCATTTTCGACAGATTATGAAGTATGATCATTGCACATCAAACAAACCAATACAGATCATAAATAGTAATGTCCGTCAACATTTTAAGAAACACGGTTATCGCCTCTAATATCCCTGGTATAAAGAATACTTTGTGCTTACTGAGTGGGCATGCACCTTTGAACTGCAAATAAAATATCGTCCTATTTGTCGAACTATGTGCCACGCGATTCTCTGTACATTTCACGAGAAAACGGTATTCATTGTCTTTAAAGCCAACGTTGTTACAATTCTATCTGCGTCTGTCTGCGCAGTCAGGACCAGGATATATAGATAAAGAGGACGTGGCGGCGACTCAGTCGGGGACAAATATCGGCTATTAATGAATATGATTTCCGCCGTGTTTGAAAAATGTGAGTACATGTATTCTGTTCTTTTAATCGAAATTAGAAAATAATGACTGGTCGATGCTGAGCTGTGCTGAGCTGGGTTCAGCCTCGACACACGAAATAATACGAATTTGGAGAATACGCTGAGAAAAATGTATGGTGCCCGCGTCCAGATGGCTCTATATCAAAACAGCGAATACTGTGGACATTGATTAGACTGCGCAGATGTGCAGGCCGGGTTGGTTAAGCAGTAATTGCAAGCAGAGTAAGCCGGTTTTGTCATGTCGTGAAACAACATGTGAACCAACACGTGATCGCAAGACGTATGTATACTTCTTGTATCTAGGTCACTCGTTTTATGCTATTTTACATTTCACATTTATTAGAATGTATACAGGCGCGGATAAAGAAATAATTTCAGGGGGGGGGGGAGGGGGGGGGGGAAGGGTCTGTAATTACTATGCCGACCTTCGCGAGCGCGAAATCGTAAAGTAGGGGGTGTGGGGGTCCTCCTTCAGGAAATGTTTATATGCCAGATCGCCGCAGATGCGATTTCCTGACACCTAGGCAACGAAAAAAGTCATCCAACTATTCATTCGAGTATTGTAGATTTTCGACTTTTTTTTTTTTTTGCCGGTGTGGGGAGGTAGGGGTCCGGACCCCCTTGACCCCCCCCCCCCCCCCCCCCCCCCGTATCCGCGCCTGGTTATATCTCTTTGGCACATAATTAATTGAAGATAAACCAACCTCAGATTTAGCCGTTCGTTTTCCACAAATAAAATGGCCTGTTTTGGTCGCGTATTAATGGTGTGTAAACCCGAATCATACCTGTCTGGCACCTGTCTGGATTTTTTCATTCACAACTACGTGTACAAATTTGCATAAAACAACACTATAACCATTAGTGTTTGAAGAGTGAATCCTGATATGGAATTACCACCCTTATCGCATCGCAGTATTTCGCCGACATTGATTTCGAAAATCAGTAATATTTTCCTTAAATGATGTCGAAAATTGATAAAAAAAACATTGTCCATTTTCGATGTCTTTTATGAAAACTATTGCATTTTTTCGAAATCAATATCGGAGAAAAAACGGCGATGCGATAAGGGTGGAAATACCAGATCGGAGCTCATATATTTATGCCATATCGTCGGCACAGGAATTGCACATACTATTTTGCGAGTATGAAACGGTCTGAAGGTGGGAGGTAAATATAAGAACTGGTACAAAATTCACCAAAATAAAGGAGAATATACTTAAACACTGTTTACCACCCATTTCAGTTGGGCTCGCAGTTCAGTACTTTCAGTTCTTTGATTCTGACAGGAACGCAAGCAGGACAGCGGGGTCAAAAATCAGCACATCACAACAGCCGCAGAGCCGCATCACACTTCATTCACCTGTGTCCTGCCACACAAAATAATCCATTCCAAACTGTAGATCTTGGCTGTTTACTAGAGGCCTTGTGTAAACATCGTCTCCACATACATTAATACACCACATCAGTGCATCCGAACATGCCTCAAAGTACTTGCAACACAAACTTATGTATTTTTCTATGGACGATATTTTGACCCGGAAGCAGTCTATCTGTGTACCGAGGTAAATTGTCACGTCGTGCGCTTTAATTTTATCGGACCATATTGGACTCACAGGTTGAAGTAACGTGCCAATGTATACACGTACATTAAATATGCATAAAAGCACCAATAAGTGAGATAAAAAATACGCTAACATTTGTTCACTCCATCTTATAACACATTAATGAGTAAATCATGTGTTTAGCTTATTTTGTTACCACTTATTGATGCTTTTATGTATATTTAATGTATTTAATATTCAACCTGTGATTCTACTGGAATGCATAATCTCTAACTTATACTTGCAGCTTAGCGACCAAACACAGACACAACATTGGAGTGCGGCGTATCGTGGATTATAATACTTACATACAGCCGGACTGTGGAGGAAACTTGTGTCAGGAATATTTCCAAATCCACCCCAGAGTAAAGTTCATCTGTAGCCGATTTCACGAACAAAGTATACTTTGAGGGAGAACTTTTCAATTTATTATTTTTTATTATACTGAATTCATTACATTTTCACAGCCATTTTGGCTGTGATAATGTAATGAATTCAGTATAATAATTCTGCATACAAATAAATGATTACTCCCTCAAAGTTTACTTGCAATGTTGGTGAATAAAGCAGATATGGCAGGAGCGGGGGCCGCGCCCACTAGGGCCGGTGACGCCGCCATTCAAAAACTCATCGACGACTCTGAGAAGAAATCTCTGGACCAAGTGGACGCCATAACGCTCCTACTAAACGATGTATGTGAGTTAAGTCGCGAATACGTAGATAGAATCACGTCCGTACAGACGGACACCGGCGTCAAAGCAAAGAAAGGCAGAGACAATAATCTCCTTCCTTTGTTGAAGGAGTTTGAAAGTTTAATAACCGAGTGCAAAACATCAACTTCCGATATTCCGCATAAATGTAACATGACGTCGTGCGTGTTTGTAGGAGATGCAACATTATCTGATCATTTACAGCGTGTTGGTGCTATTGGAGAATTAGAGACCTTCCCGTGTCAGACTGACGTCCTCAATTTCTGCGCACCTACAGAGTACATGTGTGACGTCGGAGGTTTACTCGCACTCGCCGACGGCCGGCTACTAGTGTCGGACAGGAACAACAAGAACATAAAGCTGTTTGACGTCAACCATAAACTCGTGTCCCACGTTAAACTACAATCCACTAACAGGGACATTGTGGAGATAGACGGTGGGCAGGTGGTCGTCTGTCTGCCAGAGAAGAAGAAGATCCAGTTGGTGTCGGTGTCCGGCATCCTGACCCTCGGGCGGATCATCAAGACCGCAGTGGAATGCTGGAGTGTGACCAGATGTGGCGACAACCTGGCGGCGGTAGTTCGGTTCTCACCAGACATTGTGGAGATTGACATGATGGGTAGGAAGGTGAGAACTGTATGGACATGTCCTGATGGCAACCTCGATTATATAATCCACAACACCCGGGGGGAGTTGATCACGACAGGCGACGGCGCGGTAACACGTGTGACCCGGGATGGCGTCGTGCTGGCCCGATACCAGCGAGACAACTTGAGGCTTCCACGCGGACTCACCATCCACCCAGACGGAAGTATCTATGTCTGCGGCTACATGTTTGTCACCTGGTATAACAAGTATGACATGTTGACTGGCGAAATCCACCACATAACGGCGGATTGTACCCGCAGTATTGAAGTCTTCGGGGACGGAAATTTAAAGCGGCCTTTCAGGATCTGTTACAACCAACACAACAATTCACTGTACGTATCTCAGTTTGAAGTTTATGACTTTGTAAAAGTATTCCGTCTCGGGTATTAAAGGCACCGGGTCTCAGATATACAGACATGTAGACGTGGATGAACCAGATCAGGAAAACATGGGTTGATTGTAGATTTATATCGTATTTTGTTATCTCAGTTATGCCTGGAAAAAATGTGATTGTGAAAAATGGAATTTGTGAAAATAATGTTTTTTTATAAAGTTTATAATACTGAACAATAGTTATTTTCCAGTATTATAAAGTGGAAGTGATTCTGAAGTGCTGTCGAAGCATTTTGTAAATTATTCTAAAGTTGTCAAAACATGTTTTTGATGACAAAATAATGGGAAGAAAACAGCAGACTACAAAATAGTCGTGACTTCTTGTCTTGATATTAATTGGCATTTTCCTGTGGATTTTTTTCTTCACAAAACGGTGATAAAATATCTAATTTACATATTTTTAAATTAAATAACTTTGGGTTATTTCAGTATGCATGTAAATAGTAGTTGTGAAATATTTTAAACTTTTATTGTTTATAGAAATAAAATATAATTTTTTTTAAATATTGACAAAATTCGTGAATAATTTTGTTTTGGGGTAAAACATTGTATTTAAATTAACAATATTAGACATCTAATACGGTGTATGTTTGTAAATGTAAAGTAGGGTTCAATCCAAGTGTTTGTACAGTTAGATGCTGTATATATATATGTTCAGTTTTATTGAAAAATATAAAATACCAATAAACAAATAGCAGCCATCAAGTTGGGTCGGTGATGTTCTGTAGCCGATTTCATCAAAATTTATCTAACAAAGTATACTTTGAGGGAGAAATTTTCAATTTTTTATTAATTTTGATTATACTGAATTTATTACATTATCAGTCATTTTGGCTGTAATAATGTAATAAATTCAGTATAATAATTCTGCATACTTTGAAACAGTCGTTAGTTCTATATGAAATAATGCATTTCGGGAAACATAAATGATTACTCCCTCAAAGTATACTTTGCTAGATAAGTATACTTTGCAATGTTGATGAAATCGGCTACTGGACTAACAACAAAAAATTAAGATAGCGCTGTAAGGGTTAAATTAATTTCACTAGCGACTATAATGGAAACTTATTATTACCTGCCCTCAGCCTATCTTGAGGTAAAGTATGACAAAATAAATTTTGTTCCATGAATAATTATTTATTTTAGTATATAATCTTAAATATTTTTAGTTCTTCACACAGAAGGAAATATGTTGATAATATCGTTAAATGCTGTCTCAGCAGCTCTGTAATTTCAAAATTTTCCCCGGGGGGGGTGGGGGGATTGATTGACATGTGATTTTGTACCTAAGACCATGACGATGCACGATTTTCCATGAAAAATATTTTTACAATATTTTCCGTATTAGATGTCTAATATTGGTGATTCCGCATTTGCTATGAACATTTCTTCATCTTTCGATGTCATTTACAAAAAATATTTTTTTGAAAAATTGCAGTCCTGTTCTCTTTATATAAATTTTTTTTTTAAACTTCACAACAAAAAATAGATTTCACAATGTTTCCTTAATGGTGTACATGTATATCGAAATAGCAAAATTATTTGCCCTGTTTATCATAGTTTCTGGTAGTATTATCAGGCTTTCAAGCGTTCCTATTTTTTCCTACTTTTTCCTACTTTTTTTTTTATTCCTACTTTTTCCTACTATTTCATCAAAATACCCAAAATTCCTACTTTTTCATTTGAAAAGCTAAAAAAAAATAAAAAGCTATGCTATTCTGATCTGTTATGAGATTTATTTACAGAAAAAAGCTGTGCATGTTATATAGAGTGCTCTCAGGTGTCTTCTTGTGGCCTTGATGTTTGTGATACCTCAGATGCCTGCCAGTTCGGAACAGCATACAGTATTGTCAGGTGAGTGTTGTAATATACTCTTGGATGCACACTGCCCATAAACATTGATAATATTTTATCAGATGATGTTCTGACTGAGGGTACTTGGGTTGTCATAAATTGTCAATTGTCGCTGTGTGATAAACAGAAAGCAAAACATAGAAGACTTATTCTTATCAGGCCTTGACAATTTTTAGCTATTGTTACCGCAATGTGTCGTCGTCGTCCGTGAACATTTTCAAACGTCTTCTCCTCGGTAACCATTGGGCCTATGGTCACCAAACTTCATGGTCATGGTCCTTAGGTAGGGGGATTACAAAATTGTTAAAATGACGTCATTATGTAATCCAAGATGGCCGCCGTCTAAAAATAGCACAAATTCTTAAAAAATCTTCTTCTCAAGAACCGCAAACCGGATTTCGACAAAACTTGGTAGGAATGATCGATGTACATTGCTCTTTCAAAGTTGTTAAAATGGTGACCCTGGGATCAACAATGGGCGTGGCCCATGGGGTCAAATTTTATTTTTGACTGAATATGGTCATTTCATATACCAAATTGAAGGTATCAATGAGGCGATCACTCTGGTGCATTTTTTGTCGAAATCGGATTGTTATGTCATCCAAGATGGCCGCCGAAAGGTCAAAAGGTTGTTCCTTTTATTAGAGATTTCAAAATTCTTCTTCACATGAACCGCTTGGCCCATGGTAGCCAAACTTAAAAGTTATGGTCCATGGGTGAAGCCTTTTCAGATTTGGTAAAATGAAGGTCATCGCTAATCCAAGATAACCGTCGTCTAAAAATAGCATAAATTCTTAAAAAATCTTCTTCTCATGAACCGCTAGCCGGATTTCGACGAAACTTGGTAGGAATGATCGATGTACATTGCTCTTTGAAAGTGAGCCCCGTGCAGGCACCGGGGCGGGATCAACTGATCCTGAGAATAGTGCTGCAGTAGCCATTGCTTGTCGTAAAAGGCGACTAAACTGGCTTAACGATTGGGTTCATACTTTCCAGAACCCACTATACCGGATTTGGCCCTCATGTACATTTTTGGCTTTCTTGTATGAGAGTTGAGTCAGGTTATGCCCAACATATAAAAGTAAGATTAGCGCTAATCCTATTACTTTTAGGGGATGGGATAAATGATGCTGGTGTGGCGAGGGCCTGGCACCAGATCAGGTTGTTCTAATTTCAGGACTGAATATATATTTTAATTGTAAATATCGAGTTCTGAAGTTGGGATTTACCCCCCTCGGACAGGTGGATACGGGACACGACCCCGTTGACCCGTCTGCGTGTAGACTCCCTGAGGCTTGTACCTCTATGACAGAAAAGCGGACGTTAAACCCTATTCACTCACTCACTCACTGCTCTTTGAAAGTTGTTAAAATGGTGACCCCGGGGTCAAAAATGGGCGTGGCCCGTGGGGTCAAATTGGGGTCAAATTTTGTTTTTGACTGAACATGGTCATGTCATATATCAAATTGAAGGTATCAATGAGGCGATCACTCTGTTGTATTTTCTGTCGAAATCGGATTGTTATGTCGTCCAAGATGGCCGCCAAAAGGTCAAAAGGTCGTTCTTTTATTAGAGATTTCAAAATTATTCTTCACATGAACCGCTTGGCCCATGGTAGCCAAACTTAAAAGTTATGGTCCATGGGTGAAGCCTTTTCAGATTTGTTAAAATAGAGGTCATCGCTAATCCAAGATGGCCGCCATCTAAAAATAGCATAAATTCTTAAAAAATCTTTTTCTCATGAACCGCTAGCCGGATTTCGACGAAACTTGGTATGAATGATCGATGTACATTGCTCTTTGAAAGTTGTTAAAATGGTGACCCTGGGGTCAAAAATGGGCGTGGCCCGTGGGGTCAAATTGGGGTCAAATTTTATTTTTGACCGAATATGGTCATGTCATATATCAAATTGAAGGTATCAATGAGGCGATCACTCTGGTGCATTTTCTGTCGAAATCGGATTGTTATGTCATCCAAGATGGCCGCCGAAAGGTCAAAAGGTCGTTCTTTTATTAGAGATTTCAAAATTCTTCTTCACATGAACCGCTTGGCCCATGGTAGCCAAACTTAAAAGTTATGGTCCATGGGTGAAGCCTTTTCAGATTTGTTAAAATGGAGTTCATCGCTAATCCAAGATGGCCGCCGTCTAAAAATAGCATAAATTCTTAAAAAATCTTCTTCTCATGAACCGCTAGCCGGATTTCGACGAAACTTGGTAGGAATGATCGATGTACATTGCTCTTTGAAAGTTGTTAAAATGGTGACCCCGGAGTCAAAAATGGGTGTGGCCCGTGGGGTCAAATTGGGGTCAAATTTTATTTTTGACTGAATATGGTCATGTCATATATCAAATTGAAGGTATCAATGAGGCGATCACTCTGGTGCAATATTTTGTCGGAATCGGATGATTATGTCATCCATGATGGCCACCAAAAGGTCCATTTATTCAAGATTTTTAACGTCTTTTTCTCAGGAACCACATGGCCGATGCTGGGTGAAGCATTTTCAGATTTTGTAAAATGAGAGTCATCGCTTAATCCAAGATGACCGCCATCTAAAAACAGCACAATTTTTTTAAAACACATGAACTCAATGTCACATTCTCCTCTGGTGTTCATGGAGTCAGGTGAGCGAATTAGGGCCATCATGGCCCTCTTGTTTAATTTGCTGCCCGTGCAGATTGGATTTCATTACACACTTCCCAATGTGTTAATGTTCATGCTGCATTTCCTGTTCAAATTGTCACTCGTCCAGGTTGGATTTCAATCCACACTTCCCCATATGTGTTAATGTTCCTGCTGCATTGCCTTTTCAAATTATCACTCGTCCAGATCGAAAATTCACTCGCCAATACGAGCGGACGAGTGGACTTGTAGAGGCCTGCTAATCCAACAGTTGCTGCACATCATTTTTATTTGTGTCTCGAGACCCCGTCTACTTTAGAACTGTCTCTTATCCCAAGAATATGTCCTGGGTAGCCATAGGAATGAACTGAAACGGGATGAGGCTAAGTGATTTTGCCTCTAAGTGATTTTGCATGTGTGCCTTAGAACTAAACCAAATTTGTAATTTTCCTTTAAATATATTACTGACGTGATGTACTCATTCTGCCTGGTTGCCTGTCCAAAACCTTTTTACTAGTTCTTAGCTTCACTGACCCACTCTACAGTGCTCCATGCATTTCGACTAAAAATTCAGTAAACAACCAAGTTAAATGGGCAATAAAT
The DNA here is from genome assembly GCA_029237695.1 of Conchocele bisecta. NCBI lineage: Eukaryota > Metazoa > Mollusca > Bivalvia > Lucinida > Thyasiridae > Conchocele > Conchocele bisecta. Next base: position 155,206,140 of record CM055266.1, read on the forward strand.
TTATGCAATTTAAAATACTTTTCTACATTGAAGTTTTCTGAAGTAGTTTATAATATGCACATGTTTGAACTTGATGTTGGCATTTTGCGTCACTTTTCATAATACATCGCCATTGACATCGATTGAAAATTCATGTTTAGGGACTGGCACATCTCATGAATGGATGAGTCGAACAAGACAAGATAGCTCAAATTATTCAGCAGTGGCAACTACATTTCTACCTTGCACAGTCCCCTTGGTATAAATTAAAAACAAAATATGAAAATACATGATGGTCTATGGGAAATGTATTTTGTCCTTTAAATACACGGCACATTGATATATTTCTAGTCTTCATAGGCTACACATTAGTATATTAAGTAAATTGAGCCATCAACTGAGAAAATGGACCTTATAACTTTTCCATCCAGCTGAGCATACACATGTGTAGTTTGATCAGACTCAACACTGCTTGCCAGACCCATCATATCTTAGCGCTGTGTAATGGCATGCCAAACAGTGTACACTGAGATCAGACCTCATAACCTCATACATGCTCATATGCTGGTTGAAAACCATAAAAGGCATGCTCTTAGTTGGTGTCCATATTGCTGTAAAATGTTAGTTCAAAGAATAAAAAAAACAATTTCAGACTGGCAGCATCCGTAATATTGAAGACACAAGGCCACAGCAAGAAGACATCACTGAAACACCATGTTCCGAGTAACCGTGAGTACAAGAAATGTTCAAAGTAAAAGTTAAAGGTAAGAAAATATGAACAAATGTTCCTACTTTTTTTATCATAAATTCCTACTTTTTTCTATTTTTTGCGAAAAAAGTTCATACTTTTTTTCCTACTTTTTGACAAAAGGTCACCAGAGAGCCTGTATTATGTACTTGAATATAACCCATGTTTTTGGAAAGTTCATCAAATAAAATTGTGTGATTGATTGATATATGACACGCCATCCGATTTTGTATCTAAGAACATGTGAGATTTTGTACCTAAGAATATGTACGATTTTTCATGAAAAATGTTTACGATATTTTCTGTATTAGACGTCGAATGTTGGTGATTCTGCATTTGCTATGAAAATTTCTTCATCTTTCGACGTAGTTTACAGAAAATATCAAAGTTTATGTAAATATATTTCATGAACAATCGCACATGTTCTTATGTACAAAATCACACGGCGTGTGTCATCTGTGACTGGAAAAATGGGGCATAAGGGATTTGTGACCAGTGTAACTCCTGATCACACTCTTGTAGCCCGATAACGATCTATATTGCTTGTTTGAAGCTTGCCGGGTGTTTCATTGATGGAATGGCGAACAGTTCAGATCTTGACAAGACTGCAGTTGACGGTCTGATCTTGATCGACACTGGTCGCAAAACCCATGAGCCCCATTTCTCCAGTTGCAGCCGCATGTAATTTTAATTTACATTGCATGATATATTGTATATCTGAGACACAGTCCCTTCACAGGTTGAAGTAACAGACCGAGGTCTTTAAATACATTAAATATGCCTAAAAACATCAATAAAGGAAAAAAAATAAGTAAAATTTTGTTTACTCCCTCCATATACTCCATTATAGATGAAGTATATGGACGGAGTAAAAAAAATAATTGTTTAGCTTATTTTTATGCCCCACCACGATAGTGGAGGGGGCATTTAGTGTTACCCTTGTCCGTCCCGTCCCGTCCGTCCGTCACAAAACTTTAACGCTCGGGTAAATGTCTAATAATTTCTTCATCCTTCGACCGATCCGCTTCATATTTCATATACACATTGCTCTAATGGTCCTCTACCGCCCTGTGCCAAATCCACGTTCGTCCTGCCCCCGCCAAGCACAGGGTCAAGGTCACATACTTAGTGCTTCAAAAACATTCGCTCGGGTAAATGTCTAATCATTTCTTCATCCTTCGACCGATCTGCTTCATATTTCATATACACATTGCTCTAATGGTCCTCTACCGCCCTGTGCCAAATCCACGTTCGTCCTTCCCCCGCCAAGCCCAGGGTCAAGGTCACATACTTAGTGCTTCAAAAACGTTAACGCTCGGGTAAATATCTTATAATTTCTGTTTTCTTTCACGGATCAGCTTCATACTTCATATACGCATTGCCCTAATGGTCCTCTACTGTCCTGTGCCAAATCCACGTTCGTCCTGCCCCCGCCAAGCCCAGGGTCAAGGTCACATACTTAGTGCTTCGAAAACTTTAACGCTCGGGTAAATATCTTATAATTTCTGTTTTCTTTCATGGATCAGCTTCATACTTCACATACGCATTGCTCTAGTGGTCCTATACTGTCCTGTGCCAAATCCACGTTCGTCCTGCCCACGCCAAGACCAGGGTCTAGGTCACATACTTAGTGCTTCAAAAACTTTAACGCTCGGGTAAATATCTTATAATTTCTGTTTTCTTTCACGGATCAGCTTCATACTTCATATACGTATTGCTCTAATGGTTCTCTACCGCCCTATGCCAAATCCACGTTTGTCCTGCCCCCGCCAAGCCCAGGGTCAAGGTCACATACTTGGTGCTTCAAAAACTTTAGCGGTCGGGTAAATATCTTATAATTTCTGTTCCCTTTCACGGATCAGCTTCATATACGCATTTCTCTAATGGTCCTCTACTGCCCTGTGCCAAATCCACGTTCGTCCTGCCCCCGCCAAGCCCAGGGTTAAGGTCATATACTTGGTGATTCAAAAACTTTAACGCTCGGGTAAATATCTTATAATTTCTGTTCCCTTTCATGGATCAGCTTCATACTTCATATACGCATTGCTCTAATGGTCCTCTACTGCCCTGTGTCAAATCCACGTTCGTCCTGCCCCCGTCAAGCCCAGGGTCAAGGTCACATACTTGGTGCTTCAAAAACTTGCTCGGGTAAATATCTTATAATTTCTGTTCCATTTCACGGATCAGCTTCATACTTCATATACGCATTGCTCTAATGGTCCTCTACTGCCCTGTGCCAAATCCACGTTCGTCCTGCCACCGCCAAGCTCAGGGTCAAGGTCTCATACTTGGTGCTTCAAAAACTTTAACGCTCGGGTAAAAATAAATTTTGACTTGGAATTTGGCCTCATTTATTATGAAAGCGATATGTGGGGCATCCGTGTTCTATGAACACATTTTCTAGTTCTTCTTCATTTATTGATGCTTTTAGGCATATTTAATGTATTTATAGACCTCGGTCCGTTCTTCAACCTGTGCTGTGACAGAAAAAAGCACAGGTTGAGTAACAGACGGAGGTCTATAAAACATTAAATATGCCTAAAAGCATCAATAAATGAAGAACAAGAAATGCGTCTGTCGAACGCGGAGCCATCCTGCAAGCATATTTGAGAAACGGTGACAAAGTGGTTTAACCGAAAAGTGTGACGACGACAGACAGTCAAACACATATCCACCCGTTTCTTTCGAAACCCGGTGGCGAAAAAATTAAGAATTTTTTTTTACTTTTTTACTTCCTTATTATAATGGAGTATATGAGGGTGTATTGATTCTTTTAGGCATATTTGATGGATTTATAGACCTCGTCCGTTACTTCAACCTGTGGAAAAAAGTGACTGATGACATTAATTAGGTCACCGTCTAGTTCCTCAGCCTATGTTTGTACAGGAGAAATGGGAACTGAAGATGTATGTCACCTGTCGTGTTCCAGGTAGACTGCTCGCTCTTGGTTGTAATTGTTTGTAAAATATATAAATCTAACTGTGTATCAAAACTCATTGATTTGGTGGGGGGGTAAGATCGACCACCCCGCCATAAACAAAGATGTCGAGGGTATATAGTTTTTCGTAATTTGTCCGTTTGTCTGTCCCGTCCACTGTAAAGAGTTTGTTACTCATTATCTGTGAAGGAAAGTCGGATTGACTTCATATACTTCAATTATCATTCCCAATTTTTCATTCTAATACCAAACTCAACGCGGCCTTCATTTCCAAGCAAATTACTTAGACATTTGCATCCGTTACGATTTGTCTTAAAGTTTTCGGGGACCCATATCTCTGCAACGTAATGTCGGATTGACTTCAAACTTCGTATACACGTACTCCTTAACATCATCCTATTTTCATTCCATACCACACCCAATGTGGCTTCATGTCCCATGGTTAAGGTGAAATTACTTTGAACAATCATATTGTGTCAAGATAAATATTGTTTTTGCAGCATTGATAATGTATACTGTTTTCGAGGAATATATTGATTTTTAAATAGAATATATATATGATATTTTGGGTGAAAATATTACAATGGTTACTATAGTAACAATTTTGTGTTTTATTAGAACTAATATGACATTAATTTCTTATAATTTTAAATATATACTAATGTGCAAATATGTTTATTGCTTCAAATGCCTAATGTCGATACCAAAAAGCACATTTTCAAAAATGGTTGCCATGGAACCAAATTTCGTAAAAAAAATATGTATTTTACAAGATATTTCTGCGTGTAGATGAACAAGAATTATTTATACCCAAGGTTTAGATATCAATTGATGTTAAAAATCTCCACGCTTGTATTTAAAATGAGATTTATCTTGAAAAATTGGAGGGTTTTTTGTGCTAAAAAACATTTCTTTACGAGTGTATTTTAATGGTCATAGAACAATTATTTTCCAATAGGATGACATATAATAAAAATATGTAAAAATGTATGTTATTTAATAAAATGTAGTGTTTGTAAACATTCCCATCATTTGGTTTTTAAAATATCCATTAAGAATGCGACACAAACAAGAAAATTCTCCTACTTTCGGTGCCGTTTTTTTTCTCCATTCAAATATATACTGTAGCGAAAAATACAACCAATATTTTCCCTAAATGTGGTTTACAAACAACGAATAACTATTGAACACGCTTAATAAACGATTTTCATAATCTATGGCATCAGTCAAAGCCCAATGTTGCCTGGTATTGCACTTATCAGAACTATGCATTAGACAAGTAGTACACCCACTCACTTGCCATCTGCACCAGTCTCATCTGGGTCTCACCAGGCATAGGCCATAGCCCCATTTCTGCAGTCACTGTCACATGTTCCACATTTGAATAATGGATGTAAATGATGACTTTATTATTGCAATAGTTTATTCTTCATACATTTGCATTTCTGTGTCCATTTTTTCAATCAAACAAACATTTTTTAGCAACACATTTTTTTTTTACCACCGTGACCATTTTTAGCATAATTAATAAAAAAAAAGAAGAGAAATACAATATTTTTTTTATATTTTGTTTTCGACACACCCAGAGCCACTTAGCCAAAAGAATCTGTAATCCAAGTAATAAACTAAAACTGGCCTAGTATTAATAACATCAGGAATCCAAATCCTTGACTATGATGAATTTGTTTACATCAAAGTATGTATGGTTTAAAGTTGTGATATGACTTAACTCCAGAAGAAAACTTGTACCACAAGTCCAACACTATTTCGAAATACAAAGAAATCTGTACAACAGGTCACACATATTTCTGAATACAAAGAAATCTTGTTCAAACATGTCACACATATTTCTGAATGAAAATTAAATCGTCTGAATATAATTTTCATTGTATTATCTAATAATATTACCATTTATATTAATTTATTTTTATACATGTGTAGTTCCCCAAAAGATAAGCTGTATATTTGCTGAAATACCCAATTAAAGATTGACAAAAAAAAACAATTGAAATCGAAGTAGCGAGTATCAAAAAGCAACAGACAATTTTGTGGTACCTTTAGCATATTTTCTTAATTTTACAATGAAAATACATCTTGTATTTCATTAAGAAGTGTCTCCAAGGAGAACATTCTAATGAAATGCCGAAGTCATGTTTCATTTGAAGCAAACTATTCAAATAATTGTTTCGGTTGAAGTGTATACAGTAGTGTGATTTTATTATACCCAATTCAAATTTTGTATACACCAATTGTTTCAGAAATGATGGAGTGAAAAATACTCAATTACAATTCCCTTACTGGAGCTCTGTTAATATATATATATACATGTGAAAGATGTTGTTCACAATGTTTATCAATAAACTACTTCAGTAGGCTTATAACTTCAGTTTGGCTTATAATTATACTATCTATAATGTACTATGTAATCACCACTACTTTGGCTATCTACATGCATTTTTAGCTCACCTGACGAAGCCATGGATCCTTTTGTTACCGCAATGTGTCCGTCGTCCGTCGCGTCGTCCGTGAACATTTTCATCAAACGTCTTCTCCTCCGGTAACCATTGGGCCTATAGTCACCAAACTTCATGGTTCAATGGTCCTTAGGTAGGGGGATACAAAATTGTTAAAATGACGTCATTACTACTCCAAGATGAGGCCGCCGTCTAAAAAAAAGCACCTAATTTCTTCAAAATCTTCTTCTGAAGAACCGCCAACCGGATTGGACCAAAACTTGGTAGTGGAATGCTCGATACATGTACAATAATGCTCTTTCAATGTTGTGAAAATGGTTGACCCCGGGGTCAAAAATGGCGTGCCCCGTGGAGTCAAATTCTATTTTTGACAAACGAATAAAATGATCATGTCATCTATCAATCGAAGGTATCACGAGGTATCACTCTGGTGCAATTTTTTTGTCGAAAATCGGATGTTATGGCATCCAAGATGGCCGCCGAAATGTCAAAAGGTCGTCCCTTTTAATAGAGATTTCAAAATTCTTCTTCAACATGAACCGCTTGGGCCCATGTAAGCCAAACTTAAATTATGGTCCGATGGTGAAGCCTTTTCAGATTTCTTAAAATGAAGTCATCGCTAATCCAAGATGGCCACTTCTAAAAATAGCATACATTCTTAAAAAAGCTTCTTCTCGTGAACCGCTAGCCTGATTTTCGACGAAACTTGGTAAGGATGATCGATGTACAATGCTCTTTTCAGAGTTGTTAAAATGGTGACCCCCGGGGTCAAAAATTGGCATGGCCCGTGGGTCAAATTGGGGTCAAGTTTTAATTTTTGAACCGAATATGGTCAGTTATATATCACGAGTCGAAGTATCAAACGAGGGCGATCACTCTTGATGTGTTTGTTAATGTGCTGGTTCCAAATGTACATACAGATTCATACCTGCATGCCCCATGTGTTCAAACACCGACTTTCAATCATATAACTTGTGCGATAGGTGATATTCTACCATGCACATTTACATATTCCCGTTTTGTACCAGTATATACATAGAGAGCCTTTGAGGGGTAATTTTTACGATCAGGGTTTCATCTTTACCCGAATCCCGACTGGAGACCTGGGTTTTGTCCCTCACATACGTCTTTGGCATTTTGTATGTGACTGTTGAACTGTTTGATACCCCTTATGTGAGTATTACACTATTCGGTAATCCTGTTTTAGGGGAAGGGGCCAAGTGGACTTTGGTATGGACCTGGCACCCAGTCAGTTATTCTAATTTCAGGGCCGCCCCGTGCAGGCCCGTGGGCGGGATCAACTGATCCTGAGAATAGTGCTGCAGTAGCCATTGCTTTGTCGAAAAGGGTCAACTAAACTGGTTTAACGATTGGGTTCATACTTTCCTTCGCGGAACCCACTATACTTACCGGATTTGCCCTCATGTAACATTTTGCTTTCTTGTATGTGATGTTTGAGTCGGAACTAGCCCCATATAAAATGAAAGATTAGCGCTAATCCAATTACATTTAGGGGCTGGGATAAAATGGAGATGCCTGGTGTGGCGAGGGCCTGGCACCAGATCAGGTTGTATCTAATTTCAGTACTGAAATATATATTGTGATTGTAAATATTGAGATTCTGAAGTTGGGATTTACCACCCCTCGGACAGGTGGATACGGGACACGACCCCGTTGACCCTCTGCGTGTACTCCCTGAGGAGCTTGTACCTCTATGTCAGAAAGCGGGACGTTAAAAACCCTATTCACTCAAATCACTCACTCACTCACTCGTGAAATTTGGTCAAGTTTGATTTTATTGTGAAAACAAAATTTTTTTTTCCCCTTTTTTTTTTTTTTTTTTTTTTTCATTTTTTTTTTTTTTTTTTTTTTTTTTTTCCCCCCCTTCCCCATGTTAAATGAAGATGTCTATGGGGATTTAAACATGGGGAAATTTTTTTAGAATTTCAGAAATACTGGACCGATTATTAAAATTTAACTTTTGTTTTCTTAGTTTAGATCATATCCAAGCTATCAAGTCCATTTCGTTCGGAGGGAGTCAATTTTCCCAATTTTTTGTTTTTTTGACTCCTCCCACACTGTCCTTTTCCCCCCATGTTAAATTCCCATAGACAAATCAATTTTTTCGTAATAAAAATCAAATATTATCGAATTTCACGAAATAAAAAGAAGGCTCATTCTTAAATTTTCCTTATTAATTTAATATTATCAAAAAAAATTTGGTTTTTGAATTGGATTTTAATATGGCCGTAAAATTTGGGCAGTCTATCGTGAAACAGACTATATGTAATCGTAATAACACACACCGGGGGGACTATTTCTACACACGAAAACAAACAACTTAGTATAAAATGTCACAAATGTCGCCGGTGTAAATATAATCCCTAGTGTAATCCAATATGCAAAGCAAATTGTTGTGAAAAGCTAATTTATTATTACACTTGTTAGTCCTTCCAGATGACCTATTCTATGATGTGCTACTTATTTTCTTTTCTCACCAAACCGATTTGTCTAATTCACGTTTTGTGAAGAAGTGAAGAATTTCTTAAATTAGTGGAGCCGAGTATGAACTAAAAGCTAATAGCTTTATTATGTATGCAAATTAGCTTGTAACATATTGAAATGAGCCTATGGCTTAATTTTTGTATTTAGATACCACGTAATTTTAAATAGCAGTGAGCTTATTAACATATTATAGTAAATGAGTGGTGAGCTTATGTAAAATGCCCGTGACCTTATCGATTATTTATGAAAAATGAGCTAGAGCCTTATCAATTATGTATGTAAATGAGCTGTGACCTTATAAATAATGTAAATGAAGGTAGAGACGTAGAACAACATTATTTTACATCTCCGGCATATGCGGAAATTATCAAAACAATTGTATACAAATTATCAACGCCTTCTACTTTGGCTTTCCCACACGTAGGTCACAAATGGTCCTTTGAATTGCATTCACTTTGTCAAGAGTTGACTTGTACGACGCTGGGTTTATTCCGTGGTAAGTAAGAAATACATATGCAACTGTGTGGGACTACAATTCCCATTATATTCCGGTGTGTGACTTAAGAGTATTCCATATATACTCCGGTGTTTGACAAGATATTCCACCGAGTGGTCAGAATATGTTGTCAGAAACGAGGCTTTGCCGAGTTATCAGACGACATATTCTGAACACAGGTGAATATCCTTATCACAGCACCGTAGTATATCTGGAATACTTTTCTTCGCATACCTACTAAGTCCAGAATCTATGTTAGCCATAATACGCCATCAACGAACCCCCATAGTATAAATACTAACTTTTTTTCTTATAGCCTATCTCCAATACAACCACTCAATCGCATTACCCGTTTCAACAAATGGCTGTAAACCAAGTTACACCAACAAATTAGACTCTCCTACATTGGATCGAAACCTTTAACACATAACGGCCCAATAAAAATAACGGTCTGAAGTCGCCCATGACATCATGTGTCAAACCCAATTACTACATACACAAAATAAATAGGACGTAGTACGAGACAAACTCATATAAATATTGAAAATAAACCATATATCCTCGATTTCAAATTTGTACAATAATGTTTACAGAATCATTTGATGTTTTTTATTTTGAGTATTATTGCAATTCCGAAACGCTGTCTTCAATTACGCAAATAATCATTCCGCCGAAAGTTTCAACTACCGACGACATATTTCATTTCAACCACGTTGCCGTTTTCAAGAAATTCTTGCTCACTGGATTATTAAACAAATTATTCCATTCACTTATCAACTCGTCACTATACAATGTTTGGGAGAATCACCAACAAACGAAGTAAATAGTTTGCTGTCAAATTAACGTGTGGTTTATTTAAATAATAATTTCAGACAACTGCATTTACAGACGCCCCTTACACAACTCGTCCCACAAATTTACGCAAATTTGATAAAACTGGATAAAACCTGAACTAAATAAATAGCCTTACATAACAAATTCCCAGAGCGAACGTTGTTAACATTGTTGTCTACTGACAGTACTCAGTGTAGAGAGAGCGTGTGTTGTAAACAAAGCAGAACGACGTTTGGAAGCCAATACACAAAAAGTAGTTCCGCAGTGTGTGACATGTCAGCCGTGTGAGAATACCGTGTGAGACAGAAAAATCCACATGGGCGTGGCTTCGGAAATAACATTGAAATGGACTCTGGTATGCGAGAAAAAGGATATTCCACCCGATGGTCATGAATATGTTTGTCAGAAACGAGGCTTTGCCGAGTTCTGACGAATATTCTGACCACGAGGTTAGCACCCATTTCAATGTTATTTCCGAAGCCACGCCCATGTGGGATTTTTTCTGTCTCACACGGCTATCCTCATCACGGCTGACCTGTGACAACACTACCGGAACCGACTTTTTGTGTATTGCTTTCCAACTCGTCTGCATTGTTTACAAACACACGCTCTCTACACAGACTGTCAGTAGACAACAATGGTCAACAACGTCGCTCTGGATTTGTTATGTAGGCTATTATTATTTCATGTTTTAATCTCATTTTATCAAATTTGCGTAATTTGTGGGACGAGTTCTTAAGTGCCGTCTGGTAAATCATTGGGCCGAATACTGAATACATGATTATTATTAAAAAAAAACACATGTAATTGACGCAAAATATTTACCTCGTAATGTTGTTGAATCTTCACCAAACATATGTCTAGTGGACAGTTGAATAGTGATTGGAATATTTGTTTAATAATCCAGTGATCAAGAATTTCTTGAAAACGGCAACGTCTGTCGGAGTGAAACTTTCGGCGGACTGATATTTGCGTAATTGAAGACAGCGTCTCGGAATTGCCATAAATACTCAAAATAAAAACATAACATGATTCTGTAAACATTATTGTACACATTTGAATCGCATATATTGTCTATTTTCATTATATATGAGTTCGTTCCTCGTACTGCGGTCAATTTTTAATTTTGTGTATGTAGTAATTGGGTTTACACATCATATCATGGGTCTCTTCAACCGTATTTTTATTGGCCTTATGTGTTAAATGTTTCGATCCAATGCATGAGCCCTCTAATTTGTTGGTGTAAACTTTGTTTACACCCAAAAGTTTAACACCCAATGTTGATACGGGTTAATGCGATTGAGTGTTGTAATGGAGATAGCATATACAGAAAAAAAAAGTTAGTATTATACTATCATGGTAGTTCGTTGATGGGCGGACTATGGCCAAACATGATTCTGGATAGTAAGGTATGCGAGAAAAAGTATTCCAGATATACCTCCGGTGTGTGATCTAAGGATATTCCACCCTCGTGGAAGGGGGATTACAAAATTTTAAAAATGACGTCATACGTATCCAAGATGCCGCCGTCTAAAAATAGCAGAAATCTCTTAAAATATTCATCTCAAGAACCGCCGCCAACCCGAATTTAGTAGAATGATATTCGATTGTACATTGCTCTTTCAAAGTTGTTAAAAATGTGACCCTGGTGTCAAAAAGGGCGTGCCCGTGGGGGTCAAATTTGGGGTCAAAATTTTATTTTTGACTGAATATGGTTATGTCATATATCAAATTTAAGGTATTTAATGAGGCGATCACTCTGGTGCAATTTTGTCGAAATCGGATTGTTATGTCATCCAAGATGGCCGCCCGAAGGTCCAAAAGATCGTCTTTATTAGAGATTTCAAAATTCTTCTTCACATGAACCGCTTGCCCTGGTAGCCAAACTTAAAAAGTTATGGTCCATATTGAAGCCTTTTCAGATTTGTTAAAATTTGGAGGTCATCGCCTAATCCAAGATGGCCGCCGTCCTAAAAATTAGTCATAAATTCTTAAAAAAGCTTCTTCTCATGAACCGCATTGCCGGATTTCGACGAATCTTGGTAGGAATGATCGATGTACATTGCTCTTTGCAAGTTGTTAAAGGTGACCCCGGGTCAAAAATGGGCGTGGCCCCGTGGGTCAAATTGGGGTCCAAATTTTATTTTTGACCGAATGATGGTCATGTCATATATCCAATTGAAGGTATCAATGAGGCATCACTCTGGTGCATTTTCTGTCGAAATCGGATTGTTAAGTCATCCAATGAGGCCGCCGAAAGGTCAAAAGGTCGTTCTTTTATTAGAGATTTCAAAATTCTTTCTTCACATAACCGCTTGGCCCATGGTAGCCAAACTTAAAAGTTATGGTCCATGGGTTGAAGCCCTTTCAGATTGCTAAAATGGAGGTCATCGCTAATTCCAAGATGGCCCACCCGTCAAAATAGCAATATTCTTAAAAAATCTTCTCAATGAACCGCTACCGAGGATTTCGACGAAAACTGGTAGGAATGATCGATGTACAATGTCACTGTGAAAGTTGTTAAAATGGTGACCCCGGGGTCCAAAATGGCGTTGCCGTGGGGTCAAATTGGGGTCAAATTTTATTTTTTGACTGAAATGGTCATGTCATATATCAAATTGAAGGTAACAATAGGTGATCACTCTGGTGCAATATTTGTCGGAATCGATGATTGATTGTCATCCATGATGGCCACCAAAAGTCCATTTATTCAAGATGGTTAACGTCTTTTTCTCAGGAACCACATGGCCCGAGCTGGGTGAAGCATTTCAGATTTTGAAATGAGAGACCTCGCTAACCAAGATGACCGCAATCTAAAAAAGCACAATTTTTTTAAAACACATGAACTCAATGTCTCATTCTCCTCTTGTTCATGGAGTCAGGTGAGCGAATTAGGGTCATTATGCCCTCTTGTTCTGTAAATAGTCAGTTCTGATTTGACCCTCGTTATGGACAGTTAAATACGGATAAGTCCAACCTCCGTTGGTCTTAATGACCTTAAGCTGTTGATAGTACGTTGGAACACCATAATGAAATAAAATATTTTTCTTAAACATTTTTTTACTCTTTCTTTATGGAACTGGGTTGGGGCAAGTTTACTAAAACCCACAGGATTGGTGCCATATTAATGTTCGGTGTCTTGCACATTGATTTCCCATTACAAACAGTTAGTGCGTTTAAAAGAAATATGCACCCCCAGGTTTCAGGCTCGATGAGAAGGTTGAACCATTGGTCATATGAGAGATGCCAGCATTTTTTAATACCTTTGTATGTGTGATTTCATGGAAACTATTTACAGAAACCGTGATATTGTCTGTATATGATGAAGGTTGGCAAAATGGTTCACGAGCATTCTGTTCCTATTCCTCATTTCTCGGAACAATTTGTCAAACTTTTGGATGTCATTTGGAAAATACTTTGTAAATATATTTCGTGAGAATTCTTGGCACATCCTTATGTACAAAGTGAACTGAAATGCCAATGGTTTAACAGGAATACCCTTGAAAAACACATGAATAGCTTGGGAAAAACACCTGAATAGCCCTGAAAAAACTCGGCATAGCCCACACATGAATAGCCCTTGAAAAAAAACAGTAATAGCCCGTGAAAACACATGAATAGCCCTTGAAAAAGACATGATAGCCTTTAAAAAAAACTTGTGAATAGCCTTGGAAAAACACATAATAGCCTTGAAAAAACTGAAACAACCACATGAATTCCCGCTTGACAAAACATGTGCATCACGCCTTGAAAAAACACATAATAGCCTTGAAAAAACACATGAATAGCAAAAAACAAATGAATAGCCCTTGCCCTTGAAAAACACGTGCAGAGCCTTGAAAAAACACATAAAAGCATTGAAAAAAACACATGAATCGCAAAAAACACATGAATACCCTTGGCCCTTGAAAAACACGTGCAGAGCCCTTGAAAAAACACCTGAATAGCCCTTGAAAAACACAATGAATAAAATGAAAACACTAGGAAATAACACAAAAGCACTAGGAAACAATGGCCACAACAAACCCGCATTGAAGAAAAACACTAGGAAATAACACAAAAAACACTAGTAAATATGCCACAACAAACCCGCATTGAAGAAAAACACCTAGGAAAATAACTCAAAAACTGTAGGAAACAATGGCAAGTAACGAACCTGGATTGAAGAAAAACACTAGGAAATAACACAAAAACACTTGAAACAATAGCCACAACAAACACAGATTGAAGATAAAAAACTAGAAACACTGGAAAACAATGGCCACAACAAACACGCATTGAAGAAAAACACACCGGATTTGCAAAAACACTAGGAAATAACACAACCACACAATAACAATGGCCACAAACAAACCCGGATTTGAAGAAAAAAAACAACCTAGGAAATAACGCAAAACACTAGGAAACAATGGCTACAACAAACCCGGATTTGCAAAAACACTAGGAAATAGCACAAAAACACTAGGAAACAATGGCTATACAACAAACCCGATTTCAACAACACTAAGAAATAACACAACATATTAGGAAACAATGGCCACAACAAACCCGGATTTGCAAAAACACTAGGAAATAACACGAACACACAAGTAAACAATGGCCACAACAAACCCGGATTGAAGAAAAACAGTAGGAAATAACACAAAATCACTAGGAAACAATGCCTACAACAATCCCGGCTTTGCAAAATACTAGGAAATAACACAAAATATTAGGAAACAATGGCCACAACAAACCCAGATTTGCAAAAACACTAGGAAATAACACAAACACACAAGTAAACAATGGCCACAACAAACCCGGATTGAAGAAAAACACTAGGAAATAACACAAAATCACTAGGAAACAATGGCTACAACAAACCCGGATTTGCAAAAACCCAAGGAAATAACACAAAACCACTAGGAAAACAATGGCCACAACAAACCCGGATATGCGAAAACACTAGGAAATAACACGAAAAACACTAGGAAATATTACACAACTCTAGGAAACAATGTCCACAACAAACCCCGGATTTAATAAAAATCATCTAGGAAATACCACAAAACACTAGGAAACAATGCCATAACAAACCCGGCTTGAAGAAAAACACTGGAATTAACACAAAAACACAGTAATATTGGCTGCAACAAACCCGGATTTGCAAAAACCCTAGGAAATAACACAAAACCCTAGAAACAATGGCAACAACAAACCCGATTGAAGAAAAAACACTAGGAAATAAACACAAAAACACTAGGAAACAATGGCCAAACAAACCCGATTGAAGAAAAACACTAGGAAATAACACAAAAACACTAGGAAATAATGGCTACAACAACCCAGGATTTGCAAAAAACACTAGGAACTAACACAAAAAAGTAGGAAACAATGGCCACAACAAACCCGGATTTAATAGAAAAATTGAAATAACACAAAAACACACACGGAAACAATGGACACGACAAACCCGGTTTACATAAAACACTAGGAAATAACACAAAAACACAAGGAACCAAGGCCACGAGATCCACAACAACCCCGGATTGATAAAACACTAGGAAAATAACACAAAAAAAACCATTAGGAAACAATGGCTACAACAAAACCGGATTGCAAAAACACTAGGTAAAATACCACAAAACACTTGGAAACAATGGCCAGAACGAACCCGGATTTGCGTAAAACACAAGGAAATACAACAAAAACTCTATGAAACAATGGCCAAACAAAACCCGCATTGAAGAAAAACACTATGAAATGACACAAAAACACTATCAAAACAATGGCCAGAACGAACCTGATTTGCAAAATACTAGAAATAACACAAAAACCTAGGAAATAACACAAAAACACTAGAGGAAACAATGGCCACACAAACCCGGATTTGCAAAAACACTAGAAATGGCACAAAATACTAAAAGCAATGGGCCCACAACAAACCCCCGGATTGAATAATAGCAATAGGAAATAACACAAAAACACTAGGAATCAATGGCTTTATAAAACCATTATTTAATAAAAAGCACTAGGAAATAACACAAAAAAAAAAGGAACTAATGGCCACAACAAACCCGCATTTGCAAAAAACACCTAGAAATAACACAAAACACTAGTAACTAATGGGCCACAACAAACCCGCATTGGCAAAACACTAGGAAAATAACACAAAAACAACTAGAAACAGATGCTACAGCAAACACGGATTTGCAAAAAACACTAGGAATACCACAAAAGAGACGAGGAAACAATGGCCACAACAAACCCGGTTTTGCAAAACCACTAGAAATAGCACAAAAAAAACCATGGAACTAATGGCCACAACAAAACCCCATTGAAGCAAAACATTAGAAAATAACACAAAAACACTAGGAAACTATGGCCACAACAAACCCGCATTGAAGAAAAACATAGAAATAACACAAAAAACTCTAGGAACCAATGGCCACAACAAACCCAGATTGAAGAAAAACACAGAAATAACACATAAACCACAAGGCAACAATGCCCAACAAACCCGGATTTGTAAAAACCCTAGGAAATTACAACAAAACACTAGGAAACAAGGGCCAGAACAAACCCGTATTATAATAAAAACACATGAAATAAACACAAAAATTACTAGGAAATAATAGCCACACAAACCCGCATTGAAGAAAACACTAGAAATGACACAAAAACACTAGTAAACAATGGCAAGAACGAACCCGATTTGGCAAAAAATACTAGGAAATAAACACAAAAACACTAGGAACTATGGCCACAACAAACCCGGAATTTGTAAAAACACGTAGAAATACCACAAAACACTAGGAAACAATGGCCAGAACAAACCCGGATTTAATAAAAACACTAGGAAATAACACAAAAATACTAGGAAACAATAGCCACAACAAACCCGCATTGAAGAAAACACTAGGAAATGACACAAAAACACTAGGAAACAATGGCAAGAACGAACCCGGATTTGCAAAAATACTAGGAAATAACACAAAAACACTAGGAAACAATGGCAAGAACGAACCCGGATTTGCAAAAATACTAGGAAATACACAAAAACACTAAAGGAAACAATGCACAACAACCCGATTTTGGGGGTAAAAAACTCTAGAAACAAAGGCCACAACAAACCCGGATTTGCAAAAACACTAGGAAATAACACAAAAACACTAAGAAACGATGGCCACAACAAACCCGGATTGAAGAAAAACAATAGGAAATAAACACAAAAAACACTAGGAAACAATGGATTTTCTACAACAAACCCGGATTTGCCAAAAACACTAGGAAATAACACCATGAACTAGGAAAACAATGGCCATAACATACCGATTTAAAATAAAAACACTAGGAAATAAACACAAAACGCAAGTAAACAAGGAAACAACAAACCCGGATTGAAGACAATAAGTAGAAATAACACAAAAACACTAGGAAACATGGCGAACTAACAAACCCGGAATTTGTGAAAACACTTGAAATAACAAAAAAACACTAGGAAAAAGCACACGACAAACAACACTAAGGCAACAATGTCACAACAGTACACAACAAACCCGGATTGACTAAAAACTCAGGAAATAACACAAAAACAACTAGGAAACAATGGCCACATCAAACCCGATTTACAAAAAAACCACTGGGAAATAACACAAAAACACTAGGAAACCAAGGGCCACACAACACAACCCGGATTTACAAAAACACTAGAAAAATAAAAACAAAAACACCAAGTAAACAATTGTCACAACACAGTTGTTTTGTTTAATTCCTAGAGTTTTTTGCAAATCCGTGTTTGTTGTGGCCATGTTATCCCTATGTTTTTTGTGTCATATTCAGTGTTTTTGCAAATCCGTGTTTGGTTTGATCCATTGATTTCTATGTGTTTGTTTTATTTCCTAGTGTTTTTTTACATCCGGGTTTGTTGTGCCATTGTTTCCTAAGTTTTTTTTTGTGTCATTTCCTAGTGTTTTTTAGGCAAATCCGGGTTTTGTTGTGGCCATTTCGTTTTCTAGTGTTTTTTGTGTTATTTCTAGTGTGTTTCTTAAATCCTGGATTCTTTCTTCTCTATCAATCCGGGTTTGTTTGTTGCCATTGTTTCCTATGTTTTTGTGTTATTTCTAGTGGTTCAGCACATTCGGGTTTGTTGTGTGCCATGGTACACTAGTGTTTGCTGTGTCATTTCCTAGTGTTTTTTGCAAATCTGGTTTGCTGTGGCCATTGTTCCTATATTTTTGTGTTATTTGCTAGTGTTTTTTTTTAAAATCTGGGTTTGTTGTGGCCATTGTTTTCATGTTTTTGTGTTATTTCCTAGTGTTTTTTACCAATTCCGGGTTTTGTTGTGGCCATTGATCCCCTAGTGGTTTTCCGTGTTATTTCCCCATTGTTTTTTGCAAATTCGGATTTTGTTGTGGCCATTGCTTCCTCGTGTTTTTGTTTATTTCCTAGAGTTTTTCTTCAATCTTCGAGTTTGTTGTGGCCATTGGTTTTCCTAGTGTTTTTGTGTTATTTTCCTAGTGGTTTTGCAAAACCCGGGTTTGTTGGGCCAGTGTTTCCTTGTCTTTTTTGAGTTTTTTCCAAGTGTTTTTCTAAATCCGGGTTAGTTGCGGCCATTTTTCTAGTGTTTTTTTGTGTATTTCCTATGTTTTTTCTTCAATCCGGATTTGTGTGTGCCCATTGTTTTCCTAGTGTTTTGTGTTCATTCCTATGTTTGTGGCTATTGATTCCATGTTTCACAGTATAAGGCCCCCTTTTTCTTGTGATTGATGACGGGATACGGGCTTTTCCTGTTTACGTGTATGGACCTGTCACAATATACGGCCCATTTTCTTGTGGATTGACACCTGGATGTGGGAGACATTCATGTGGTTTGTTTTATTGTGCTGTATCAGTCACAGTAATAAAGCCCATTTGCTTATGATTGACACCGCGATAAGGGCATTTTCCTGTTTACGGGTTGGACCGGTCACAGTATAAGGCCCGCCCCTTTCATGTGGATTGACACCGGAGATGGGGCATGTTTACCTGTTTACATGTTTGACCATCCAGTATAAGGCCCATTTTCTTGTGGATTACGCCGGGATATGGGGTATTTTCCTGTTTACGTATTAGACCAGTCACAGTATAAGACCCCTTATTATTATTGTGGCTTGACAACGGGATATGGGATGGGGCATTCCCTGTTTATTGGATTGGACCAGTCACCGTATAAGGCCCCATTTTCTTGTGGACTGACACTGGAAGATGGGGCCATTTTCACTGTTTATGTGTTGACCAGTCCGCAGTATAAAGGCCCATTTTTCTTGAGGTTGACAACCGATATGGGCATTTTCTGTTTATTGTACTGGACCAAGTCGCAGTATAAGGCCCCTTACTTGTGGATTGAACTCTGGGATATGGGGCATTTTCCTGTTTATTGTGCTAGGACCAGTCACAGTATAAGGCCCATTTTTTCTTGTGAATTGACACCGGGAATATGGGGCATTTTCCTGTTTATTGTGCTGGACCAGTCACATATAAGCCCACTTCTTACTTGTGGATATTACTCTGGGATACTGGGCATTTTCCTGTTTTATTGTGCTGGACCAGGCCACAGTAAAAGGCCCATTTTTTGTGGATTGACCACCGGAAAAAAAGTTTAAAAAAAAATGGGGGTGCATTTTTCCTGTTTATGGTTTCGACCAGTCACAGTATAATCTCATTTTTTGTGGATTGACACCGGGATATGGCGCATTTTTCCTGTTTTATTGGTTGGACCATAACAGTAATAAGTGCCCCCTTTTCTTGGGATTGACAACCGGATATGGGAGCATTTTCCCTGTTTATGGGTTGGACCCGTCACAGTTATAAGGCCCTTTTTCTTGTGGATTGACACCGGGATATGGAGCATTTTCCTGTTTATTGTGCGGACCAGTCACAGAATAAGCCCCATTTTTCTTGTGGAGATTAACACCAGCGGGATATGGGGCATTTTCCTGTCACTGTAATGGACCATTCCACAGTATAGGGCCCCTTATTATTCTTGTGGTTTTACACCGGGAGATGGGGAATTTGCCTGTTAATTGTGCGGGACCATCACAGTAAAGCGCCCCTATTTCTTTGTGGATAGACACCGTGAATGGGGCATTTTCCTGTTTACTGTATTGAGACAAGTCACAGTATAAATCCCATGCCCCTTTTCTTGGTGGATTGACATCGGATATGTGCATTTTCTGGTTATTGGTGCTGGACCAGTCACAGTATAAGCCCATTTTCTTGTGGATTGACTCTGGAATATTGGCAATTTTCCCTGTTTATTGTGTGACCTGTCACAGTATAAGGCCCCTTTTATCTTGTTATTGACACCGGGATACTGGGCATTTTCCTGTTTGCTGTGTTGACCATTTACGGTATATAGCCCATTTTTTGTGGATTGACTCTGGAATATGGGCATTTTCCCTGTTTATTCTGTTGGACCAGTCACATATAAGGCCCCCTTTTCTTGTGGATTGACACCGGATATGGGGGAATTGTTCCTGTTTATTGTCTGGACCATCCACAGTAATAAGGCCAATGTTCTGTCGGATTGGGACTCTGGAATATTGGCATATTCCTGTTTATTGTGTGTGAACCAGTCACAGTAAAAGCCCCTTTTCTGGTGGATTGAACACCGGGATATGGGGAATTTGCCTGGTTATTGTCTGGCCATCACAGTATACGGCCCCTTTTCTTGTGTATTGACACGAATATGGGGCATTTTCCTGTTTAATTGTGTTGACCAGTCACAGTATTAAGCCCATTTCCTGGGGATTGAACACCGGAATGGATCATTTTTTGTCCGCGCGCACGCTTGCGGAAAGCGCGATATAAGTCGGGCCGTGTGCGTACGTACCACTACGTGTGTCCGGTAAAGTTTTGTTAAGTTGTTTGGTTTTCAGTTGTTTGGTTATCGGTAAGTTGTTTTGGTTAAGTGTTTAGGTAAAGGTTTTGGTTAAGTTTCTTTGGTTAAAGTTTTGGATAAGTTTATTTTGGTTACAGTTTTTATGGTTAAAAGTTTTTTCGTTATACTATATCCTCTGCAACTGCTTTTGCCCATTACCTTGAAACTTCATATGGGTGTTTTATCATCATCTATATTTCATTCTACCACCCTCCCGAGCGTGCCCCTGTGCGCCAATGTCAAGTCAAATTACTTTGAAGTTTTTGGTTAAGTGTTTTTGTTTTAAAGTTTTTGGGTAAGTTTTTTTGGTTAAAGTTTTTTGGTTAAGTTTTTAGGATAAGTTTTTGGTTAAACTTTTTCATTAATACTATATCTCTGCAACTGCTTTGGGCCCATTACCTTGAAATTTCCATGGGTGTTTATCATCATCTATATTTTCATTCTAACCCCCCCTCCCGTGCGCCCCTGTGCCCAATGTCAAGGTCAAATTACTTGAAGTTTTGGTTAAGATTTTTTGGTTAAAGTTTTGTTTAAGTTTTTGGTTTAAGTTTTTTGGTTAAAGTTTTTTCGTTATAAACTACAATCTCTCTCTGCAACTGCTTTTGCCCCATTAACTTGAAACTTCATATGGGTGTGTATCATCATCTAAATTTTCATTCTACCCCCCTCCCGTCGGCACCTGTGCCCAATGTCCAAGGTCAAATTACTTTGAAGTTTTTGGTTAAATTTTTTGGTTTATTTATTGGATAATTTTTTTGGTTAAATATTTTGGTTAAGTTTTTTTGTTAAAGTTTTTCGTTATACTACATCTCTGCAACTGCTTTGCCCAGTACCATTGAAACTTCATATGGGTGGTTTATCATCATCTATATTTATATTTTCATTCTAACCACCCCCCTCCCGTGCGGTCCCTGTCCCCATGTCAAGTCAAACTACTTTAAGTTTTTGGTTAAGTTTTTGTTTAAAGTTTTTGGTTAAGTTTTGGTTAAAGTTTTTGGTTAAGTTTTTCGCTCGACTATTCGAATGAATAAGTAGAGCTTCTGTTTGTCACCACAACCCCGGCGTCGGCGTCGGCGTCCTGCGTCGGTGTTGGCGTCAAACCGTCACAACTTGGTTAAGGTTTTTAAGTCAACCTTGTAATGGAATACTACTGGCCCTGACATCCACCATGCCGTACAACTTCATCTCCTAGTGATGTATCATCAATACCCCTGATCAATATTTGACTCTTGACCTACATTTCCTCTTGAATACTTAGTTAATTCCCTTGGTTACGGTTTTTAGTCAACCCTGGGTTAAGGTTTTATGCAGCCGCAGCCACCTGTTTGTCAAGCTAGGTGTACAATTGACAACCTCGTATCCGACTATGCCTGTGCTCCTACAGCTCTTGTTTGGTTAAGTTTTTTTGGTTTAAACTTTTTCCTTATACTAGTTCTCGTGCAACTGCTTTGCCCATTACCTCCTTGAAACTTCACATGGGTGTTTTATCATCAACTATATGTTCATTCTACCCCCTCTCCCGTGCGCCCCTGGTGCCCCATGACCCAAGGTCAAATGACTTTGATGTTTTGGTTAAGTTTTTTGGTTAAGGTTTTGATTAATTTTTTTTGTTTAAAGTTTTTTTGGTTAAGTTTTTTTGGTTAAAGTTTTTCGATATACCACATCTCCTGCAACGGCTTTGCCCATATACCTTGACCCTTCATATGGGTGTTTATCATCATCTATATTTTTCATTCTACCCCTATTCTACCCCCACCCCCCTACCCTTGAGGCCCCTGTGCCCAAAGTCAAGGTCAATTAACTGAAGTTTTTGGTTAAGTTTTTGTCCGCGACCGCTTGCGGTAACAGCAGCGATATAGTCGGCCGTTTGGCGTAACGTACGTGTGTCGGTTAAAGTTTTTGGCTAAGTTTTGTTTTGGTTAAGTTTTTTGTTAAAAGTGTTTGGGGTTGTAAGGTTCTTTGGTTAAAGTTTTTTGGTTAAGGTTTTTTGGTTTAGTTTTTTTTGGTAAAGTTATTTTCTTATACTATATCTCTGCACTGCTGTTGCCCATTACCTTGAAACTTCACATGGGTGTTTATCATCATCTATATTTTCAATCTACCTCCATCCCGTGGCGCCGCTGTGCCCAAAGTCAATGTCAAATTACTTTGAAGTTTTGGTTAAGTTTTTTGGTTAAATTTTTGGTTAAGTATTTTTGGTTAAAATTTTTGGTTAATTTTTGGTTAAAGTTTCGTGATACTATATCTCTGCAACTGCTTTGCCCATTACCTTGAAACTTCAACATGGTTTATCATCATCTATATTTCATTCTACCTCCCTCCATGCGGCCCCTAGTGCCCAATGTCAAGGTCAAAATTACTTTTGAGTTTTTTGGTTTAAGTTTTTTGGTTAAAGTTTTTGGTTAAGTTTTTGTAATACAAGTGATTCGTTATACCATATCTCTGCAACAGCTGTGCCCATTACCTTGAAAACTTTCACATGGGTGTTTTATCATCATCTAAATTTTCAGTCTATCTACCCCCCAACCCCTTCCGTGCGGCCCCTGTGCCCAAGTGTCAAGTCAAATTACTTTGAAAGTTTTGGTTAAGTTTTTTGGTTAAAGTTTTTTGGTTAAGTTTTTGTCGCGCCCGCTTTGCGGAAAGCGCGATATAGTCGCAACTTTTGGCACGTACGTAACGTACGTACATACTGATGTCCGTTAAAGTTTTTTGGTTAAGTTGTTTGGTAAAGTTATTCGTTTGTTAATAAAGTGTATTCCGTTATACTATAACTCTGCAACAGCTTTTGCCCATTACCTGAAACTTCACATGGGGTTTATCATCACTATATTTTCATTACTAAAACCCCCACCCCCCACCTCCCGTTGCGGCCCCATGCCCAATGTCAAGGTCAAATTACTTTGAAGTTTTTGGTTAATTTTTTGGTTAAAGTTTTTGGTTAGTTATTTGGTTAAGTTTTTCGGTTAAAGTTTTTGTTATACTATATCTCGGCAACTGCTTGTTGTCCCATTACCTTGAAACTTCCACAGGGGTTTTATCATCATCTATATTTTCATTCTACCTACCCCCCTTCCGTGCGCCCTGTGCCAATGTCAGGTCAAACTTACTTAGAAGGTTTTTAGGTTAGAGTTTTTTTGGTTAAGTTTTGGTTAAGTTTTTGTCGCGCCAGCGCGCGCAGTCCCGAGGCGCTAATAACGCCGTCATACAGGCATGCGCCTATAGCCAGCCCTACTCAAAGGCTTTTACAGCGGAAGCGCGATATAGTCGGCACTTTGCACGTACGTACGTACGTACCTACGTGTTCCGGTTAAAGAATTTGATTAAGTTGTTTGGATTAAATTTTTCGTTTGTTAATAAAGTGTTTCGTTATCCTATATCTCATGCAACAGCTTTGGCCCATTACCTTGAAACTTCACATGGTGTTTATCAGCATCTATATTTTCATTCTACCACCCCCCCCCCCCCCCCCTCCCGTGCGCCCCAGTGCCCAATGTCAAGGTCAAATTACTTTGAAGTTTGGTTAAGAGTTTTTTTTAAAGTTTTTGGTTAAGTTTTTTGTTAAGTTTTTTCGTTAAATTTTTTTGTTATACTATATCCTGCACCTGCTTTGCCCATTTACCTTGAAACTTCACACTGGTGTTTATCATCATCTATATTTTCATTCTACCCCCCTCCCCCGTGCGGCCCCTTGCCCACATGTCAACGTCAAATTACTTTGAAGTTTTTGGATAAGTTTTTGGTAAAGTTTTTGGTTAGTTTTTGGTTAATTTTTTGGTTACAGTTTTTTCGTTATACTATATCTTTTGTTTAGTGTCCATGCCTCGCCCACAAGCGCGACGATGCAGGCCGCGGCATTAGTTTACATAGGGAAGCCTATTATTGGAATCGCGTCGACAGTTAGCCATGACCCCCTCGCATGGCACTCCGTAGTGAATATCTTGGAATAACCATAAACAAACAAAATGGCATTGTGTTACCACGTTTAAACTGCATACGCAACCGCTAATTGACAAAATATTATGAAAAACTATTGCACTGCACAATATCAACAACGGATGTCTACGTACAAAATA
The DNA here is from genome assembly GCA_029237695.1 of Conchocele bisecta. Classification (NCBI taxonomy): domain Eukaryota; kingdom Metazoa; phylum Mollusca; class Bivalvia; order Lucinida; family Thyasiridae; genus Conchocele; species Conchocele bisecta. Next base: position 155,231,087 of record CM055266.1, read on the forward strand.
CATCGGATTATTTTGTTCGCCTAATTTGCCCCCCATTACGGTCATCGCTACTGGAATCTGTATACTTGAATTGATGATGATTGTATAATGTTTACCCGTATCTTTCTGAAATTGCTATGCATAATCTGTAATGTTGTTTGAATGTTTTTGGTACATACTGAAGCATGCATACTGTACATCAAGTTGTGCATACACTAGATTACCCTTAACCATTAAAACGCTAAAAATAAAATTGTTGCCGTCAGCTCATTATGTATATTTTAATCCCTTAGAAACCTGTTTGGAGCGCAGTAGAATCGTCTCAGTATGTTGTTGAGGAGAAAATATAAAAATATTTAAAACAAGCAGACGACAAATGTGCGTTTCCTCCAGCGCTTTAAAGGTACATACCCACTCAGTAAGAGCCCAAATGTCATTTATAGGAATTAAAAATAAGTGTACAACTGAAAGTGAAGCGCGGTGGTATCAGGCAATTTTCATATGCAAATAGGCACCGATATTTTTTAATTATTTATACTAAAGACATATGGCCGTCACCTGAAAAAATAATATTTTCGACAGATTTTAAAAGTATGTATCATTGCACATCATAAAATAAATACAGAGATTAAATAGTAATGTCCGTTAACATTTAAGCAAACACGGTTATCGCCCATAATATCAGTGTGTAAATTTACGTCTGATATAAAAGGTATAAAAAAAAGCCAATCAGTACGTGAGATAATGGCGCATGAATGTTTATTATTGCCAGGAAATGTCTCAGATGATGTCTCTGATGTAAAGAACATTTTGTACCTACTGTGTGGACATGTACCTTTAAGGGTTAATGAAACTGCAACACCAACAATCAATCAATCAATCTAGTTTTAATCCTTGTATACCCTAATGTTCAGTACTTTCCGTACTTTGATCCTGTTTTAATTGTACTGGACCAGTCGCAACGACGTTGGCTACTCACATTCTTTTTTCAAACTTCATTTTCATCTGTGTTTTTTTTCTCAAATGCGCACTCTTTCTATCCACCAACCGTTTCGTCGTACTCTGCCGCGCCCATCGAAATTCGCTGTATGCCACCCTCGTACGTGACCGATAGCGTGCGCGCGACAAGCGTGTAGAACCAGTGGCGTAGCCAGGCATACGCCACGTTGCGTACAGAAAAAATAAAAGAATCAAAACATAAAGAAAACTTATTTTTCGAAATAATGCAATAAAATCTTGGGGGTGGGGTTGGGGTGTGGAGGGGGGGGGGGGTGAATTGGCTTATTGAGACTGGAACAGAACGCATTTTGTATCAAACGTACATGTCGATTACAACAAATGGTGCCTAAATAATTGCAGAAAACGCGTTAGGATAGATCACAGTTTCAAAAAATAAATCCGGGGGGTGGTGGTATGCCCCCGAACCCCCAGCAGTCTCCCTCACTTCGCTAGGTCGACGAGTGAGCCGTGCTCACCCGATGTTTCTCCATATTTGATAGTGTGCGATCAGAAATGTTCCCAGGCTACGCCCTTAGAACAGTGTTTTATGTGCCGACAAGAACTGGCAGGAGGCAGTTGCAAATTTGCAAAATACTGTTGTCCGCATGGCCCCACAGGTTGAAGTTAACGGACCGAGGTCTATAAATACATTAAATAACGCCTAAAAAGCATCATAAATGAAGTTTTTTTGTTTTATACCCCCTCCATCTAATCATTATAATGATTAGATGGAGGGGTAAAAAAAAAAAATGTTTTTTTCTTCATTTATTGATGCTTTTAGCATATTTATTTATTTATTGACCTCGTCCGTTACCTACTTTCAAACCTGGCTCCCGGCAACAAAAGACGAAAATCTACAATAAACTCGAATAGTTGGATGACTTTTTCGGTGGCCTAGGTCAGAACATCGCATCTGCGCATCTGGCATCTACAAATTTCATGGGGGAAGACCCCCAGACACCCCTACTTTAACGATTTTCCGCTCGCGGAGTCGGCTACAGACTTGTACTTACATACCCTCCCCTGCAATTATTCTGTATCCACGCCTGGAATGGAGATTTTTACTTACACAGATTCGCTCGTTCAGTCGATGCATGTCCATGACTGAATGAATGCCAGTGAGTGTACACGCACGGAACGCACGCACGGACAACGCGTGTTTGCACCAGTGACTCGTTGATGGCCACGTCAACCGCTCCACCTGACAGCTAAGGTATAAACGTCCAGACGTCCCGCCCCTAGCTTAGATAATCTCGGCTGTATACTGATGACTTTTACTACTTCATTTGTCTTTTATATTATCTGTATCCATTTTGTGACGATTGCATTGCTAGCGCGTCGCCATTAAACAGATTTTCCCACCTATCATTTGTTGATATATGCCGCAAATTTCAAAATTACAATACAGTTAACCCTATATTTAACGATCGGGATTCATCCTTACCAGTATCCCGACTAGAGACCTAGAGACGATGCACATGCTGATCTGGATCTACACTGGTCGCACAACACATTAGCAGTCTCCAGTGAGCGAGCCACTATGCTATGGAACCAGTTCAATGAATCGATCATTGCGGAATAAAATTCCGACTAGAGACCTAGAGACGATGCACAGGCTGATCTGGATCTACACTGGTCGCACAACCCATTAGCAGTCTCCAGTGAGCCACTATGCTATGGAACCAGTTCAATGAATCGATCATTGCGGAATAAAATTTTATCATCTTTCGACATCATTTACGGAAAATATCATACCTTCCGTGACTATATTTCATGAAAAATCACACAAGTTCTTGGGTACAAAATCACTTGGTATTCTTCTGGAATTGTATATTCCGTGTGATTGGAATTTATGGACTTACCTACTGTCATTTAGTATTAGATAGGTAATTGTATTCAGCCCTCCAGATAAGCTGCGTATTTGCTTAAATACCCAATTCAAATTGCCCAAAAACCCAATTGAAATCAGAAGTAGCGAGTATCAAAAAGCAATACAAAATTCGTGGTACACTTATCATGCTGCAGAAAACAATAAATAGACCACAAATATATCATATTCTTCTTATTTTCCATGAAAACGCATCTTTTTATTTCAATGCCAAGACAGGTTTTCATTTCAAAGCAAACTATTTAATAATTGCTGTCTGTTGATGTGTAAACAGTAGTGTGATTTTATTTTACCCAATTACAATTTTGAAATACTCAATTGCTTCAGAAATCATGGAGTGACCATACTCAATTAATAATTCCTTATCTGGAGCCCTGTGTATTTCGATGTTCATGTTACCTGCATGTACTTTACGGAAAATGATAGTTACATTTATCTACAGCACTCCTGTCACGTTAACCCTTAGACCACTACCCACAACAATTGTTGTCTGCTGTTGCGTTTATATATTGCCTTATTTCTCAATAAAAACATGTTTTCACAGCACTTCAGAATCATTTCCCCCATGCAAATGATTCTGAAGTGCTGTCAAAGCATGTTTTTGATGATAAAAATGGAAAATAAACAGCAGACGACAAACAATTAAGATAGCGGTCTAAAGGGTTAACAAATGTACCAAATATCCTCCATTCCATATGATGTGTGTATAACCGTTTCAACCCCTTAAACTACTGGAATGGGCTGTGATGATATGTTTATTTGCCAACCAGTCCAATTGTCACAAAATGATATTTGTTACTAGTCCATTTTTTTTATTTATTTTTTTTTAATATGAAAATTTCTTGCAAAAAGTGCAGATCGTCACAAGCCGGCTCATCTCATCTACACTGTTTGCAAACACTGCTATAGGGGTGTGTAGTGTTGAAAGGGTTAAGTACCCTAATGAATTCAGTCCATATGCGATTTCTTACATTTCAGGGCTGAACAAAATGTTTTTTCCGTAAATAATCAGTTCTGATTTTGGGATATTCCCCGGTCTAAAATTCCCTCAGCTGTTGACAGGCCGTTAAACACCATTAAATCAAATCAATTTTTTTCTCAAATGACACTTTCTTTTAACCAGCCAGCCGTCTCGTCGTACTCTGCCGCGCCTGATCGAAATCCGCTGTAATGCACCCGTCGTCACGTGACCGATAGCGGTGAGCGCGACAAGCGTGTAGAGCAGTGTGTAATGTGCGACAGGCTGGCAGGCAGTTGCCGTGTTGCAGTCGGCCAGGCAACATGTACGGCCTCCGCCCGCTTGGTCTACACCCTGCTGCGCAACGTACGTGCATCCATACGGGACGGATATGTAACGGGTGGGTGGATAGGCGGCCGCCTTCGGACAGCAGGCAGGCAATTCCATCACGATCGACGTGTGCATACGCAGAATGGACCATGTTACTTGCCTGTGTAACCAGTGGCCGGCCGGATGGCAGATTCCTCCTCGGTCCTTGTGACGGGCGGCCCTCCCTCGGACCAGTGACGTGTTGATGGATGGCCACCTCACCAGTACCAGCTCCGTCTGGTGGCTAAGGTATAAATTATACACTTATTTAATTCCTATAAAGAACATTTTGTACCTACTGAGTGGGTATGTACCATTAAATTTAGTAGTATATAGGGTATCACTTCGTTACCGCGACCCAGGGTAAGAGAATTAGCCCAAGACTGGGACACCAAGAGGGTAAAATTGGGTTATAATTTGCCATAATTAAGCACGAAAAAAATACCTCCCACCTATGACAGAGGTTGTCATAAATTTATGACAAAATTATGAGAATATATTTGAATTCGTATTGAACAAAGTAAACATAATATTTAAATATAATTAAATTTTCCAACCTTGGGAAAGTATATTTTAATAATATATAAGAACCAAAAAATGTCACACGCTAAACAAAAACTATCACAAAAAGTTATGAAAACGGCACACCCTAAATTAACTCACACAATGATTGGTGAAAATGGGGGTATAAATGCCACGAAAATTCCACAAAATTCTTCTCCTAAAATTAGGGAATTAAGAGCGGAATTAAAATCCTTTGGGGTGTCGTTTTCATTAAGATTACGAGAAACGGGTTTAAAGAAGCTTATAAACGAGAGAAAAAATGAAGAATTTATGAAGCGGATGAGCCGCGCGTACTCGCGCGGCATGTTCAAGGGAATAGAAAATAAGGATTACAAAAAGATAGCACAACAGCTCTCAGATGAGGCGTTATTATCGCTTAGAAGTAAAAATATTGGCAAACCTAAAAACAGGTTGCCCAAAACAGATTTACTAAAAAAGTTGATAGGGGAAGGGGATGAACTATTAGATGGGTATAAGGAAAATAAAGAAACCACAGTGAAAGGACGCAGGTTAACTACACTAACCATAAAAAGGAAACTTCAGGTAGATAATACCCAAAAATTGATGACCTCGTTGCAACCTCTGCTGATGGTAGCTTCTATTTGAGATATTCTTTTTCTTACAGATTAGTCCACCAAGATGAGAAAGATTTTCGAGGAAGGCCTAAAAGTTTGGTTTTTTATAAAAACCTTTTCGGTAGTCCCTGGTTCAGAGAATACACAGAAGTGCACAATTGGATTAAAAAGCAAGAGGAAGAAAGATTAAATATAGATAAAATAGATCGACCAAACACGAAATGGAGGTTTGTAAGGTGGGTAACCACTAGTGTTAAAATTAATACTTTTACGGAACGGCAACAAGAGATGTCGGAAGGGCGTCAGATCAAGTGGCCGGAGGGCACTTGCCTGAATGGTTGCGATATAAAAAAGGACTGAAACCACTAGATAGTTTTGAGGATGATCTCTGTTTATTCAGGTGTTTAGCCCTTCATACATCCAATTTACGCACTGACAGGTGTTTATCATTAACAAACGATCTGTTGGTAAAATATTTAAAATTTTGTTCCTCAAAAAAGTTTGATATTCCAAGCGGACCTGTTTTATTCGACGATCTGAACAAAATCGAAGAATGTTTTAAGATAGGTATTGATGCGTACGAACCAGTAGAAGATGGAACATGGTTTTTACGAAAAGTTGCCGCGAACTACGAAGAACTTGGTACCAAGAAGATGAAAATAGGTATTTTAATGATCACGCATTCCTTATTTTTACAGATATGAATAAAGTTTGTTAAACGTATTGTTGTTCTGAGTGTAATCAACGATTTACACAATCGCACTGCTTGACAAGACACGCAAAAACGTGTATGAGAGAGAAACAAATGTAGTGTGCAAAGCAGATAAAATAGATAGACCAACATCTGCGTTTGAAAAAGCGTTTTATCCAATACCTAAATGTAGCAAAAAAGCAATTACGTGGATAAACTCTTTTGAATGACCACATATCCACACAGCTGTATGTGGTCACGGTGGAGAAAGAATGGTAGCCGGTGCTCCTGTAGATGGATTTTGTTCAGAAACGGAAACCGTTTATCAATTTCACGGATGCTATTGGCACGGATGTCCAAAACACTGTACTAAAGACCCAAAAGAAAAGTTTGAAAAAACTAAATTGCGAGATGAATTGATCAGAGCAGAGTTTGAGTTAGTAGTTATTTGGGAATGCGAATATGATAATAATTCTTCTATTTTGAAACAAAATAAGGAATTAGAAAACCCTCCAACAACAATTTACCCATACCACATTGTATACGATTTTGAAGCGTATTTAGATCCTACGGCCCAAAACCCCGTTACTAAAGATTTAGAATATATAAATGAACACGTTCCAATAAGTGTAAGTGTTGGAGATACACTGTCTAGAGTTATTACACACATATGTGATACTTCTCCTAAAAAATTAGTACAACTTTTTGTTGAAGATATTAGTAAGCGAGCGCAAGCAATTCGTAAGGTTGTCGGTGCAGATAAAACATACGGATTTCCCACCGATATGGACCGATTCTTCTCTTCACAGAGTGGTGAGTAAAGCGGTGGATAATCCAAGTGCCGGTAATTGGTTTTAATTCAGCAACTATGATTATTAATTTAATAAAGAAACACTTAGTAGAGGCTTTAAACAGATACTGTTAAAAAGGTGCTAGTAGGAAAGAAAGCAAATACGACAATCTTCCTATTTCCACCCCAGAATTTAGGTTTTAGGTTTTTAGATGTAAAATTATATCTTGCTCCGGGTATTGATTACGACCGATGGGTAAGGGCGTATGGATGTGAAGCAACAAAGTCTTTCATTTCCATACGAATGGTTTGATTCCCCGATAAACTAATTACGAGGGATTACCACCACTTGAAAACTGGGGGAAATAAATAGTTAAATCCCAGTAAAATTCTATCTCAAAACCAACTAGATGAGTGCAACAACATTTATAAAAACATGAAAATGAAGAGTTTCAAAGATTGGCTGAAATATTATAACAACTTGGATGTTGAACCTTTCCTAGAAGCTATTGGTAAAATGACTGCATTTTATAAAACAAAAGATGTAGATATATTTAAGGACGCGGTTACCCTTCCGGGGGTTGCGTTGCAATATATTCTAAAAGGAACTATAAAACATCACGTAAAAAGTTACAAAACTAAAGAGAGTATAGTGGCAGACGCGATCTGTCCACCGCTTTACGCTCCCGACGAAGAAAGCTATGAAATGTTGAAACAAGCACTAGTTGGTGGTCCATCAATTGTGTTTACAAGATATGCGGAAGCCGGAGTTTCTAGAATTAGATCAACTCCTGATGGAAACGGAAAACTCTGCAAAGCAGTGTTAGGATTTGATGCGAACGCTTTGTATTTGTCCACACTTGCAAAAACAATGCCCTGCGGAAAGGGAAAATTATACAACGTATTTGCACCAAATAATCCGAAAAAACTTGCCGCCTTTTCAAAAACAGTATTATCCAACGATTGGTTTGGGTTTGCTGAGGTTGATATAGAAGTTCCACAGAAATTAAAAGAAAGTTTTCAGAAATGTCCCCTATATTTATAAACAGAGTTGTAGAAGAGAAGAAGTTCCGGACCATATGCTCAGTTATTTGAAACAAACCAACCGTGAAAAAGGAAAATGCAAGAAGTTGGTAGGAGCAATGTCTGGTAAAAAAGTTTTATTATTCACACCATTATTAAAATGGTATTTACAACATGGATTACAAATAACAGGTCTATACAGGATTATAGACTATGAACCAGGAAAACCCTTTGAGTGGTTTGTTAAGGAAGTTACTGCCGCTAGAAGAGCCGGAGATGTTGATATATCAAAGTCCCCAATTGCAGATATTATGAAATTATTAGGAAATTCGTGTTGTGGGAAAATAATAGAATCTCCAGAAAAACATCTTAACACAACCTATACAAAAGATGAAAAATGTGTAGACAGAGCATTAAGATCCGCGTATTTTCACGATTTGGAAGAGATAGGAGATGCGTACGAAATATCATCAAGAAAAGTAAACGCTCGCATGACGCGTCCATTTCATTGTGGGATTGTTGTATACCAATATGCAAAACTAAGAATGTTAGAGTTTTATTATGACTTTATGGGATAAGTACGTAGATCGGTCTGATTTTGAGTTAATACAGATGGATACTGACAGTTTATATATGGCAGTTAGTAAAAAAAACACAGGAGAGATGGAATGATAAAACCACAACTTACTTCAGGATTTCAACAAACATAAAAATAAATGGTTGGCATGGGATAAATGGAGTAATAGAGAGCCTGGATTATTTAAAAACAGAGTTTCAGGGAGACCGCGCAATAGCTCTATCCAGCAAGTGTTATTTAGTTGAGAAATTTGACAAAGCAGAATTAAAAACATTCCGCAAAAGGTTTATCCGCCCGCCAAAAACAATCTTTCATGGTTAAGATACAGGAATGCACTTCACCCAACGGATATTGATAGGGGGGTAAACAGAGGTTTTAGAATGAATTCCGGTGTTATGAAAACTTATACACAATGCAAATTAGGTCTTTCCGCTTACTATGATAAAAGAAGAGTTTTACCAGACGGAATCCATACAGAACCTCTATAGTTAATTATTTTGGAACAAAATTTCAAATTATAAGAAAAAAAGAAAAAAACGTAATTGACTACCCAGCCGCAGTCACCGTTTGAATCTTTCTTGGTCTTCCAATTGGTCCTTTTACGGGACGTTCCGGGTTTTTTTTTCCAATCTTCTCTAGATAATCCGTTATAAATTGGTCATTTTCCCACAAATCTGTAAGTCGTTTTGTCCCAATATGATATTTTTTCTTGATTTCCGACGCAGGAACATGTCCACGAGATCGAAGAATATCCAACAGAGCGTCTCGATTAAGAACAGACTTCATATTATATATAAAACACCACATATTAATGTTTAACATAAACTCATAATTGGGAAAATTTTAGTGAAAAAATACGTCTTTTGTCCAAGTGGATATAATTACTAAGAGAGTGTACCAATAGATTACTTTTGTTGTACGGACGTATTTTTTCACTAATTATAAACTGTTTTAAATATTTGTTCACCATTTTGGGCATTATGGCCATTATGGACATTGTTTACTCTCAGTTACTCACATTTAGTTAGTTTACATTACTCAGCAATTAGTCAGCATTGTTCAGCAATTACTCAGCAATTAGCTGCAGTAACCCTTAATTATAACTCCAGTTTTAACCCTTAATTTGAATAAACAAAAATTGTTTCAAACAAAAAGCTAATTTCTTCCGTTTCTTCGTAGAAAGCCATATCCGTAAACGAATCGTTGATTTTTTAAAACAGTTTTATAAAATTTAGCTACATTCTCTTCAACTAATCGTTTGTCAACCTGTTTAACTCCTTAATTAATTTCTCTATTTGTTTCTTATAAAACCCACCCTACAATTAATTTTTTTTTCGATATAATATTGGAAATGTGACTCTTTTATCGGTGCGTAATAGGTTGCGCTGATATTTCATGTACTCTATTTTACCAATGATTCATGTTTATAGTAATAATCGTCAACAAGAAACCATTACAAAACTCCACTTCCCATTGTATTACTTTATCCATTTATTATTAAATAAGGGTTTTCACAAATATGCCAAATTTTTAAACACTTTCTAAGAGATTATCTCCATTTTATAAAATATTTTGGGCATTTTGAACATATTTCTGCGCCTTATTATAAACTATTAATAATGCCAAAGTTCGTACTTATCTAACGAAAGTATCGAAGAAATAGTTTCAATCCCGCGGAAAGGTAACCGCGGATCAACTTAAAAAGAAGTTTTGGAATCGGTAGTGCGCGACTTAAAAAACTGTTGGATAATAACCTATCCCCTGGATTGTATTTACCTCCTACGGATTTTACCTGCGAAAAGAAAAAACGCTTACGCGGGTAACCGGTGGGGGGACAAATGAGCTTAAAAAGTTAAGCAAGGGTGGGTGTCAATGATCAATTCGTTAAAAAATTTGGAAAAAATTATTGATAATAAAAAAGAAACTCTCCAATGTGAGGTTTCTGGGTTTCGCACAAACGGTTAAAAAGTTTTTTTTTTAAAACAAGAAGAGGAAGATTCTTCTTGGTCTTATTCAGCGACGGCATCTGGCGGTTTTGTCCATTGCTATAATACCTCTGTATATAATTACGTTAATCCTCCGATTGATAAAAACAATAGACCGTAACCGATCACAACGATCGTAAACGACAGATTATTGGGGCGGCGAGCTATGGTTTTAACAATATGAACCAACCTCTATATATTTTTTTTTTAAAAATTTTTTTTTAAAAATCCTCCCAAGTTTCTAACTAAATCCTAAACTGATTCTAACTAAATCCTAACTGAATTCTAACTGATTCTAACTAAATCCTAACTTGGTTAAAAATAATTACTAAAATTTTCCCAATTATGAGTTTATGTAAACATTAATATGTGGTGTTTTATATATAATAGGTGAACTGTTTTCTTAATCGAGACGCTCTGTTGATTATTCTTCGATCTCGTGGACAATGTTCCTCCGCGTCGGAAATCAAGAAAAAAAATATCATATTGGGACAAAACGACTTACAGATTTGTGGGAAAATGACCAATTTATAACCGGATTATCTAGAGAAGATTGGAAAAAAAACCCGGAAACGTCCCGTAAAAGGACCAATTGGAAGACCAAGAAAGATTCAAACGGTGACTGCGGCTGGGTAGTCAATTACGTTTTTTTCTTTTTTCTTATAATTTGAAATTTTGGTTCCAAATAATTAACTATAGAGGTTCTGTATGGATTCCGTCTGGTAAAACTCTTCTTTATCATAGTAAGCGGAAAGACCTAATTTGCATTGTGTATAAGTTTTCATAACACCGGAATTCATTCTAAAACCTCTGTTTACCCCCCTATCAATATCCGTTGGGTGAAGTGCTTTCCTTGTATCTTAACCATGAAAGATTGTTTTGGCGGGTGGATAAACCTTTTGCGGAATGTTTTAATTCTGCTTTGTCAAATTTCTCAACTAAATAACACGTGCTGGATAGAGCTATTGCGCGGTCCTCCCTGAAACTCTGTTTTAAATAATCCAGTCTCTATTACTCCATTTATCCCATGCCAACCATTTATTTTTATGTTGTTGAAATCCTGAAGTAATTGTGTTGATATCATTCCATCTAAATTTTTTTCCCCCCTCCTGTTTTTTTACTAACTGCCATATATAAACTGTCAGTATCCATCTGTATTAACTCAAAATCAGACCGATCTACGTACTTATCCATAAAGTCATAATAAAAAAACTCTAACATTCTAGTTTTGTTTCATTATTGGTATACAACAATCCCACAATGAAATGGACGCGTCATGCGAGCGTTTACTTTTCTTGATGATATTTCGTACGCATCTCCTATCTCTTCCAAATCGTGAAAATACGCCGGATCTTAATGCTCTGTCTACACATTTTTTTCCATCTTTTGTATAGGTTGTGTTAAGATGTTTTTCTGGAGATTCTATTATTTTCCCACAACACGAATTTCCTAATAATTTCATAATATCTGCAATTGGGGACTTTGATATATCAACATCTCCGGCTCTTCTAGCGGCAGTAACTTCCTTAACAAACCACTCAAGGGTTTTCCTGGTTCATAGTCTATAATCCTGTTATAGACCTGTTATTTGTAATCCATGTTGTAAATACCATTTTAATAATGGTGTGAATAATAAAACTTTTTTACCAGACCATTGCTGGCCTACCAGCTTCTTGCATTTTCCTTTTTCACGGTTTGGTTGGTTTGTTTCAAATAACTGAGCATATGTCCGGAACTTCTTCCTCTTCTACAACTCTGTTTATAAATATAGGGGACATTTCTGAAAACTTTTCTTTAATTTCTGTGGAACTTCTATATCAACCTCAGCAAACAAACCCAAACCAATCGTTGGATAATACTGTTTTTGAAAAGGCGGCAAGTTTTTTTTTCGGATTATTTGGTGCAAATACGTTGTATAATTTTCCCTTTCCGCAGGGCATTGTTTTTGCAAGTGTGGACAAATACAAAGCGTTCGCATCAAATCCTAACACTGCTTTGCAGAGTTTTCCGTTTCCATTCAGGAGTTGATCTAATTCTAGAAACTCCGGCATTCCGCATATCTTGTAAACACAATTGATGGACCACCAACTAGTGCTGTTTCAACATTTCATAGCTTTCTTCGTCGGGAGCGTAAGCGGTGGACAGATCGCGTCTGCCACTATACTCTCTTTAGTTTTGTAACTTTTTACGTGATGTTTTTATTTTATAGTTCCTTTTAGAATATATTGCAACGCAACCCCCGGAAGGGTAACCGCGTCTTAAATATATCTACATATTTTGTTTTATAAAATGCAGTCATTTTACCAATAGCTTCTAGGAAAGGTTCAACATCCAAGTTGTTATAATATTTCAGCCAATCTTTGAAACTCTTCATTTTCATGTTTTTATAAATGTTGTTGCACTCATCTAGTTGGTTTTGAGATAGAATTTTACTGGGATTTAATTTATTTCCCCAGTTTTTCAAGTGGTGGTAATCCCTCGAAATTAAGTTTATCGGGGAATCAAACCATTCGTATGGAAAGAAAGACTTTGTTGCTTCACATCCATACGCCCTTACCCATCGGTCGTAATCAATACCCGGAGCAAGATATAATTTTACATCATAAAAACCTAAATTCTGGGGTAAATAGGAAAGATTGTCGTATTTTGCTTTCTTTCCTACTAGCAACCTTTTTAACAGTATCTGTTAAAGCCTCTACTAAGTGTTTTCTTTCTTTATTAAATTAATATCATAGTTGCTGAATTAAAACCAATTACCGCACTTGGAATTATCCACCGCTTTATCTCACCACTCGTGAAGAGAGAAGTCGGTCCATATCGGTGGGAAATCCGTATGTTTTATCTGCACCGACAACCTTACGAATTGCTTGCGCGCTCGCTTACTAATATCTTCAAAAAAACAAACAGTTGTACTAATTTTTTAGGAGAAGTATCACATATGTGTGTAATAACCTCTTAGACAGTGTATCTCCAACACTTACACTTATTGAACGTGTTCATTTATATATTCTAAATCTTTAGTAACGGGTTTTGGGTCCGTAGGATCTAAATACGCTTCAAAATTCGTATACAATGTGGTATGGGTAAATTGTTGTTGGAGGGTTTTCTAAATTCCTTATTTTGTTTTCAAAATAGAAGAATTATTATCATATTCGCATTCCCAAATAACTACTAACTCAAACTCTGCTCTGATCAATTCACATCTCGCAATTTAGTTTTTTCAAACTTTTCTTTTGGGTCTTTAGTACAGTGTTTTGGACATCCGTGCCAATAGCATCCGTGAAATTGATAAACGGTTTCCGTTTCAGAACAAAATCCATCTACAGGAGCACCGGCTACCATTCTTTCTCCACCGTGACCACATACAGCTGTGTGGATATGTGGTCCTTCAAAAGAGTTTTATCCCACGTAATTGCTTTCTTGCTACATTTAGGTATTGGATAAAACGCTTTTCAAACGCCAGATGTTGGTCTAATCTATTTATCTGCTTTGCACACTACATTTGTTTCTCCTCTCATACACGTTTTTGCGTGTCTTGTCATGCAGTGCGATTGTGTAAATCGTTGATTACACTCCAGAAACAACAATTACGTTTACAAACTTTATTCATATCTGTAATAAGGAATGCGTGATCATTAAAAATACCTATTTTCATCTTCTTGGTACCAAGTTCTTCGTAGTTCGCGGCAACTTTTTCGTAAAAACCATGTTCCATCTTCTACTAGTTCGTACGCATCAATACCTATCTTAAAACATTCTTCGATTTTGTTCAGATCGTCGAATAAAACAGGTCCGCTTGGAATATCAAACTTTTTTGAGGAACAAAATTTTAAATATTTTACCAACAGATCGTTTGTTTTAATGATAAACACCATGTCAGTGCGTAAATTGGATGTATGAAGGGCTAAACACCTGAATAAACCAGAGATCATCCTCAAAACTATCTAGTGGTTTCAGTCCTTTTTTATATCGCAACCATTCAGGCAAGTGCCCTCCGGCCACTTGATCTGACGCCCTTCCGACATCTCTTGTTGCCGTTCCGTAAATTATTTTAACACTAGTGGTTACCCACCTTACAAACCTCCATTCATTTCGTGTTTGGTCGATCTTTTTATCTATATTTAATCTTTCTTCCTCTTGCTTTTTAATCCATTTGTGCACTTCTGTGTATTCTCTGAACCAGGGAGGGACTACCGAAAAGGTTTTTATAAAAACCAAACTTTTAGGCCTTCCTCGAAAATCTTTCTCATCTTGGTGGACTAATCTGTAAGAAAAAGAATATCTCAAATAGAAGCTACCAGTCCAGCAGAGTTGCAACGAGGTCATCAATTTTTGGGTTATTATCTACCTGAAGTTTCCTTTTTATGGTTAGTGTAGTTAACCTTGCGTCCTTTCACTGTGGTGGTTTCTTTATTTTCCTTATACCCATCGAATAGTTCATCCCCTTCCCCTATCAACATTTTTTAGTAAATCTGTTTTGGGCAACTTGTTTTTTTAGGTTTGCCAATATTTTTACTTCTAAGCGATAATACGCCTCATCTGAGAGCTGTTGTGCTATCTTTTTGTAATCCTTATTTTCTATTCCCTTGAACATGCCGCGCGAGTACGCGCGGCTCATCCGCTTCATAAATTCTTCATTTTTTCTCTCGTTTATAAGCTTCTTTAAACCCGTTTCTCGTAATCTTAATGAAAACGACACCCCAAACCCAAAGGATTTTTAATTCCGCTCCTAATTCCCTAATTTTAGGTTAGAAGAATTTGTGGAATTTTCGTGGCAAAATTTTATACCCCCATTTTCACCAATCATTGTGTGAGTTAATTTAGGGTGTGCCGTTTTCATAACTTTTTGTGATAGTTTTTGTTTAGCATGTGACATTTTTTGGTTCTTATATATTATTAAAATATACTTTCCCAAGGTTGGAGGTTAAAATTTATATTTAAATATTATGTTTACTTTGTTCAATACGAATTCAAATATATTCTCATAATTTTGTCATAAATTTATGACAACCTCTGTCATAGTTGGGAGGTAGTTTTTTCGTGCTTAATTATGGCAAATTATAACCCAATTTTACCCTCTTGGTGTTCCCAGTCTTGGGCTAAATTCTCTTACCCCTGGGTCGCGGTAACGAAGTGATACCCTATATACTACTAATTTTATATATAACTAACCACTGGCAATATATTTGATGATTAAAAGTATGCAGAATGAATTATAAAGGTGAGTATCAACAGGCGCGGATCTAGGTTTCTGAGAATGGGGGGGGTTGTCGAGGGTGCATGCAGTGGACCGAGTTTTGCTAGTTGTGTACGGGGGAGGGGGGGGGGGGGTGGGGGGGGGGGGGGTGGGGGGGGGGGGGGAACCGACCCCGGAAAAAAATTGAAATACAGATGTCCTGAAATGCATTTTTTCCTGGGTTTTACGGGATTTAAAATCCGAGTCGAGCTGGTAATAAACTGTTATATTTTGTACCGCTATGATGATATTCTTTTTGTAAGTTAACTGATTATCAAAACCACATACCTGTAATCAGCTGACGTAAAATGTAAGTACATGTAATGACATTGACTACGTCAACGGACACTCGGTACCGTAGTATATACACTGCAACTCAGCCGGTCATAGTAAATACGATCTTATTTCGAAATCAGTACGGCGGAAAACGGCGATGCGACATGGGTGGTTTTCTCGAATCTCGGCTCATGTTATATGGGCCGGGATCTGACAAATCCACCTATATCGCATCGCCGTATATTTCACCGATATTGATTTTGATAATCGGTCATATTTTCCACAAATGACATCGAAAATTGACACACATTTCAGAGCTCATGGATGATGCGGAATGTAATTCCACATGCGCTCTGAAATTTGTGTCAATTTCACATGTCATTTACAGAAAATATTGCGTTTTTTTTCGAAATCAATATCGGCGAAAATCGGCGATGGCATGATGCGAATCATTAACTATACAATACAATACAATACATTTTATTCACTCTAAGCCGCATACGTGACATACGAGGTATACAATAGATTACATAATACAACGATGGGTAAAAATACAAAATGCATATGTATAAGCTCACTAGTCATTATAACCATAAAGCATTTCTTATAAAAATAGCTAAATTTCTTAATTGCTTTCCAGATTTTTTTCTCAAATAGCTGTGCGAATTTTAAAATATTTGGTCATTCTAAAATAAAATGGCTTGTATACCGTTTTCGTTTTAACTTCATCATAGAAGCGGCACTCGAAAAGGAAATGAAACTCGTCCACCGAGAGCACCAGCGCCACATTTGTTTGCAGACCCTGGCTTGCTCTCGCCACACCTGTCCATCTACAAGTTTCGACCGCCAGTCTATGATTACAAGTTCGAAATCTGATCAATGTTTTTCTTAACCTTTCCGTGAGATTAATTAAATATGTTTCTAATTTAAGGGTGGTTTTTTCAGATCCTGGCTCATATGTTAGAGATCATTAGACATTGGAGTAAGTAATTGAACACATGCAAAGTCTGTTAAATGATAATCAATATCAGGGTACACGAAGGTCAGACCTTGGGAATGTTATTTTGAAACACGATCGGCATTACATGTACACGCGGAATCTGGGTCACTTCTGTCACCAGACACGCCGCTGACAGGATAGGCTACATGTACACAGGTCAGCGCCATGTAGGCTACTCAGTGGGTCCTGGTTATATTATACTACCAATGAGGACAGCCTCAGGTGGTGGACAGTGGGGGCCGGAGTGGAGGTAGGGGGCTGGAGATGAGAGATATAGGGGGTGGAGGTGGGATGACAGGGGGCCGGGAGGTGGGAGGTAGGGGCGGGAGATGGGTGGTAGGGGCGGGAGGTGGGAGACTAGACTGACCCCCTGTCCACCCCTCACCAATATGAGCCCTGTATGTACAGCTGCTGAAGCCCATCACATAGGTAGCACCTATTATGTGTTTGACGCTGACAAGTTTAAGCAAGGAAATTATTGGGCACCGGTCTGTGGAGATTGCCATAAATAAGTTACACATTTTGACTATACCTATAAATATCAGTGAAAAATGATTTCATGCTGGTCTGTCGCATCTTTTTCGCGACAGGCTCCATCGTGCAAATCTAGAGCAGTCGGGTTATTGTTGTTGTTGTTTCTGCTGCGTGCACATGTTTCCCGCGTTTACTTTTCATGGCACCGTAAATGAAACACGCTCTATGTTCAATCATGAATCATGCGAATACAATGTAAAGTTGCTGCAGTAAACAAACACAATACATATACATATTCAATCGTTTAAATTGTGTATGGTTCACGTTTTTAAACATATATCGAACATGTTTGTCCATCATGAATACCATCATGACAATTTCATATCAGTTCATATTTGCGTAACCTCCGTGGCTGAACGGGGGGGTTGCAACCCCCACAACCCAGTGTTAGATCCGCGCCTGATCAATATGGCTATTATAGAAAGAGCCCTCTCTTTTCCGGCTTTGTATGGTTGGAGTTTCTAATGTATATGGTCATGGTGCACGACTTATAGTTTGAGCTGGCGATCAGCTATCGGCCAAATATGACCGATAATCCACGCCGGACGGCCTCCCGATTCTGTGTGAGATTCTTTCGTACACGCAAATTTTGCTTTATATTGGATGTATAAAAAATGCGAATAACTGAATAAATGCTGGAAACAGCGATTTGGAGTGAGTATATTCACACACCTAATACCTTTATCGATTGCCAGAGACACAAGTCGTACATTTAATCGATGTTTATTGTGTTTGTGCGAGCCGGAAAAGAGAGGGCTCTTTCTATAATAGTCATATTGATACTCACCTTTATAAATAGAATATTGTACTTTACGAGAACAAGTGGGTGGGGTAATGGGATTTTTTTAATAGGCATTTTTTTGGTGTCATAGGTCCGAGTCTTCCACCTGTGATCAAATGTGGGAGTGCAAAATACGCACAGCAATGTGAAAATACGCATTGATTTTCAATTGAGTAGTGAAACTACTGTGTTTGCTTTTTGCAGCTCAAATAGGAAAAGAATATTTAAATTTGTTTATTATATATATATTTTTTTATCATTGTTCCTATTTAGTAATGAAGAAAATCAATAATTAATTTTGTAAAAGTAAAATATGCAATGATTTTGAAATCAGGGGGTGTAGTACGCTTTAGACACAAAACTTATCTGGAGCTCTGTACATGTAATCAAGTTCATTTTGCTCCATGAATCTATATATTAACGTAAAATGTCAATCCGACTGTGATGACAGACAAAATATGTGTTAATGTGAACCACGTATACTGGGGCGAATAAACAAAACCAATACAGCGGGTAACCTCTCTAGAAGGTCACCAGACGACCAATCAATGGATCAATCAATCAATCAATCAATCAGTCATTCACTCAGTCACTGAAACAAGCAAGCAACCAATTCCTGCCACTGCATAGCAACCATTTGGTCCTTATCAACAATGACAACTTATAAATCAATCCCAACTACCAACCTGTGTCAACTCGGGTCCACCATCAATCAACCGATCAATATCAATTGAAATCCACCAACAAATATCAATCAATCAACTAATCAAGATCGACTAACTAACAAAGAAATCGCTGTATAGCAGATATCAAAACAGTTCCTTCCAGTGTGTTGTCATTCTCAACAATTAATTGGTTGGCCGGTTGGTTCGGTTCATTGATTGGTTTATTGATTGACCCAATAAATTGTTTATTGATTGATTGATTGAATAACACAATTTCTTTCACGCCAGGGCAACTACCATCCCGTGTCAGCCCACCATGATAGTATAAACTCGGGTCTTCCACCGATGCCAATGTTCAATCAATCAATCAATCAGTCGGTAACAAAATTATCCAATTTCTACCACCATCAACCAACCAACCAGAGCATGCGATGGGTAATTTAACGATCGTTGTTCATCCTTACCGGAATCCCGACTGGAGACCTGGTTTGGCCCTCACATACGTCTGGCATTTTGTATGTGACAGTTGAATCTGGTTATACCCCTTATAAGAGTAATCCTACTTTTTAATAGGGGAAGGGGCCAAGTGACTTTGGTGCGGTATGGACCTGGCACCAGGTCAGGTTATTCTAATTTCAGGGCTGAATATGTTGTATCTCGATGTAAATGTTCCGTTCTGATTTTGGGATTTTCCCCCCAATGCAGCAGGTTAAAACGGGGTCGAACCTGTTTGCCCGGCCTTACATGACCTTAGCTGTTGATAGGCCGTTAAACACCAACAAACAAACAAACAAACAAACAAACAAACAAACAAACAAACAAACAAAAAACAAAAGCATTAGGAGTATTGTGTTGTACACTCACCAAAGCATTAGGAGTATTGTGTTGTACACTCACCAAACCATTTTCATCGGGAGAGTATTGTGTTTTGCCAGTTTTAGGGGCAGATATTTGATACCATTGACGATGAACATATCAATCAATCAACCAATAAACTGATCAATCATTTTCACATAATCACTATTTACGAATTCAATCGATCAATCAATCAACATGCCTGTTTCAGATATATTCAGCCGACCACACAAGTAGTAGTTACGGCTCCAAACCCCATCCACCCCAGTGTCGTCCTCACCTCCCATGACAGGTGAGTTAATCCCCACCCCAGTGTCGTCCCCACCTCCCATGACAGGTGAGTTAATCCCCACCCCAGTGTCGTCCCCACCTCCCATGACAGGTGAGTTAATCCCCACCCCAGTGTCGTCCCCATTTCCCATGACAGGTGAGTTAATCCCCACCCCAGTGTCGTCCCCTCCTCTCATGACAGGTGAGTTAATCCCCACCCCAGTGTCGTCCCCACCTCCCATGACAGGTGAGTTAATCCCCACCCCAGTGTCGTCCCCACCTCCCATGACAGGTGAGTTAATCCCCACCCCAGTGTTGTCCCCACCTCTCATGACAGGTGAGTTAATCCCCACCCCAGTGTCGTCCCCACCTCCCATGACAGGTGAGTTAATCCCCTTTTATTGCAATTTATCTGTAGCCTATTTCACCAACATTGCAAAGTATACTTTTCTAGCAAAGTATACTTTGAGGGAGAAATTTTCAATTTTAGGATAAATTTATTAATGTTTATTATACTGAATTTATTACATTATCACGGCTGTGATAATGTAATAATTTCAGTATAATAGTTCTGCATACTTTTAATCATCAAATATGTGCAGTCGTTAGTTCTATATGAAATAATGCATTTCAGGAAAAAAATGATTCCTCCCTCAAACTATATACTTTGCTAGAAAAGTATACTTACGCAATGTTGGTGAAATTGGCTACAAATAACTCAACATTAATCCACCGTCTGCCAGGCTCAGCGAATCAAGCTGCTTGATTTCAAGCACAATATTCAAGTATTTCAAATAAACTGACAAATATTGGCCATATTTGTGTAGGAGGTTAGTGAACATTGTGACTTCGGTACTTTTGTTTTATTGTCGCGCCTGCTTTAGCAGAGGCGCGACTATAGTCGGCGCTTTTTCCGTTTTCACAATATATCTTTAACCGCTTGCCAGACATTGATAATATTTCACACCAATGTTTGTCTAGGGTTGATGCTTCATTACGCACACCCCCACATCCAAATTATCAAGGTCAAGGTCATTTATTTCCTTGTAATGTTCACCGGTTTTGTAACAGAAATGCGTTAAAGTTATTGTTTTTTCACAATATCTCTTTAACCCCTTGCCAGACTTTGATAATATTTCACATCAATGTTTGTCTAGGGATGATGCTTCATTACGCACACCCCCACATCCAAATTATCAAGGTCAAGATCATTTATTTACTTGTAATGTTCACCAGTTTTGTAACAGAAATACGTTTAAAGTTATTGTTTTTTCACAATATCTCTTTAACCCCTTGCCAGACTTTGATAATATTTCACATCAATGTTTGTCTAGGGATGATGCTTCATTACGCACACCCCCACATCCAAATTCTCAAGGTCAAGGTCATTTATTTACTTGTAATGTTCACCGGTTTTGTAACAGAAATGCATTAAAGTTAAATTATTGTTTTTTCACAATATCTCTTTAACCCCTTGCCAGACATTGATAATATTTCATATCAATGTTTATCTAGGGATGATGCTTCATTACGCACACCCCCACATCCAAAGTCTGAAGGTCAAGGTCATTTATTTACTTGTAATGTTCACCGCTTTTGTAACAGAAATGCATTAAAGTTATTGTTTTTTCACAATATCTCTTTAACCCCTTGCCAGACTTTGATAATATTTCACATCAATGTTTGTCTACGGATTATGCTTCATTATGCACACCCCCACATCCAAATTCTGAAGGTTAAGGTAATTTATTTACTTGTAATGTTCACGTTCAAATGCCTCGGCAGGCGCGACACCGCTTCCGTGGCGGAATTCTTGTTCTATGAAATTTGGCCAAATGTTTGCCTGTAATTTACCTGTGTTTACCTGTTCAGGATCATCAAGCCAATGGCAACGTCCCTCACAGAATTCTTCTACCTCACCACAGCCCTCTTCATTGATTGGTAAGTGTAAATTCAACCTAGCCAATCATACACTGGCTTACATTCAGTTGTAAAAGTTATTGCTGTTAATGCCCCAAGAGGAAATAAATTTGACGATTCTCATCCTCAGCCGTCCATTAAATACATTGCCAGATTATTATGTTATTTGTGTTTATTGTTTAATAAATGATATGATTGATTGATACAAAAATATAGACATGCTTGCTTATAGTCGCAATCCTGTCTGTCCTTCTGT
The DNA here is from genome assembly GCA_029237695.1 of Conchocele bisecta. Taxonomy (NCBI): domain Eukaryota; kingdom Metazoa; phylum Mollusca; class Bivalvia; order Lucinida; family Thyasiridae; genus Conchocele; species Conchocele bisecta. Next base: position 155,253,278 of record CM055266.1, read on the forward strand.
CTGTCCGAGATTTACGTTACAGTTTCCAGCTACCTAACCTACTATCTCTATTACTTCATATAAGCTTATTTGTCTTCATCCATAATTTCCTTCCCAGCATTCTAAGGGTTCATTAATGTTAACCAATCTCTCTCGACGTGTCTTATTGCAAGACTATCTGACTATTAGTACATGTATTCCATAAAAGCTTGCAATAAAATAACTAATTGTCATTTCTAGCAAAATGCACCTATGGTGAGAACAATAGTCTATTATTTTCTGCTTTGTAGACCTTCAGGGCACAATCTTACAAAACCAGGCTTAATGTCTTTGCGAACAGTGTAGATTGTGCATGTGCACAGTCTCTTCTCAATCTACACGTTAGTCTTTCAGCCTGGGAAACCTTGATTCAGCCTATTACAGTCTGAAGATACACACTTCTTCATGGAATTTTCCGATAGTTTCCAAAATGTAGATACCCAACCAAATACTACAGTAAACACCACTGCCCATCGTTTTTAGCTCACCTGAGCGAAGCTCGTGTGAGCTATTGTTACCGCAATGTGTCTGTCGTCGTCCATCGTCGTCCGTGAACATTTTCAAACGTCTTCTCCTCGGTAACCATTGGGCCTATAGTCACCAAACTGCATGGTCATGGTCCTTAGTTAGGGGGATTACAAAATTGTTAAAATGACGTCATTACATAATCCAAGATGGAAGCCGTTTAAAAATAGCACAAATTCTTCAAAAATCTTCTTCTCAAGAACCGCAAACCGGATATCTATTGACAAAACTTGGTAGGAATGATTGATGTACAATGCTATTTCAAAGTTGTTAAAATGGTGACCCCGGGCTCAAAAATGGGTGGGGTCAAATTGGGGTCAAATTTTATTTTTGACCGAATATGGTTATGTCATATATCAAATCGAAAGTATCAACAAGGCGATCACTCTGGTGCATTGTTTGTCAAAATCGGATGGTTATGTCATCCAAGATGGCCGCCGAAATGTCAAAAGGTTGTTCTTTTACTAGAGATTTCAAAATTCTTCTTCACATGAACCGCTTGGCCTATGGTAGTCAAACTTAAAAGTTATGGTCTATGGGTGAAGCCTTTTCAGATTTGTTAAAATGGAGGTCATCGCTAATCAAACATGGCCGCGGTCTAAAAATAGCATAAATTCTTAAAAAATCTTCTTCTCAAACCGCTAACCGGATTTCGACGAAACTTGCTAGGAATGATCGATGTACAATGCTCTGTCAAAGTTGTTAAAATGGTGACCCCAGGGTCAAAAATGGGCGTGGCCCGTGGGGTCAAATTGGGGTCAAATTTTATTTTTGACCGAATATGGTCATGTTATATATCAAATCGAAGGTATCAATGAGGCGATCACTCTGGTGCATTTATTGTCAAAATTGGATGTTTATGTCATCCAAGATGGCCGCCGAAAGGTCAAAAGGTTCTTTTATCAGAGATTTCAAAATTCTTCTTCACATGAACCGCTTGGCCCATGGTAGCCAAACTTAAAAGTTATGGCATTAAATAAGATGATTTTTTGATGCTGGTAATAATGGATTGAATGAATAATTAATGCAGTGTTTCAATATCGGTGTGGAAAGTGTTGAAAACACTTACTGGAGATGACAATAATAAAATTGTAGTTGGTGAAAACAAGTAACGCCCGTCACTTTAATATAAGCATGCAATGGGATTGCTTTGTTTGATATGAAATCACTTGCCATATTGTATTTATTTAAATTTAAAGGATCAATTTCATCACCTACTTGGCAAGAAGAGATTACCTGCACATAAAATTGAAAGTGATAAGCAGATGTTTTAGGAAATAAGTTGTCAACATAACGCCCATCACATTTGTCAGGTCATTACTTTTAGTGAAAAAGCAACTAATTTGCTTGATCACCTACCTTTTTTGGCCATAAACCAAAAATTTGAATATAATGCTCATGGAATCCAAGTGTATGGGGCTATCTCTGATTTTGCACACTGAACATTAATTGGTAAAATAGTTGCAATTTAACATACAATGTCAATCATAACAATTACCACCACTTTCTAGTAAATGTCAAATTGTCAAGCAGAACGGCCACACATTGTGGATACCAATTGACATTAAATAATGTGATTTTTTTATGCTTGTAAAAATGGACGGAATAAATAATTAATGCAGTGTTGCAATATCAGTGTGAAAAGTGTTGAAAACACTTCATAGATATATGAAAATAATAAAAATATAGTTGGTGAAAAAAAGTAACGCCCGTCACTTTAAAATAAGCAAAATCTCGAGACATGCGAAACTCTCGCCATATTGTATGTTCTTTAAATATAAAGGATTTCCTCCACTACTTGCAATAAGAGTTTACCTGCACATACAATTGAAAGGGATAAGAAGGTTTTTTAGGAAATAAATTGTCAAAATAACGCCCATCACTTTTGTCCGGTCAATTCCTATAGTGAAAAAACAACTAATGTGCTTGATCCATATCTTTTTTTGGCCATAAACCAAAAATTAGAATACATGCTCATGTAATCTAAGTGGAATTATAGCAAAAGAGAGAACTTGAAAATGTCAGTGTGATGGCCGTTATTATTTCCATTTATTTGATTTTAGCCCACAAGCAACTCCTGGTATAGTACGGGTGCCTGTCAGCAGATCATGATATTGTAGTTTCAATGCTGTAAGGGTATTGTAATTTCAATGGTGACCTTTCACGCCATACAGCAAAGCTCTCGATAAGATGCATATTGGCGTATTTTATGCTCTTGCTTTAGCAGAATACGCATTGATTATATCAAAAGTGGGAATACAAAAATACTCGCAGCTATGTGAAAATACGCACTGATTTCAAATTGAGTAGTGACAATACAGTAATAAATTTGCAGCTCAAATAAGTGAATTTTCAAATTTGTTTTTATTTTTCATCATTTGTTTCCCTATTTAGTAAGGAAGAAATCAATATTACATTTGTAAAAATAAATTGTGCATTTAATTTGAAATCAGGTGGTACAATACTCTTTAGACACAAAGCTTATCTGGAGCTCTGCAGCACTTTTTTACCAGTCAACATTTGGTCCATTTGCAGCTATGCCGTTTGTAGTCATTATTTACCGGGTAGTCATTTTGTTTTATTCTTAAAACAAAGTGTGGGTGGCAGGTGGGAGAATGCTATGGGTAATTTAACGATCGGTGTTCATCCTTACCGGAATTCTGACTGGAGACGAGGTTTGGCCCTCACCTCACTTCTGTGGCATTTTGTATGTGCAGGGTTCAATCTTGGTCACTTTCTCCCTCCAGCAAAATATGGAGAAGTGAGGGGAAATTAGGGAGAAGTGATCAAAATCATATTTTCCCTGACTATGCTGAACTAAATTGTTGTCGTCTGCTGCTCATATATTATTATGAAAAAAAAGCAGACAGCAATTTCTATTTCAATTTCCCGCTCTATATAAGGGTTAATTACGCACGTGAATCTCGTGCGCTTTGACTTTGAAAAAATCAATAGCTGTGTATACGTGTTATTAATACACGGCTATATCTAAATGTGGAATATTTTGTACTATCGGATATCTGCTGAAATGAAAGTAGTTGGTTAAAGCTGAAACATCAATCTCAGAATAAATCAAGCTGATGATCATAAACATATGATAAGCCAATCAGCATGCATGAGTGCGAGTCCCAGATTTTAGTAACATTTTATAATCTCTACTGAGTCAGCTACAGATATGACTCTGATACTTACAAGCAGCGTGTCAAGCATGATTTGTAGTTTTAGCGGGGGTATCGTGACCCCTACAATATATATTATCAGACTTAGCAGCTCTGCATAGCGTACAGTGCCATTTGCCAGACTCATCCTTTTTATATCAGTCAAAAGAATATTGCAAGACAGATTTGGAAGACATCTGATTCTTACTCGGACAATTTACGTTTTGCGGCAGGTTTGGGCGAATTGCCCGCTAACCAACCTGACAGCGACATTATCACAGTGAAAGAGTGATACCATGTAGTATTTATGGGCACACGTTTATTACTCGAAATTTAAACGAGTCCTATGTGAAAATTACGTTAATAGACCAGAGACAATGCGTAAACAAAAATATGAAAAGTCATGCAGAGCATGATGTTATTAGCCGATCAAATCAGGGTTCAATATATGTCCACATTTTAGTAGTTACAGAATCTCAGGGAAAAGTGAGAGAAGTGGATTTCCTCCCCAACCAAATTCTCCCAGTTATACTTAGTAAATTACTTTGGATTTGCCATTTACTAGGAGGCCATTTTGAGTTTTCTGACAATGGAGTATATTAACTGAAATATTATTCCAGTTGAAAGAATTAACCTTTGAATATAGGTGAAGGCGCTTAGCATTACACAAATATGTAGCAAGTCAACCGAAATCTCATAAATACCCGATTTTTGGCGGGCATCTTGAAAATATGATAATAATATACTGAATATTAGTGTAGTTTACGTAAATTCTTTAATATATACATCTGAAATGTTTTTGAACAACTTGCACCAATTTCCAAGTTAAGAATTTTTGGAAACCTTATACATTCAAGTTTATAAAAACACCGGGTGCCATAAATTAACACGAGGTGCCGGAATCTTATATATATATACCTATTGCCCAGACTGTAGAAAGATGCCAGAATTTAAGAAAAACAAGCGTGTAAAAAAGTGATTAATTTGGTGTGCAAGTACTGTATGTAAACTTCAATGTACATGTATATATTGCCAATGCAGATATACTGTCTATATAATCGAGACGCACCATGTGATTTTGTACCTACACACAGGTGCGCAATTTCATAAATATGCTGAAAGTTGATGAAATTCTCAAAGCAAATGCGGAATAGAATTCCGCATTTGCTCTGAAAATTTCAACAACCTTCGGTGTCATTCCAGGAAAATATCGTAAATTTTGTAATTTTTGTCACGCCCGCTTGCGGAAAGCGCGATATAGTCGGCACTTTGGCGTACGTACGTACGTACGTGTGTCCGGTTAAAGTTTTTGGTTAAGTTTTTTGGTTAAGTTTTTTGGTTAAAGTTTGTTTTTTTGGTTAAAGTTTTTGGTTAAGTTTTTTGGTTAAAGTTTTTGGTTAAGTTTTTTGGTTAAAGTTTTTCGTTATACTATATCTCTGCAACTGCTTTGCCCATTACCTTGAAACTTCACATGGGTGTTTATCATCATCTATATTGGTTAATGTTTTTTGGTTAAAGTTTTTTGTTATACTATATCTCTGCAACTGCTTTGCCCATTACCTTGAAACTTCACATGGGTGTTTATCATCATCCATATTTTCATTCTACCCCCACCCATGCGGCTCCTGCAGACACGGATACAGAAATAATTGCATGGGGGGTCTGTAATTAAAATTTGGCGTACCCGACCTCCGCGCGCGTGAAATCGTGAAGTCGGGGTCGTCCCCCATGAAATTTTTAAATTCCAGATCGCCGCAGATGCGATTTCCTGACACCTAGACCACGAAAAGTCATCCAACTATTCGAGCTGGGGTTGGGGGTTTCCGGACCCACCCCCCACTCCTGTGTCCGCGCATGCCCTGTGCCCAATGTCAAGGTTAAATTACTTTTTTGTCGCGCCCGTTTCTGAAAAGCGTACGTACTTACTTGTGTCTTGTGAATGTTTTTGATTAAGTTTTGATAAAATGGAGGTCATCGCTAATCCAAGATGGCCGCAATCTAAAAATAGCATAAATTCTTTAAAAAATCTTCTTCTCATGAACCACTAACTGGATTTCGACGAAATTTGCTAGGAATGATCGATGTACAATGCTCTTCCAAAGTTGTTAAAATGGGGACCACGGGGTAAAAAAAATGGGCGTGCCTGGTGGGGTCAAATTTTATTTTTTACCGAATATGGTCATGTTATATATCAAATCGAAGGTATCAACGAGGCGATCACTCTGGTGCATTTATTGTCGAAATTGGATGGTTAAGTCATCCAAGATGGCCGCCGAAAGGTCAAAAGGTCGTTCTTTTATCAGAGATTTCAAAATTCTTCTTCACATGAACCGCCTGGCCCATGGTAGCCAAACTTAAAAGTTATGGTCCATGGGTGAAGCCTTTTCAGATTTGTTAAAATGGAGGTCATCGCTAAAGCAAGATGGCCGCTGTCTAAAAATAGCATAAATTCTTATAAAATCTTCTTCTCATGAACCGCCAGCCTGATTTCGACAAAACTTGGTAAGAATGATCGATGTACAATGCTCTTTCAAAGTTGTTAAAATGGTGACCCCGGGGTCAAAAATGGGTGTGGCCTGTGGGGTAAAATTTTATTTTTGACCGAATATGGTCATGTCTATATCAAATCGAAGGTATCAAAGAGGCGATCGCTCTGGTACATTTTTTGTCGAAATTGGATGTCATCTTGTCATCCAAGATGGCCGCCGAAAGGTTCAGTTATGGTCCATGGGTGAAGCCTTTTCAGATTTGTTAAAACGGAGGTTGTCGCTAATCCGAGATGGCCGCCGTCTAAAAATAGTGCAAATTCTTAAAAAAATATTCTTCTCATGAACAGCCAGCCAGATTTCGACGAAACTTGGTAGGAATGATCCATTTGTGAAGCATTTCCAGATCTGGTAAAATGAGAGTCATCGCTTAATCCAAGAGGACCGCCATCTAAAAATAGGACAATTTTTTTAAAGCACATATGAATGTCACATTCTCCTCTGGTGTTCATGGAGTCAGGTGAGCGAATTAGGGCCATCATGACCCTCTTGTTTATTACTGATGCAATAAGCTCAGTTTTGTCCGATCACGTCATACATAACATGCACCTGCGGTTGTTATCAATACTGACTGTGACGTGCGGAGGGTGAGACAAAGGTTACAAAGTCATGCCGATCTGACATTTGATACCTGCCAAAATCATGAAGGGGGTTTTGTCCATGTTGTCATTTTCACATGAAGCGGGTTATGTCTAAGGGGTTTTTGTCCGACATTCATATAGTATACGAGCGTAGTCCCTGATCAGGCGGCATGTCTTAGCTAGGTTGATCAGGCTAGCGACACTATGTATATCAGTGTAGTCCCTGATCACGCTGCATATTTAGCACAGTTAATCATGTTACCGACACTATGCTATACAGTGTAGTCCTTGATCAGGCGGCACATCTAGTTAGGTTGATCAGGCTATCGACACTATGTACATCAGTGTAATCCCATCATGATCAGGCGGCATATCTAGCTAGTTTGACCAGACAACCGACACCATGTACTGCAGCACATGCACAAGTAGTCCCTGATCAACTTGCATATTTACCAAGGCTTATTAGACTGCCGGCAATATGTAGATCAGTGTAGTCTGTAATCAGTCTGGATACAGTGGGGATTCTACTTAGAGTAAATGAAATATTTGTTGGCTGACATAAATAATTAACTTTTATGGCGATATTTTGCAAAAATTATGTCGGTTTGTAATTAGAGTTTTCAAAATAAGATAATTAACTTATTATGCTCTGTCGATATGCGATGAGACTTCACAAGTTACATATTTTGTCAGTGAGAAAAAAAAATGTTTTATGTAAATTCAGCAGTAATTGCTAATATAAATTAAAGAGATGCTTAATTACTCTCTGCAACAAACCAGAAGAAGATCATTAAAATTATACTCTGTTTGAAAGATTTGAGACTTTACAAATAGAATATTTTGTCGGCCAACATAAATACATGTAATTAAAAAGGTCATTTTATATATCATAGAGGTCATATACATGTTATTGGGTGTTTCAAAATGTGCCATATTTACCCTATTTATTCGGACACTCTTTATTTTGGAACATCCCTATTATTTTGTCATATAAACTGTTTGCTAGAAGCTAGAAGTTAAATTAATGTTGAACAGTGCAGATCCTGATAAGACTGCATGAAATCGCAGTCTGATCTGGGTCTACACTGGTGCAGATCCTGACTGAGCGGAAGCGCAGGCTGATCTGGGTCTACACTGGTCGCATAAGTCATACAACATAGTGCCGATAATATATGGTACATACGGTGTTTTTCCTTCATTGACATGTTTATCTAAATGCTCCAGTGACAGGTTGTATCCCAGGCGCCCAGTGTGTATGTATTACGCGATTGGGCAATACTCTTGCAACACCGCCATGGTTTTTGTCAAATACGAATGGTTAATTTATTAGCTACCACGATAATAATCCCATTTCTGTTTAATACTAATGTCTTTGAAAATGAGTGATAATCCTCTAGATTTGAGGAAGAAAACTGATTGGGCACTGTGTTGCTTTTGTCAGTCTGAAACAGCTAAGAAGCTGATGCATCCATACAAACAAGCGTGTTACCACCAAGCCTATGACACTATTGCAAACTACTTCACTAATTTTCTTGATAATAATGTGACGCTTCCACATGGTATGACACGGGAGTGCCTTAAAGGAGAGGGTAAGGAATGTATTTCCAAGTCGCTTCTGAACAACAAGGCCGTGTATCGTAAGACATGTCGTGACAATATACGAACGCACATTGTAGAGCGCAAATTAAAAACAAGGACACAGGGTGAGATGGAGGCTTCTTGCTCCACATTTAGCCCGAAGAAAACGCGGACAAGTTTTGATGCAAACTGTGATAGGAAACGGCCGCAGTGCGTTTATTGTCACTTGTACCAGGAGGACAACAGCGAGCCGATCAGCAGGGCGATGTCTGATGATAATAACATGAAGGCGATGGCAAAGGAAGCTCAAAACTGGGTTGTCTATGCCCGGGTCAATGCTGCATTTGATGCTACCGCTGGTGATCTCTACTATCATAAGACGTGCTACCGCAAGCTTGCAAATGAAGCACGGGCAGCGAAGTTAAAACAGTGAAAGGAGAATAAGACTCCAGCAGTACCATATGACCCCCTTGTTATGGCCGAGCTCGTTGCATTTATTCAATACAACGTAAGTGTGATGAAGCTAGCAGACCTTAGGAAGCTATATAGTCGGCGACTGCAGCAAGTTGGTTCTGAATGGCTTATGGTAGAAATACACCCAACTCGATTCAAAGAACATTTACTGCTGAAGCTGGGTGGTGAATGGGAGGCGTTCACTAAAGGCAGAGATGTGTTGCTCTCAACTAAAACAAAAGCAGGTTCTTTATTGTCAGAATCTCTGATCCAGGAACTCTCTGAAGAAGAGGCAAAAAAGATAGTTGAAGTTGGGCTTCTCTTGCAAAAGCACATACTTTCATCTCAAGCCCCTTTTATGGGATCATTCTCCCCTCAATGCTTGAGTGAGCCAGTACCCAATGCACTTTTGACTCTTCTACGAGTCTTGCTTGAGGGTACATCCAGTATCCAAAATACAGAAGACCACGAGACTATTAGTGCCAGAACTCGTGTGGCTTGCACTCTTTCTCAGCTGTTGATAAGTAATGCAGCAAAACGCACTACCAATGCACATATCCTCTATCAATCGCGTGACAGAGAAACACCGATGCCTCTATATATGGGCTTGAAGTTACATGCTCATGATCGTCTGAAAATACTTATCAGGGAGTTTCATCAAATGGGACTTACAGTTTCCTACGATCGCATTATGGATGTACGAAGAAGATTCGCACGAGCAGTCTCAAAGAGGTTCAAAGAGGAGGGTGTTGTAGAACCAACTAACTGCAAACGCGGAGTTTTCTCAACAGCAACTACCGACAATATTGATGTTTCCGGCAGGACTGATATGCATGGTACATCCATCACTCTGATTGGTCATCTGAGTAAGGACAATATAGGTACCGATCCTCTACCCTGACACTGGATGTTTCAGAAGACACTCCAATTGAACTAGCTGATGAATTTGTAGTCGTTCCTTTTGTTGAAGATCTTGGGGGAGATATCAGTCTTGCATCTATCCAAGAAGGTGGTGGACGGGCAACTAGAACTGAGCATGTGGGTGTAGAAGAGGAAGCGTGGTTGACCCATGTATCGAGCATGAGCACGAAGGATAAGGTTGACGACAAGTGGCAGCTGGATGAGGTACCCTGTCACGTTTGCAGGCTTCTTTTCATAAAGAGGCAGGAGCGAGAAGATGTCAACCCCCGTACAGTTATTGGAGTATTCCCTGTATTTAGCGAAGAAAAGGCAGACACACTGAGTATGCAGAAACATGCCATGCTTGTTGCCAAGAAAGCCATTGCTTTTGTAAATCCTGGCCAAATACCTGTTATTGAAGGTGACTGCCCATTGTATGCCCGCCAGAAAAGATGTCAGTTACTTTTTCCACAGGAGATAGGTGAACAACAAATGGTCTGCATGATCGGCTTTCTGCATCTCGAAATGTGCACACAAGAAGCCGGAGGCAAGTTGATGGGAGGTTCAGGCTGGGAGCGAATGTTCCACCTAGCAAATATATTTACACCTGGAGTGGCAGCGTCGCTGCTTAGTGGAAAACATGTGAAAAGGACGCGCCATGCATACCTTCTCACATTGGCTTGGCTCGAAATATTGAGAAGACATGCATATGTCAAATACTGTCAACAACATGGACCACACGAGTCACTTAATATGTGGGAGCTACGGCTTCTTTCGACATCTCCAACAGCATGTTATTAGGGCAAAATTGTCCGGGACTTTCTTTTGACAAGCTGCAGTTTCATTCGCAACCAGCGCATTGGTAACTGGCCGGGTACACTGGACGCTATTGATGATTTGTGTCCGTACTTCTTCGCTTTAGGACACACTAATTATTTTCGGTGGGTCCCCATATTTCTGAGGGACATGGCTCAACTACCTCATCGACATCCTGCAGTCCATGCCAATTTCATGGAGGGTCACTTCGTGGTCCAGCGAAGTGAGAAGAAGTTCAGTCTCATGGGTCTGGACCAAAGCCAGGAGCACAGCATTAAGATGCTTGAAGCAGACAGTGGCCCCAAATGTCTTTATGGACAGACTGAAGATAAAGCGGTTATTGAGCTCTCAAAGGCAGATGTTCTTCATGTCATTGAGGAGTTTGAAAATGCGAGCATCCAAATAACGCAATCAGACAGCATTGAACACCCGGAAAGCTCTGTATCTGAGCAGCAAAGGTTCCTCAACCAACTTAAATCTCTCCTTGACCTTGTGGACCAGGAAATCATTATCAATCCTTATGGAGAAACAGGCAATCAACTGGTGACATTGGACACCGGTGAATATATGGACCCTGACGTGAGCAAGTGTCTTCAGGAGTTGCCGACAATCGGAAAAACTATGTATTCAAAATTTGTAAAGGAGCGAATTGAGGACTGTACCACACCAGTCTCTGATGTCATCCACAAGGCAATGATCTATACCTTCCTCCATCCACCCCCAGTGAACTTAGATAAAGGCGCAGACAAACTGGCTTCATGCAAAGCTTCTGCAGCAATCGTCACACAAATGTTCGTTTCGCTTCAAGCACGCCCTGATGAAAATATGGGTGAGTTTTTCATGCATGAAAATTCGAGAGATCCACCATCATTATCCAATAAAGGCAAGCTGCGAGCTGGCACCAAGTCTCAAATTATTGGATGTTTGCCTGGTATACCTACCTAATATGGAACGCGAACAATCAATTTACCGACAACCCACACAAATTGTGTAGCACGGTGAGACTAGATTCACCATTCAATTGAACCATCGCATGCACCATGTATGTCAGTTAATGACATGGGAGCGGGGGCATAATTGTACAGTCAACTCACATAATATGTGTAGTTGTATAGGTCCGCCACTTTGTGCTAACGCGTTGTAAATATTATTGTAAACAAAGGCTATATTTAAAATCAACATTTGTCTTAAATAACATGACGTTTGCTATTGTTATAATACAGTGCTGACGAGTGTATAAACGTAATACCAAATGCTATGTAAACAGATGATACACATACACTATACTTATCTCATCATATGGTCAAACTTTGTGTTTGCCATCATAATGATAACAGATTACTAATTGCCATTACTTACGTAAATGCTGAATGTTCTTTGTTTATGATTTATACATTTTTCAAAGAAATATGACACAATCATCCAAATACTACGTGCATGTAACAATACATCCAATCACTATAGAATAGATGTGTATCAGTTTAATCATCCATAGGCCGTGGCTGAAAATTCTCAATAAATATATTGGGGCATCAATATTCTTGAATTAAACAACACTGATGAAACATTATCAGTATGCTTTGGTGCTGGCCGGGGTGGGAATAGGGGTGACTACTCGCTGACACTCATTAGGTAAACCGTTATAATGGTAGTTAATATGTGCTAATGGACCCCAACAGACTGGACATGCCATCTGTAATGGCTATTTGAAAAGCGATCTGGATACTGGCTGTACCAAGCAAGTCATTTTTCGGATAGCCAGCACATAAACGTTTACTATTGCACTAAGAGTAGTATGCGATCAAATATTTAACAATGGCAATTGGCTTGAATATATGCAACACCAATCAATTGAACATATCAATTGCCATCAATACAATGGAGTCAAATGCCCTACAACTTAGGAATGAGTTGGTGTGGGGTGTGGCTATTGTTGCTCGGTTTTGTGTTCTCAGGCTGTCAGTATAGACCGATCTCTGTTTCGCTAGTAATCTAGTAACTGCATACTCTAGGAGAGAGGTGGCAGGGCTTTTGTGTATTCCATTTCTGGCTATCTGACATATTAATATTGTTGTTTCAAGCATTTCAGTCTTATCATAATATATGCAGAAACAATGTATTTGCATTGCTTTAACCCTTTAAATGCTGGAAAGGGAAATTGTTATCTGCTGTTGTTTTCTTTACTAGTATTGACTTCTTTATCAGTATGGTTTGTCAGCACTTTATAATCATTATACCTCCGCAACGAGATTTGTGTGTGGTGGAGGGGGCGGGGGGGACTGGAGTCAGGTTGTCCGCCCGTCCATCAGTCCGTCAATAAAAACTTAACATCAGAGAAATATGTTATAACTTCTAGTTCCTTCATCGAACATTCTTAATAGTTGACGCATGCATTCATCTAAGGGTATACTATCATGCTGTCCACGACCGTCCAAGCCCCGCTGATCCCGAGGTCAAGGTCACATACTTAGTCTCTTCACAAAACTTAACATCGGAGAAATCATGCTATGACAAATCCATGACATGCCCCCCCCCCCCCCCCCCCCCCCCCCCTCCCCCCCCCCCCCCCCGCTAAGCCCAGGGTCAAGGTCACAGAACCACAGACTACAAATCTACACATTTATGGGAACCTGCACCCACGCGGGGGGTATTCCGTAAGCCTGGCTTACTGACAAATCTACTTTACATTGAAAATGATTCTCAAGTGCTGTCAAATCATGTTTTTGATGAGAAAAATGAAAATTAGAAAATAAACAGCAGACAACAAAATATAATTCAGCAATGTAAGGGTTAATGCTGTTAAGTTTATATAACTACATACTTATTATATAATACATGCACGATGAAATTCCCAGGCAAAACTAGAGATGATGTTTGTATTTAATTTATTTCCTGGAGAAATTCTTACAAACATTTCGACGTAAACCATGGCCAAGTGTTTCAGCGATCTTGCGACGGTCAAAAAGAGCAAGGTCATGCTAATTGAAGTTCATGTACGTTTCATTTGTTTCATACTATTGTGCTGCATATTGTCTGTACAGGTTATATCTGAAACCATTGGACTTGACCAATAGTTTGCGAAAAGTAGGTAATTGTCACGCGAATGCCAATGTAGTGTTTTCTATTACAGTTCGGATCCAATGCACATGTAAATATCGCATACGAATACGTGTGCTTTGTATGTCTACATGTATATGCAACTGAACGGCTGTTTGACAAAAATGCGTCTTACAAATAGAATATATTTATACCACCCGCAACGAGTTGTGGGTGTATACTGGCGTCAGGTTGTCCGTGCGTGCGTGTGTGCGTGCGTGCGTGCGTGGTGCGTGCGTGCGTGCATGCGTGCGTCAGTCACTAAACTTAACATCAGAGAAATATGTTGTAACTTTTATTTCCTTCATCTTTATTTAAATTGCTTAATATTTCACTCGTGCATTCCTCTAAGGTTGTACTATCATGCTGTGCCAAATCCACGACCGTCCAACCCCCGCTGATCACAAGGTCAATGTCAAATACTTGGTCTCTTTACAAAACTTAACATCAGAGAAATAAGGTATAACTTATATTTCCTTCATCGAAAATTCTTAATATTTCATGCCTGCATTCCTCTAAGGCTCTACTATCATGCTGTGACAAATCCCCGCTGATCTCAAGGTCAATGTCGCATACTTGGTCTCTTTACAAAACTTAACATCAGAGAAATCGGTTACAACTTATATTTCCTTGCTCGGATCTGCTTCACATTTCACACACGCACTGCTCCAATGGACCTCTACCACCCTGTGACAAATTCACGTTCGTGCCGCCCCCGCTAAGCCCAGAGTCAAGGTGACAAGCCCACACACTTGTCATTTTTGTTTACACACACATACCTGGTTAAAGATGGACAGACGGACGGACGGCTTTTGCATCCCATTTTCGCCACTGATAGTCATATGAAGGCAATACTCTGGAGAATTACAAGCAGTGGGCACAGAGGAGTCGGGAGCTATTGTGATGTGTAACCCGGCAATATGTGCCATGATACTGCTGTTATCTCTGGTGTGTGGCAGGACTGCCAGCAACCTGGATAATTATCCAAGTGTGTGTCATAATCTTGTCTGAGGAGCATGGTTGTTTGCATAACTGACCCGAGCTGAATTTAATGAGATTATTGTATGTGATTTACGTCTTCCCAAGTGTGAACGACCAAGGCCATACTATTACCGTTGTATAAGGTTAATGGTTTAAACAGTCAGCCGTAACTGTCACGCCAGGGTGACACCGAGCTCGTCTACTGAAGGGACGAAACACCAAGCACGTTGTGGACAGAGACAACAAGGTATATGTTTTACAAGTATGATGTATTTACATAAATGCTAAGCACAAACAATAGATGAATATGTCAGTACGGACAACGTCACCTAGCAGCCACCGTCACAGGCCCTTGCACAACCAAGGCACATCCACGATTCTGGAACAGGTAGGTAAAGTCAAAAGTAAACGTCATCATGATCTGGATCAATATCCAATGTTAGAGATCAGCTAAACAACTCCGGCTTCCGCCATGATGGGAGTGACGTTATACTAACGTCGTAAAGTTACTGGTACTCGTGAGATACAGTCTACTTGGGCGGATGGGGTCCATAACGCATCGGTGAACGTCCTTATCGATTCATCACGTCCTTGGACGGTATGACGTCACCGGAATATGCCCCACTCGATTACGCCCTTGGTCCACGCGGAGCAGTCCCCACTAACACACGGTGTCGTGTCGTGGACTCCAGAATAAATCAATAAATCTGTGTTGCGTACTGAATTTACGCAGACACAAAGTAGGGACGTGCCGTCGCTCGTTGCTGACTGGCTGGCTGCCTGGCTGGTGTACTGGCTGGGACTACAAAACACCAACGGTGTTGTTACCAGAATGTAACGTGTTATAGTCTCAATAATAGTCAGAGTAGTGCACATGAAATCAATATCATGATTGCATGGCAATACTAAACATCATCATATATTACAATGATGAAACATGATAAGTTGCAATGTACACAAAGATATTTTCACTAATTGGAAGAAGGGGGCTGATGGAATTCATAAGTCGGAAAATGCGATATAACACATTAATGAACAGCCACTATATCTAGTGTACCCAACGATATATCTCTTCACAGCCGTACATGTGAATACAGACGTCATTCACAGTTATTTACCATTAGTAAACAAACATTTGATTGCGACAGGCGTTACCTTGATCAGACTGCCCGTGGCCAACTGCGCTAATTTAATAAAGAGCAACTGTGCCAAGTATTCTCCTGTGCAGACTCACAGTATTACATTATATTACATTAAAACTAATAAACACTGTATACTCTAATCAGACTGTAGGATTCCACAGGCTGACCCAAAGCATCAGTGATTGAAACAAATTATACTTCACATCATGTCCTTATTGCAGCTTACTGATGTATAAATCAGTGCATTTAGAGCAGAACTGTCTGATCTGGTCCATCCTGGTCGCAATAGCATTTCCAATATTTACAACACACTGCGAACGTAATACGACTTAATAAAATGAATATACAGACGACTGGGTTAGGAGTTAACATGTTTTTTTCCTTTTTTTCCCCATAGAGTAATGATGAAAGTCGTCCAGAAAATTCACGTTACAATTGTGACATGTTAAAATTGGCAATATTCTCATGTATTGTACAGGGCGCAGACTGATATTGGATTAAATCGTAATATAAAATGCATAGCTAATGTTAGTGAACATTTCAATCAAGTTCGCCCTTCGTTTTACAAATACAATAAATTGCTAATGCAATTAGTCAGAGTGACATGCAACAAAAACACATGAGAATAATATGCCATTACAATACTCACGGAATGCTCCCACATGCCAATCCTGTAATCGTTATCATTACACGTAAGCACGACGAATTAATGAATCAATAATATTTGATTAAGGGAGATAATCTACAACAGCGGATACATGCCATACGGCTTTTATTGACCAAGCGTTTGGTCGAAACGGGGCCAAATAACTCAGGTAAATTAAATAGTGCAGTATTATCGAGGATACGATAACACTGCGTAGAATTGCCGGTCTTGTCAAGATTCAGACTTAAATGGCAGCATTAGAAAGTAACTACAAACATATGTACTCACCAATTCCCATTGAAAACTTGCGCTCCAATGTCACAAGAATGTAATTGAGTGTCCGACTGATAGTTAATGGTGCTACAACGAATATATACCCCCACCGTAGTGCATGACTATCCTCATATAGTCTGCTTGTCAATGTAAAACTTATGTGCCAACATTGGCTTACAATTTTGCGTAAGTGGACTGATGTTCTGACAGTCAGTCTAGCTCATGAGATATCTGGTGAATTAATCTGAAATACTTCAGTCATAAATAGGTATGACCTACTAGGTAATTAGGCTAGCCTCTAAGTCTGCATAAACAGTGTAGATCACCCAGATATGACCAGTACAAAATCCAATACTGGTGGTATGTGCGCGGTTTCGGATAAAGCGCTGTTCTCTCCAGCGGTGTATCCCACGGGCGATATTTCACACACCATACCTATTCGATCGTCCTGTACTAGAATATTCGATTACTGCTCTAGACTATGTGACCCGTGTTACAATTAATGGATGATAAAGAAAATAGTCGGCTACGATTCGTGACAGTAACATTGCATTATCATTTTCCGATGCTATCGATCGCGTTTCAACATTCGTAATCGTTTCCGACCAATTTCCATGAATTCTTTGAAATATCTGTAATATCATACATTGATTATTGTGACGTCATACCATGCAAGTAGTGACGTAATTAGTAAGAATATATAATGAGTAAAATGCTACAATATATTACTTTGTAATACACTTTAGTTTGAATGATTATCTTGCTTAGAACACTAGTTATCTCTATTTAATGTGGGGACATATTTTAACCACCCTACATTTATTGAGTATTTTCAGCCTCGGCCTTTACACCCATCAAGCTATTTGATTTCAAGTACACTATCAGGTATTTTGAAATAAAAATAAATTGAATTTACAAATATTGGCCAGATTAGCGCAGGCGGTGGTGTACGTGTAGGCCTACCAGTAAGGA
The DNA here is from genome assembly GCA_029237695.1 of Conchocele bisecta. NCBI lineage: Eukaryota > Metazoa > Mollusca > Bivalvia > Lucinida > Thyasiridae > Conchocele > Conchocele bisecta. The sequence continues at coordinate 155,270,963 of CM055266.1, forward strand.
AAAATTGTAAAATGTCTATATTTTGTTGTGAAATGATCATATTAATTATACACCATTTAGAAAGAAGTTTCCATTATAGACGCTAGTGTAATTACATTAACTAAAGTAAATTAGTAACCATCGATTGAAAAACGTGTTTATAATATTGAAAAATAACTATAATATTGAAAAATAACTAGAGTTGCTTTCTGTGAAATCTGAGACCCATGCAGTGCCTAACTATTATTGCGTACGTCTTTTTTGTTATTATAGGTTTGTTGTTTGTTCGCAGAAGCGACATATGTTTTGTAACTTTTTGATTTCTACTCTCGTTTTAATGAAATGTTTACTGCCATCATGTTACTGTTATCGATTTTATATTTACAATGTACGTTTGTGACCAGTGTAGACCCTGATCAGGCTGCGTATCTTATAATTAAGTCTATCGAAGCCGAACATACTGGTAATTCAATACATAGGTAGTCTTTTATCTGACACTTTTAACGGTTGAGGTACCTTCTGATAAAATGGTATGTCGTCCTATGGAAATAATAATGAAAAGTCATGCAGAGCATGATGTTATTAGCCGATCAAATCAGGGTAAAGTGCATCGAACATATGTAGGTGTCTCTGGTAACATTGTCAATGGTAAACTATTTTCGACCACAGTTCTGTACCCAGCTTTGACATTTTTCTCGATTTTGTGCAGGTTTTGGAAACCCGTTCCCAAATCCATCCAATAGCAGCAATGCCATAGCAGCAATGTTTTGTTGTCACCATTATGTTGCGAAATATTCCAGCGTAACACCTGTACTGTATGCTCTATTTATCTACAAATTACACTCCGCAATACACAAAGTTGTAGTCACTGTGTGTGTGTTTGTCCGAATTCTGTGGCAGCATGCGAGTGCGCGGAGCTACCAGGGCTATATATATCTAGTGGTTACAGTGTCATCTAAAAATAGACGCAAGCTCCTGCGTATTCAGGCACATGCCCAGATTGGCCTAATGTGCCCCATCCGTGATTTTTTGCGCGATGTCGGGCGCAAGACAATCAATAATTTGCGGCATTGACAATAATTAAGGGGGATTGCCGCAATCGCGCGTGCTGGATGCATCCCTGCCATCCCTGCATGATACGTAAACAAATCAAAGTTGGCTATGAAGGGCAATTCTTCGTTTTGATTGGTGGAAAATTTTGTGAATATTAACTAGCGTCAAATGACGCGCATACGCGATCCAATGTGATTAAACCCGAGATGCTGGGATAAACCCGAAAATGCTGGTGTTACTAGTAAGGAGATTTTGAGCAGAGGTCGATTATAAATTAGCGAATAAACAAAACATTTTACGCGATTATACGTGGCTGAAACTTGTTCTGTTTAATAAATAAAAGCTTTAAATTAGCCCAATAATCGGCGTATGTTGGCGTATATGGCCATTAGAGCCAACTATGGACTTCAACAACAATAACTTCCGGGTTAAATCTCTTCAGGCGTTCAGCTCATTAAGTATTCAAAATTGTGTTATTTGGCTATAAGTTAAGTTTTAAACGGAGATAATTGCCAAAAATGCAAACTTTATCGGTTGATGCAATTTGGAAGTGATACAGAAAAATTCGCGTTCGTAGATTACCGAATAGCGGAGAAAAGGGTTGCTACAAACTTTTTCAGAATTCGATGGATAACCAACATATTAGCCGATCTATAAATAGATCGGCTAATAATAATATTTCCGAATTTTGGTGTGTCAAATATTGTGTGTACTTGCCGCGCGATGCGCTGGTAAACAAATCACTGCATATGTATTCGGTTTATGGCGGTTCCCCTGTGCAGCAGGTATTGGCGCATTACACGAATTTGGGGCACGTAGTGTATTATTGCAGATGAAAGTGAAACGTTAGCCATTTGTCCATTTGAAACAAATAATCACTGAGCACAGCTGGAAACCGTATGGTCAGTTTGCAGCGGGCAAGTGGCACGGTGCTAATTTCACAATCGGATACTTGATACACCGATAATCTATTCCGGAAGAGACATTAGCTACGGCAATTGATAGGGTTTACCGCTGAATTGAAGGCGGAAGGCTGAATGTTCCAAAGTTTACCCATTCTAATTCTACACTTGTACAGTTTAAAACAAAACAATGATCAGTCATCGTTTATCGTTTATAAAAATAAATGTTTCTTATATATTTAGCCGGATACGGTGTACAAGAGCACAGTCGTGGTAATAAGCCAAGCAACGGATTCGAAACCCTATTTAACCTGTAGGGTATGGAGAAAACCCCAAATGAGAACTGAATATCTAAGAAAAACTATAATATATTCAGTTTGGTATTAGAACACGAGTCCCCAGTGACATTGACCTCGGTGCACATTATATACGTGTATTCATGTCCGTATCCATATTATAGTATATAACCAGCAACTTCCACTGAACGGCGTCTGCTGCTAGTGATCAGTCATAGTAAACGTTTCTATTATTGTAGATGCCATGGCGCGTGTTGTAATAAACTGAACAGCGATTTGAAAGCGGCCGCTAGATAATGTTATAGTTTATAGATGAAATAATACAGAAATAAGCATTAATCAAATCTGCATAGAATGCAATAATAATGTGATAACATAATAAACAACTGCAGAAGAAAAGTGAACAGTCAGTTTGAAATGTATATGTATAAACTGTCCCAGCTGGTAATAACGGTTAAATAAAGGGTAAATCAGTGAGTGCCTATAATTACATCATACTATTGTAGTCATACGACTAATTATCTAAAAATGAATGAACATTATTGTCATAATACATGTATGTATTTGTTGTCGGACCTCTAAGCATGACATGATTGTAAATCTAATTTAGGAATGTAGTATGTGACAATATGGATGTTTATTTGTATAAAACAGTGAAAGAAATCTATACCTTGTCTTTTAGCAATGAATGTGTTGTTTACTCATATGATATCATATCAAGATGCTATCATACATGCATGTATTAGTTGGTCTTATGTATTATGGCACCTGTTAAGCATATATATCAAGAGTCTGAATGACAATAAATGTGATTTTGCCATGCGAAATGGTGTTTCGTTACTAAGTAATGCATGTGTGCAATATGAAGATATTAGCTGTAGGCAAACAGAAATTATAGGTGATTTGAGAAACTCTTACAAAACATTCAAAACATAAACTGACATACATTACAACTATTGTCCTATTCTGTTGTATCCCTGTCTATGCACATCTGAGACCCAGTGCCTTTATGCACGTTAATAAAGGGCTAACGTGATTATAACTGGAGATCTGAAAGATTACAGTTTTACAACTGTTTAATTATCCCAATGATCAAATCATGATGTATATAATCTGATTACAAAGTGGCTTTTAGATCATATGATCTGACCATTGGTCAGTTGAGCAGCTATAGCTATCTGACATCTAGCAACAACCCATGTGGTTTCACAGTTTTATATATTGCGAGCAACTGGTGTAAAACAAATAAGCACTCCAAGAAATGAGGTGTGATTTGAGAACAAGAACACACATTAAGATAATATATAACTCTAAACTGAAGCCACCATAATTTAGAATACAAATATGTTTGGGTGTCCGGTTTGGAGAGGTTCTACTGTATATTCAATTGCAGTTTATTTAGGATACATTTTTATGAAAAATATTGTTATATCCTGTTTATTTCAAAATAGAAGTATAATGTATGGTGGTACCATTCATTTGAACCATCTCAGTATATATATATATGCGCAAAACGTGATGAAGCGGATTACTGTCTGTTCCACATGTTTACAAATGGCCAATTAATTATTTTATGGCTTTCTGAACGATGGTAGGTCCAGCAAACATCATTCGACGGTGGAAAATTCTAATTAAGCCGCAAAACATTATTCACAGTTTCAAAGCAGATGGCAAGTTTTCATGAACTACTTTCTCCGTAAGAATTTCCTGTTTTTCGTTGCTTGTTTTAGCATTAGTAATGGTAATGAACGTACATGTGCACATCATAAAATATACTGAACACCATAAATATCACATCAATTCTACTAAACTGGAACATTTGTATAGCAATAATACAATGATGTTCTTGCCATATTTTATAGCACAATATCAGCTAATGGCAATCTGCATATCAAGCTTGCAATCCTTGCGGTATTAACGGTTTATGCATGTATGTGTGTTTATTAAACGGATGCATGGACGTTGTAGCAATCGGTGCATCTTTATAAATGCAAGAAAAATCGCCAATAATTAAAATTGATATACGTGTACGTGTTCAACGTCACATCATTGCTTTGTCGCGCCATTAAGCGGCACATACAGGATAAATTTTATTGAGCAATACACATGTATTTTTACTAGGTTAGCTCTCTTGGAGCTACCTGGTATAGCAGTCGTAGAGATGGAATGTCAAATATTTCAACATTTAAAACTACCATTATGAATGTCGAATTTGTATGTTTTCATTACTGAATTTTACTGAATTAGCGCATGTAAACAAATGAATAAAGCACACAGTCTGAATTATTTAATTATATATTTACATTATATTCAATGTTTTGTCCTACTGTCCCATTTTACAATTATAGTTAACTGAACGGTCATCAGAGGTATCGCACCAGTTTAGTGGAAGGATACATCGCGGCCATTATGGCGACTTGTGAGGCCATGTAAAGTTAATTTATTGAATAGCATCCGAATTTTTAGGAAAGATAGGGCAGTGTGTGTGTCTTATTTTTTTAATTTTGTATTAAAAGTTGTTGTTTATAGTGTTAACAAACAATAATTAATAATTTACATGTATCTTCAAATATATTCAAATAAAAAATAATCTGGCATTACTGTTTAGGGGCGGGTGGGGATTATATACAGTAAATTAATTTTATATTGCCTGATGATCTCTGAACAGAGCCCGGCCGGACACACAGGTTGAAGTAACGAACTAATATCTAAAAGCATCAATAAGTGAGCAAAAATAAGCTAACATATTTTTACTTAATCTTATACTACATTAATGTGTACAGGAGGGAGTCGAGAATTGTTTTCGCTTATTTGTTTTCTCACTTATTTATGCTTTTTTTTTGTATATTTAATGTATTTATAATCCATGGCCCGTCACTTCACCTGTGGTCGGACACACACCACACCTGACACACAGATGCTGTGTATTGAGGTCGTGTATTGAGGGAGCAACAGTTACTGCGGATTAGATTCAGCCGTTGATTTTTCGGCTCATTCTCTCCCAGGCACAGAGAGTAGGATAGTAATGTTGGTTTCGCCAGAGGCTCGGTGCATAAATGCTCGGTGCGTGACTCGTTTCATAAATCTCATATCAAATGGAAACTAGTTTGATATCCTCTATTTATGGTTGGAGTTTTCGAGGTATGTTCCGAAAGTGTCACAGTGAAGGAAAACTCGAAACTTTTCTATTGTTTATGATTTTAACAATATTAAAGAGCAGATTAATGGCGGACTCAGACATTTTTAAAGGACTTAATGTACGTAAAGTTTTAATCACCTGACGTAAAGCACATTGCGGCTGCACACATGTCTATAAATTGCAAAATATGTGAATACCCCGAAATCTCCGACTAACCCGAAAACTGGCGTCTCGACCATATTCTATTTATCCCGTCAAACTTCTAAAACAGTATTTAAATCAACTTAATTCATTTAGCCTTCAAAAGGAGATAAATTAGAACCGAATTGCATCAAACACACTTTGGCGCTCAGAACATAGTTCGATAAAGAATGGTTTATATTTTATCACCGACAATGTGAAATTACAGCTTCTTTTCAACGAAATATACTCTCAAAATTCACCGGACCCATCCATTTTCATTCGGAGCAGGTTCTGCAAGGATAGCGATCTGCGATTGCGAATAATAATCAACACGGCAAACAACACTTTTATTCGTTTATACCTGACTGGAATCACTGGGAGCAGCCATTTTTTATTTTAAATGACGGAAACTTATTGACGTTCTTATAATTATGACGTCAATCATGTCTGAATGACGCACATAATGGGGTACAGAGCAAACGATTGGATATTGGAAATTGGATATTGGATATTGGATAATGGAAATTGATTTGACATCCAGAAAATAGCATGAACTTAATTTTAACAATTCTATTTTCCGGCGATAACGTTTTTATTTGAGAAATGTAACCGGCACACTGTGAAGAGTCCCATTTTCTCCAGTCTGATCAACCAGCACTGCCACTGGTCAACACTACCCATTTTTGTGACCGCGTATGAATTGTGATTATGTCTTTTGACAAGATATCAAATATGTCTCACGGCACCGTGTTTCACGAAACTGTGTTGAGATAAATTACAATATCAACCTCGCGTTAGCCGAAAATTCCCGAGATTTCTAATCGCACCGGTTGCATAAGTTTTTAAATTATAGTTGGCTTTCTGCTAACTAAAAAAATGCGAAATGTTGCAAAACTTATTGAATTACTGAACGCAAAGCAGTATAATAAGTAAGTCTACTTTATTACCTTAAAATAAACTGAACATGGCCGGGTGGTTTCAAATTTATTTTCTTGCATAAGTTACATATGTCATCATATTTGTTTTCGGCATAATTAAATAAAATAAATACCGCCCTTGGTTGAGGGAAATATTGTGGATTACCTCCCCTCAAAAACAATATCCCCTTTGGCTATCGCCCCGGGAGATATTGCTTCCTCGGGGAGATAAATATAATTTATTCCACTACCATTTTGAAATACGAGATTTATTTCCCGGGACATCCGATAAAGAAACGAGTGCGGAGCAGGCTAAGGGAAATAAATCCGGTATTTCAAAATGGTAGCGGAATAAATTGTATATTACATGCTCCTCGAAAAAATGTGAAATTTGCCCTTATACCAGCTTATAACGTTGTCACAATTGACAATTTTGACGTTAGCGTATGAATTGTTTCTTCGGCGGAAATGACGTCAAAACATGACGTCAATTACGTCTCGCGAACATCTGAGAGGAAATATTTCCTTCAAGGAAATAAATCCCTCTAGAATCACAGTAAACCACTGGGTAGCACGTAATATTCCATAATATTCCCCTAAATAAAATTTACCGTTTGTGGGCGATATTGACGGTCTGCGCAATATATTGAAGAATGCAAATGTATTTGCTTTTTTTTACGGTTGGTCAATAAAAGTGTTGTGTATGTGGGGTTGGTCAATTTTATTGTGCAATATTCATTCAGTCTGTAATTCTTCATCGATGTGAATGGTATCCCCTGTTGCTCGTAAGAGCCGAGTAGAAGAAGGGAGAGGTGGCGAAGAGATTTGGTGCACCTAAAATTAATGAACACCAACAATCTGATTCACCTTCTCAGCATGCTCAGTGACTCCTGAACATAAATTGTTATTGTCTTCTGAATCTACGACGGTTAAAGTGTGCATCCAGCATAGCTACATAAACATACAAACCCGCGAGTTTATTAAAATTACACACGTGCGAAATGAATTCAAATTTGGTGGCTACAGCCATTGATTAACCCGCCAAACGGGTAAACAAAACAAACCCAATTTTCTGATGGACAGAAGCACACACAAACAAACGCGCGAGTTTTCCGTTATATGACTCTACAAAAATAAAAAGTCTGTATGATTGTTACAATACAATTATTTACAGCTAAAAGTATGACAGGTACATCTCAACATTAAGCGATATGGAAGTTGTCGTATTTATCATGTTTATCCCCTCAACACAGTGCGTATGTGCCGTGAAACACGGTGCCGTGAAACATTTTTGATATCCTGTCAATACGACCTAATCACCGCGTATGAATATATGCGGTGATTGTGGTTACTTTTTTGCATTTTAAAGACATTTGTAGGTGCTCTTTGACGGGATAAATAGAATAGTAGGTTAGTGCCGTGAATGGGAACAATATCTGGCGCGGCACGGAAACGGGATGTGCTCGGCAGAGCCTCGCCCATCCCGTTTCCTAAGCCTTACCAGATATTTTTCCCATTCACGGCACTAACCTACTATTCTCTATTTATCACATCGCAGTATTTCACTGATATTGATATCGACATGAAATAAACCGCGGTAACGTCTCTGGCAATGAAATATCGATGGATATCCACTATGTAGTGTGTGTATTTTAGTACAGCCGTACCATGCGTGTGTGCATTTATAAATGAGCGAACACAATTTAGCGACCGGACATAATCATCGGACTAAGCTTTGTTTTCTATATAAAACTCCACTACTTATTTGAATCATCATTAAATATATGATAAATATAATTTAAGGAATCACGGTTATTGCCCATGATATCAAAGTGGCAATTCAAGTTGCGTATAAACAGTATACTAATGTCAATTAACACGTCCGGTAATGGTAAATGAATGTTTATTTTGCACGAAAATATCATATATAAAGAATGGACGAACAAAAATAGGTCTCCCTATATTACAACATATGCGTTTGGAGCCAAGCACAACCTGTTAAATATATGGAATCATCTAAAATTCATTATGGACGAATCCATGTAAGTTATGTAGGGTGAAATGGTTAAATGTCATAATAATAATCGTTCATTCTCTCAGGTCACATACTGATGTACGGGAGTGGATTATAATATAGAGACTATGACCGGTGGTAACGGTCTGCAAAGGCACAGTAACTCACGTGTACGTGAAACAGGTTATTAGTTAGGTTGGTTAGGGCTATATTTAGAGATTACCGTTACCTGGCTGATAAAAGCACCAACTTTGGAATAAGGCTTCCATAGGGCATATTAATCAATCTTAGCCTAGGAGCCCTCCGGAGATTTTAACATAAGCACCAAAATTCAAGATGGCCGCCATATATGGAATATAACGCTTTTCTCCAGTCATATGAGTCGTAAGAAGACCAGATTGGTTTCCAAATATTGATGTTTAAGTCACTGAACATACTGAATCAGATTTTTACTATTGCAATGTTCACATGTCATGCCCATTATCATGACGAAATTCCAAGATGGCCGCCAAAATCACCAAAAGATGTCTGTAATCTTTGTAAATTCGCATGGTTCCATAAGGAAAATAACAACTGATTGTAAATACACATTTCAAGCTTTTTATATAGTTTTGTGGTCCTATCATGCGTCTACTGTCTCTTCCAAGAGGATGGATCAGTCGAGCATTCACTGGATGGGTACAGGGAGTCCTGACCGAGCCCTGCTCTTGGTAATTTTATCCACAATGTCCGAATAGTTGAATGAATTTGACGGCTGTATATCGCCCTGTTACCTTTATCATACGATGTGTTCATTTTGAATTTGTAGTTAAGACTGACAAACTGAACAACAATTACACCATTCTATTTCGGGCGGTGCCACAAAATATAAGCGAGTGAAGTTCCGCAACAACAACAACAACAACAACAACAACGAGAAAGTTTTGTTTCTACAAGAATTTAAAGAAATTCAACAAATATGTTGTAAGGTAAATATGTATATGGATAGTGTCGAAACATTTAATTTTACCCAACGCCCTTATGGTTATGTTAGGTGGTCTGCACACATAAATGGTCCTCTGGAATACACTGGGAGATGTAGTGGATAGTTCCGACTGGACAACGGCACTCACAGATGCAGCAGTAGCATCCTCTGGCACAGCTAATTCATATCTCAAGGCAGCACACCTAACTCGAACCACCAAGTCACACCAAGTCACACTCTTGACACTGCATAATCTCCAGAAGGCGGCTTTCGTGCTGTCATGGCTTGGAGAAACGACATGCTGAAGAAGGGTTCTACTTTCACGTACTGGGACTTCATCTGGAGATATGAAACCCTAATTCTCATCATCATCAGGGCTCACAGAGCTAATAATTTTCCTCTCTATGTGGACGTCTTGGAGGAACTCACACCACTGCTCTTTGCCTTGGATCATGTGAATTACTCACGGTGGGTGCCTGTCCACATCAGGGATATGAAGTCCTTGCCGACACTATCAAGTATGAGTTTGAAAAGTGTTCTCATTTCCAAGACCACCAACAAGTTCTCTACGATCCCATTTGACCAGGCTCATGAGCAGGAGAACAAGATTGTGAAAGGTTCGGGCCGTGCTTTTGGGCTTACAGAAAAGCCTGTTGCCTTTCGACGGTGGATGCTCCCGGGGCCAGAGACGGCCAGATTGCTGAATACATTTCTGATGATGACACAGAAATCCCCAAGAACGTCCAGCACCACGAGCAGGGTCTCTCAACACAGAAGACCTTCCAGCGACAGGTTACCAGCCTCTCCGAAACCATCAGAAGAATGGGAAACCCATTCTTGGATAATACCCTGAGGATATAGGCAAGAACCAGTACCAGGAATTCGTCAAGAATGTGCACAGCCATTCTATCCATGACCCAATCAAGAGGAATTCTCTGGCACTCTTCAGGAAACCTCAACACAAGGCAACATCTAAGCAGGGGAAGAAGATCAAAGTGCTTCAGAACAATATTGCACTCTTTGGCCAGCTATACATATCCATGCAAAACCGTGAAGTTGACTTGGCCGAGTTATTTGCACATGAGATACAGTCCTTTCCTCCTTCCCTCTCAGACTTTGGCAAGCTTCATCTTCCAAACACGAAGTCTGGCTTGCTGCAATGTCTTGAGCAGCCCGGGCAATCAGAGCCACCATCGACTTATGACTGCAAGGTCCTGGATGGTGCTGTCATCGTTCACTGCCTGCCCACTACCAGCGTCAGCTCCTTCCACGAGTACGCAGACAGGGTTTTCATACCATACTTAGAGAAGCAGCTATATGCTGCCACATGGTTGGATGTTGTGTGGGACACATACATGCCAGACCAAGGGTTGGATCCAGGGTGGATTTCCTTCGTGACCCAGACAACAAGAAGGAGCTGTTTTCCTTTTTGACTTCCAATGTTGAAAAGTTCAACTGGCCACCAGCCAAAGCTGTATATGTCACATCAGGGCAATCTGTGACATCTATTGGAACCAGCATCCCCATGCAAAACTGCAATCATGAACAGGCGGACACCAGGATCGTGGTTCATGTACTGCATGCACTGGAGCATGGAGAAAAGACTATTCAAGTGCGTACAGTGGATACAGATGTTGTAGTCATCCTTGCAGGCACATTCCATGATATCATTGCGACTCAACCCTTGACCGACATCTGGGTGGCCTTTGGCATGGGCAAGAAGTATAGCTTTTACCACATAAACTTTAACTGTGCTAGCCTGGGGGAGTCACAATCACGAGCATTGCCTGTGTTCCACGGATTTCAGGTAGTGACACAACATCTGCCTTCAATGGCAAGGGCAAGAAGGCTGCTTGGCAGGCCTGGCAGGCCTGGCAGGCCTATGAAGACGTCACAGAGACATTTGTGTATCTGGCAGGTCACCCCTTCCAGCGGCTGAATCTCGACGACGACCCTTTCCAGAAGCTCGAGAGACTGACTGTTATCATATAATTTAATATTATGACAAAACAAGTCCTTTGAGCTCTGTCAACGAGACACGAAGATAACTTCTGCCAGAAGAATCGAGCAATGGAAAAACTTCCACCCACCAACGATGTGCTACTCCAGCATGTCCGACGCGCAGTGTATCAAGCACGAATATGGACGACAAGCACACAAACACAGCTAGTGGTTCCTTCTCCACAGAATGTTGCCCGGACCAAGGTATCAAGAGTCGTGGCTACCAGTTTGGGTGACAATTCCAGAGATTTCCAAATCGTGCAGGGAGCTGATCAAATGCTCCTGCAAAGGGGACTGCTCAAACTGCAAATGTGGCAAAGCAAATCTGGACTGCTCGCCACTTTGCAAGTGCAAATGTACTCCATAGAACATTGCAAACTGTGTGTTCCTGCAAGAGACATCACATAATAATGTCACATAATAATGTAAGAACTATGGCTGTTGTTATAAACACATTGCATTCCAACTCAACACCATGCAATGGTCTAGCCTCGGTGGTGTAAGATATTAAGGTGCATGTAGAACTACCCAGATACCTATTAATAAAGCATTACAGCAGTTACTTGCTTGAAAAATGAGTTTTGTCTGTACCATTTAAATTACTGTAGATGTTCTAATAAGTGACTACCTTGGACATCTTTAATGTCATCTTAAAAATTGTGTCTGTAAGACACAGCAATGCCCCCATTGACAGCTTTTGCTCGAAAAACTGTTAAGTCAATAACGTGGAAAAAGTAGGTCACTGTCAAATCAAGGTCACATACTACATATTAGTTTTGTAGTACACCACTAGGCAAATATGTTGTGCAAGTTTGGTGGCTGTGTGTATTACAGTGGGTGTTGCAGTCGCTGAAAATAATACTTTTCAAACAAGGTGAACCAAACGTGTGACGGACGGACGGACACACACACGGACGCACGCACGCACAGACAGACAGGTACAAACATACTGCCCCACTGACATTCCGTCATGGGGGCATAAGTACATTGAGCGCACAGTCGGGTGGATATTCGGCGCAAAAAAAACTTTATGATTATGATTATTATTATATATGGCGGCCATCTTGGATTTTGGTGCTTTACATTAAAATCTCTGGAGGGCTCCTAGGCTAACATTAATCAATAGGCCGTAAGGGAGCCTTGTGCCAAATATGGTGCTTTTATCAGTGAGATAAAGGTAATTTCACTATGCCACCTAACTATATTGACTATCGACGATGAGAGATTATTTACCAGATTAATAATTATTACGACACCGCAGAAAAAAAGGGGATGATGTCTGTACGTAAGGCCAGTGAACCTCCTGATCCGTAAATGAACACGCTCGTGCTGATCAGGAGCAACATTATGAACAGTGTACCCCCATATCAAAAGCCGCATGCGTGGTGTAGTCTGAACAGGATCAAGCCTGGTCACACCTTGGTCAGGTATCACGAGTTACCACTTGGTTACTCTCTCTCTCTCTCTCTCTCTCTCTCTCTCTCTCGCTCTCTCTCTCTCTCTCTCTCTCTCTTTCTACTGGCCCAGATAGATGATGACACAACTGGCGGTTTGAACTGACATCTCCCCTGGTAATTCCACAGGACCGTGATCATGATGATATACTGAACTGATGGCATGTTTGGCAGCCGTTCCCTTGAGATCAGTACACACAGATCAGTATTGGGTGAAACTGGGAGTATTTGTTACACGGAGGGGAATCGACGTGTTCGTAGGTGGACGTGTTTTGCCCCCTGTCTCGGTAGAGCCGGAGGCATATAGTGTTTTGACTGTGTGTCCGGCACATTAAGAAGTTCGCCGGAGTTTCGAAATTCTGTTATAACTTCTATATCACTTGAAGGATTACTTAAATATTTCAACACAGTATACGTGTGGACAAATGCTACACATCCATGCTGCCCTTAATCTGACCTTGACCATGACAACTTTGATCTTTTACCCACATTAAGACGTTCGCCGGAGCTTCTCATTGCTGTCATATCTTCTATATCCCTTGATGGATCACTTTAATATTTCAATACATCATACTTCTAGACAAATGCCACACATCCACACTTCCCTTAATATGACCTTGAACTTCTGACATTCATACATGTGCTTGTGAATACTTATCACTTTGGCATAAAAAACAAGACAAAATAACCCCACAAGAGCAATTCATAACGGGGTTAAAAACGGAATAAGCATCTCTTAACAAGTCCATCACTGTGTGGTTAACCTCACAATGTGGCTCTCGTTTGCTCGGACGGACGGATGGACGGACGGACGGGCGGACGGACGGACGGACGGACGGCTTAAACTCCAGTGGGATTCATGAGGATTTTTCATGTTATTACAATTGATATTCTGAACATTTCATGAAAATAAAATCAGCTTTGACTTATTTGTTTTCCGTTCTCAGCCCTATTACTATTCGCCTAAAATTAGATAAAATGATTGCTTACTGTATTACATGCACTTTGACGTGTAGTCGAGTAGGCACTCCTGTGTTCCATAGTGAACCTAGATATTCTGTTTCCTATAAACATTTATTGTTGTTTCATCTTTATATGGTTCCTTAGAACAAATTTAGCTTTGTTGCCCAAATGGGAACTTTGGGCAACTCTTGCAATTTGCATAAATCCAAGATGGCCACCAGTCGCCATTTTCAAAATTTTACGACAAAACTAATTGTCATATAATGATGTACAATACCATTTGGTATTTGTTTTGGGTGTCTAGAATTGTCTTACGATGTTATATTTACGTTTTAAGGCTAATGGAATATTTGTTCTAACTTTACTACATCCAAGATGGCGCCCAAAATCCTATTTTTGTCGCTATTTTAACAACAAAACTGAATTAAATACTTGAAATAAGCGAGAATTCATAGTCCCACAACATTAACATTGTGGACATTTGAGATATGATTTGAGAATAATTCTTCTAAATTCACGACACTGCTGTGCTGACGCTCATAATAGGGGTACGTGTAATGAAAATATGCATGTCAGTTGCTGAAATTTAGGTACCTTGCCTGGCTACGAACGGTATAAAAATGCAATCAAGTTACATTTGTTATTTGTGAGTTGTTGTACACCGTCAAGGTAATTTACAAATAACACAATCAAGAGATCCATGATACTGGATAAACACAATTACCAAACACTGCAAGTGCAGTTTTAATGAACCTGTATATTGGTTTCAACGACTGCGCCAGTACTTTCTCAGTTAACGATACAACCGAATTCCAGAGACATCCAGCAGGCATCATTGACGCTGGCAGCAGTCAGTCTTGTATCGGTAGTGTTATGATCACTCGTCTTATATCCAAGCAGGCTAAACCTGCGAGGAATACTCTATTAATTCCCCTTTTACACTGTACTGGTCCTAAAAAGAGCATCCACTGATGCGGCCACTATCAAAACTAGCGGGAATAGCTGCACTGAGGTAGCTGCCCGCCAGGCCAGTCTAACAGCTGTCACCGGAAAAAATGGCACGTGGCTTAGCTGTCTCAGTCTGGGTCCAGACTAGCAAACTAGCCAGAGGTAGCGAGCTCTTACATGTTTGGGCCTATGATTGATGCCCAACCCTCTCACCCAGATACTATTCTCACAACACTTACGTACATGCAACAGTCACTGGGGATGAAATACGTGCATCTAAGCATGGCATTGCAGCTATTTTCAGCGACGAAACAAATATGCTGGTATCAGCCAATGCAGTTCCAATGTAGTCCTTCATCCCGGAGCAATGCATATTATACAGTCATTCAACAGCTGTATTGCACAATTAATGAAGGGCTCGGCTTTTGAAACGTATATTGCTGCCGCATACCGTGGCCTGACAGGTATATATAACGGTAAGTCCTGGGTGAAACCCATGAGGGCCTTCCGGATCCCAACAGCGGCTCTATTGAGGCGGTTTCTATCTACAGGCCCAAAGACATTGGAGCAGATAGATCAGTATCTGGAAACTGCTCGCCTCCACCGGACTGGTCCTCACTGGGTAGATAGCTTCCTTCTCCCGGCACTCATTGTCCACCAATTTGAGCATACAGTAAGAGAAGCAGATATCTATTTCATGGAACGGATGCTGACATACATTTTCATCGCTGGACAAGCACAATATGCACGATATCTTACCCAATACCTTCTGGAGATGCGTTCACTTTATACTGAAACGGAGTCTCAGCTGACCAATTTGGAGAACAGACCGCTATCAAGATAGGAAAATGGTCTCTCAACGGCAAGACTTTATCTCCTGAACTTGTTAGCGAGTGGATCGACGACTTCCTCCATTACCCTACATGTGTCTGACAATGTTGACTGTATACAGTATGGTAACTCATGAGATCAGTCCACACAGACACATCACAGGAGGAGATGAAGCATCGCCGTATATTGGATGCTGCTGACGGGGCTTTTGTTGAAGCAGAGGTGGAGAAATATCCTCATCCACTACAATTCCATAAGTCTTCAGTTGATTGTTCAACGGAGGCAGCTGGAACTTGGGCCACTGTTCCACTTTAAACGTTGTGCTGTACCACACTTGCTTATCAACGAGCAGGGTTGCCTCCACAAAGGCAATATATCGGCGCTAACAAAGCGTCTCGGTGTTGTTGAGATATCACCCACAGCTGCTGAGATAGTCATCGTGTACGTTCAGCAGCTATTCTATCGCATAGTGTGGCCTCATGGCGGTATACCTTCAGATCTGATTCCATAAGGTGTCTTTGACAAGTATCAAGAAATATCTGCCAAAAATCATTAGAGAATGCGGCGAGCTGGTGAATAACTAATCAACTACGATCTCTCTATCACCAGTCCTCTGCCCAAAAGAGATTTAATTTTGAAGAACAAGAATAACAAGAAGGGACTGGTGAGTGTTGTGTCCAAGTTCTCCATAGGAGAGTAGATAACCATGGATAATCTGGACGATTGTGCGTTTAGCCATGATATGGCAGACATCACCATTATAATTATATTATGTCCTTGAAGATTCAAACAATGGCAAGAACGTTTTCCGCATACTTAGCGATGACACAGGTGTGTTTGTCCTATTGGTTTATTGGGTTTATCGAGACAAACTACAATTCATGGTGCAGATGGAGAGATGGGACGGGACAGTGTTAGATATGAACGCCACTTGTACTGAGCTAGGTCTCAAATGTTTGAAAATACTGGGCATACACGCCATCAGTGAGTGTGACTCTCCATCATACCCATATGACAAAGGTAATGCTAAAGCACTGAATACGTTGCTTAGTGCAGACTTTTTAGACTTAGTTGATGGTGTTAGGCGAGCAAAGTTGGTGCCACCACCGACGATCTGATGGAGACGGCAACGGTTTTCTTCATAGCTCTGTTTGGTTTGTCACCGGGAACTTAAATAGCAGCTGCCCACACCAAACATTTTGCCAGAAAGTCCTAAAATGAGGGTGCTGCCTCCAAACATCCGACAATCTGCTCATGCACACGCGACGTGCCCATCTTCAGGTAATGTTGTGGAAAGCGGCAAACCAACAAGACCCATCAAACGAGTCAAATGACATCACCCACTTGGGAGATGCGTGGCGGGGTTCCAGTTCCTGCCACTCATCAAGATGAACCCACTCCACCACAGTTGAATCGTGTATTTAATTGTCAGTTTAAAACACATGGAAAGATGTGCATAGCTTGTGGGTCTTATAAAGAAGATATTTTATGCACATCATACTGCAAATGTTCTGGCGAGGATGCTGAAATTGGAGGCAGGTGATACGACAGGGGATGTTGAGGATGTTGTTGAGGCAGATGATGTTGAAGATGATTTTGAGGACTGTATTTGCGAGGATGGTGACATTTGTAATAGCGCGCTCTTTGGTGTACCTGACATTGAGTATCTGATTCATGAATGGGAGTAAATAAAAAAGTTTTCAAAGAATATGTGTTCGTATATACATGTACATGCATTAAGCGTAATGGCATACATTAATATGTATTATGCATATTAATGTATACCATTGCGCTGACGTTTTCTTTATCTTATCTGATTAATATTGCAAATATAATATAAGTATTATCATATGAGTAAGGATGTGATTATAGGTTGGAACCGTTGACAAAAATCATATCATTCCAGAATAATTTATGAAGTGCCATATATTCTGAACCGGTTCATGTTCTGTCAAATATAATGGTATTCTCAGATTTCTTGTATCACTCATTGCATTATTCTTTACATAATTACTTCATAGAGTAATTGTACTTGCAAATAAATATGATTTTCATGGTTCATAACAATGGTTGCAATACACAGTTGTCATTGAAATTTCTTTTTTTACTAGAAACTCCCATTATTTTGCATAAAAATGTAAAATTTGACACCCCACAATTACCTCTATACCCCTATGATGACAACCAATTAATCATATTATTGCAGAAAACGGCTCTACGTACACGAACACCTATATAAAGACATATTATACAATTTGGTATTTTTGTTGGATTCATGAATTTGATGCAGTACTGCACTCCCACATTTCCATAGAGTTCATAACACTTCAACACGCCATGCCACCACTCCTCATCATAAATGATGGCCACCTAATTTTCTGTAGTGGAGTCATTTTTTGCGAACATTTTCACAGGAGTATAGTTTTACTTATGCCATCTACTGTAGGAGGTGCAGTCTTTCGCCTCCTCAGATTAAATGGAAATTTTACGATGAGTAGTTGTGACATTCTATAGTACAAATGTTAGTTACATGTCTAGGCATGCATATGTTAGTTACCCATCTGGTAGGCATGCAAATGTTAGTTACACATCAAGGCACAAAACTGTTTGTTTCACATCTGGGCACGCAGATGCTAATTACATGTACACATCTAGGCATGGAGAGCTAGGCCCTAAAAAGTAATGCTTATTAAGATAATGCTTAACGCAAGTGTGCATATATAAATCTGGTCAATAAATGTTCATCCCACTTTACTTCTTTAAAATATAGATAAAGGAGGTATATTTCTGCCACCAGATTGCACACTTTATGTTGCAATATTCAGCAGAACCACCACTAAATATGTTTTGCAAGAAAGGTTATATAGGTAAGTATTGGTTAGGCATCTTTTGTATCATACCTGTAAGACCTTTAGCATTATAAACCCAGTGGTACAACTACCATAATCTCGGTGTATCTAAAGGGGTTCAGCTTAGTTATGCTATAAGTAACGTTCCGTATATCTGCCATAGCGTGTTAGTTATACTTCGAAGGGGTGGAGTTTCAACAGGACCAGCCTTTGGTCATGTGCCCTGAATGTATTTTCAAATCAACCAATCCGTGATATGTTATGATATGATGACGCGACTGTCAGGTCACTTTGAATCAATAGTTGACATGTAGCCAAACTACCCGACATTGCGTATGAAACCAGCATAGACGCATATAAACACGCAGTCTGATCACGATCTACACAATTATACTTGCAAAATATATTAGCAGAACATAAATAGTATAACTGCACCAGATTTAACGCACATAGGTAATAAATAGTCAGGTCAAATGCTGGTCAACTTTCGGTATGATACAAATACATAGAGCAGTAGCTCAGCCTCGCTATCGAATTTAAACTTTCTCGGGGGGCTACGTCCCCTCGAAAGTTTAAATCCGATATTTCGGCTCAGATACGCTCTATGTATTACTTAGACCATCAAGCAGTGGCAAGTGTCATGCAGAAGTGGAGGGATATGTGCAGCTGAGAGTACTAGAGTATCTAAATCTACAGGAATCAACAACAGTCAAGCAAAGTCACTTTTGCTGAACAAAGATGAACGTGTCAACATTTTTGTCCTCTACGAAACCTCTGGTATTGAGTTGCTGATCAGGAATTGATGGATTAGTTTATGCTCGTGGCATTAGTTGGACAGTTGTAAGTGCACTGAGAGGGTCCGGATATGTCAGAAAAGCAAAAAAATGTAATGATGAAATATATAGTTATGCTTTGGACTGCATTAAAAAATAATTCAGTTGCTTGAATGATATAGGAAAATGTTAGTTTTCATAGTATAATCTAAATAGATCAAAATAAGGTTATGTTTGTTAAAGAAATCTGCATATTTGGACCCCAGGTACCCAATCTTAAATACACCAGTAAAACTTCTGAGGACAATTTTTTTGACATGCCATTCAAGGTGAATATTGATAGACAACAAGGAATTGCAATATGCCAAATATTCAAAATGTTAAGTACTACTAGTAACAATATTACTAGTTCAGCTGTTATTGTTTGTTGAGAAGTAATTAGCAAATATCATTTTTTTTCGGAGGACATTTTTTGACGGAATCGCCAATTGGCAGCATTCAAACGCTCGGCAGCTGAAAAATGGCGCGACAGTAGGCTAAATGTTTATTGTTCCTATATGTGCAATAGACGAGTGATTTCTAAGATATAATGTTTTATTTCTGGCTCATGCCTATCAGTGGTTTTATCATACCCTATTCGGAGGACATTTTTTGACGGAAACTGAACCCCCCAACTTCTACGCACTCTCACGGTAAAAAAAATGCACAGAATATTGCAGGGTTTCATGATTTTGAACAAAGAATGTTAACTTGTTATTTCTAAGTTCTTAACACTGCTTCAAAGCTCTTCAAGTGAGTAAGGCAGCTACTTAAACATGCACAAAATGCAGATGAGACTGTGAAATCGTCCAAAAATGGTACATATTTACGTACTTCGCGCAAAAATGATGCGTTTCAATAATTTTTTTCGCTGTTGCTGTTAGCGGAAGAAGCGGCTTGACGACGTCAAATCGATATCCGGGGGATACAATAAGTGTGATTGAAATGTAGCCTGGTTATCTGAACAACACATTTTTTGGTCTAAGCAAGGAAACTGATGGGAGATTAATAAGCCTACACCACTAATGCTATTAAGTATGTTAGTGTAATACACAGTACAATACAAACGATTACCTTTCTGATTTAGCAGTACTCTGAAAGTAAACGGTACACTGGTTTTGGCATTCCATTTAATAGCTCTTATCTGCTGGTGCTTGTTATTATCTTGTACTATACAGTATCCATACAAGAAAAACAAGATGGCATCGTTGACACTAAGCTAATCCCCTCGGACCGGACAAATGTGAATGTAACTTCTTTACGCAAATCTTTTGTTAGCAGCAAGTGACCTTGGCCTTGGGCCGAACTGGCAAAGGTTGGTAAACATGATAATTGTTTTAATTATTGTGGTCACAAGGCAAAATTGCGCAATAAACAATCTATTTATAGAACTAGTGATCTTGAAATTGGGTCGACAAACCAGACTTTCAAACTCATCAGAGATATCGCTAATATAAACAGGCTGACAAAGTTTCGTGAAAACTGAATTATCTTTCAGTTATCGCACTAATGAGAAAATGTTCACGGACAGGTGGACAGACGGACGTCCCATTTTTCAAATGGGTGTATAAGAATGAATGACACACAGACGGACAGACGAAAAGCGGTAACAATAGCTCACTTGTTGATGTGTAATACTTTAAATATTTTGTTTGTTCATTTGACATTTGTGTATGTGATTAGTCAGGTACCTTGTGTCCTTCCTGTTGAGGTCAACACTTAATCCATGCGCTGATGTTTCATCCTCATGCTCTGTAATAAAGAAGAAAATTGTGTCTGACAGATAAAGATTTGCCATTTTTACAAAAATTATTACAAATCTTTTAAGGGAGGGTTAATTTATAAGTAGGTGCATATTTAGTGTCAGACATTCTCTCGACCATACAAAGAAAAACAATTATGATATTTGTCAGGAGCATAGTTGTTGAGGGGCTAAAGCTAGAGCACAAGTACAGCGAATTAGATATATATCATGCAAGTATTTAATGTGTGTCAGCGTATTTTCAATGGTTGTTCCATCAATAACATGGGGAAAATGGGCTCTTGTTTTCCTGTTTAACCCATCAACTTATTTTTGTAATGTATATATTACCAAGATCATCTACATCTGCAATACTGATTTCATCTTGGAGCATCATCACAGCAGCATCAAGGGCTGATGCTGTGTCAAAAGGCTGAGCATCTCCTATGTCAGAATTAGCATCAGCTGCAAGCAAAAAAAAAAAAAATCAGTACACAAGAAACGGGGGTATACGGGGGTATACGTGTGATGCACCGCAATGTCGAGAACAATACACATACCAAATATTATTGAAATCCGTCAAGTGGCTTGAAAGTTATTGCAAATCAAAATGTGTTATGTACAAATTTACAAAGAAACGAAAGTACTAATGTTCGGTGACAACCTGTATTATATCGCCTTCCGAGGGATTAAAGGTTGAGTTCATGATAATTTTCTCAAAAAGTAATATTTTGAATAAAATTGTGCAATGACTCAATACATAGAGCAAGGATACCTTGTATCGAACAGGACGTGGTATCGAACACCTCAATCTATTTGTAATTTGTGGCAATTTCCAATGGTTACAAATTAAAACACGATATATTTTTAGCACATAGTAACCTTCGTGTTCAGTCGACAAACCCCATGTTGGATAGGCATGTTCTGATCAATGAAGTATCATGAAGATCGGATAAAGGAAACCAAAAATTTAAAATATTGGAAGAAAGCCAATGACAACCACAGAATTATCTGTCTCACTTTCCTCCAAAGTATGTGAAACAAAATAAACTAGAGTGGTTGCATATACCTGCACCGAGGTCCTGCCTCTCAGATGTGAGCCAAGTTATAACACAAGTTATTGTAGCCCCCTCTTGGGCCTCATCACAAAAAGAAAAGGGGGTAACATCAAGTTTGGGGTATACAATTAATGATGATCTAATTTTGTGTAGGTCAACTATTCAATTAATCATATATCGTTTGAGATCTTCTATTTATTCTATCCCAGGAATAAGAAGCAGCACTGCAGCTGATCTCACCCCCACCAAACTGCTATTATATTTTCAAAGTATAACCATACCTGCATCTCGAGCCTGTGCTAGCGATGGTGGAGCCCCAGGACTGCCCGAGTCTATCAGTGATCCTATATGCTGGAGCCCATCGCCGGTCTCGTCGGGTGGTGGTCTGTCAGGCGTCGAGTTACTGTATGTGGAGCTTTCTACCATTCTCACGGGACTTCCATTGTGAGGCTCTGAAACTATAGCGTGCGGCCTTTTACATTGTAAAATAATTAAAGCCAGTTAGGGGAATTCACTTGGCTCCCAATCACATGTCTCTCGCCTCTTACAAGAAGTAGGCAAAAACCCAAACGTTCAAGCAGGTGTTTAGGGAATACTTATACATACAAGTATAGATTTGATTGGAGTAGGGTGTGATGTCCGTTCACCAGCGAGGTCATTTACAGACGGGTCGAGTCCCGTATTTCACCTGTATGAAGTTGGGGAGGGGGTGGGGATATCTCAAAATCAGGTCTCTAAATACTTACATAGAAAACACATATACATGTATTCAGGTCAGGTCCTAACCATGCCAGAACTACTGAGCCCCATCCCCTAAAAGCAATCAGAATAGGCAAATTTAGAAAATTTGAATCTCCCGACGAGTGCGACCTTGACATTTGATGTAGAGACCTGGGTGTTACTCTTACTTCGTCCTCTGCCGATAACAAACATTTCTGTGTAGTTATTAGAAAATTCAAACCGGTTTTGTAGAAATGGCTGCGGAAGGAGATTGTATTCCCATTTTTTACCTTTGACCTCGAAGTCTGACATTGACCTTGCACGTAGGGACCTGGGTCTTAAGCGAGCATCGTCCACTTATGATCACAAACATTTGTGTGTAGCAATTTCGAAAATCCACCAAACGCTTTTGTAGATATGGATCCGGACAGACGTACAGATGGACGTACAGACAACAAGAATACTATATCCCTCTGACTTTGTCTGTGGATAACTAATCTTACTACTTTTATAATGGGTATAACCCAATTCAACTCTCACATACAAGAAAGCCGGAAATAACTAGAATATGAGTTCATAGAAAACGGGATGCCCCACATGCCGCCTTGTCAGATAAATTTGACATTTTACACGAACAAAGAAAGATAGTCACGGACGGAATGGGATGGACAAGGCCGAGGGTAATCCTAAATGCCACCTCCACTGTCGTGGTGGGGCATAAAAATGTACACAACGTCATGGGGGTCAAACCGGGTACACCAGGATTCCGGAAAGGATGAACCCCATTGTTAAACCATTTTACTGGACTTCTACCACAATCATGGGTACTGCAGCACTATTCTTGGGATCCTAGACATCTCTGCAGTTGATCCCCCACCCCCCGTGCTGCACAGGGACATCAAAGTATAACCATACCTGCATCTCGAGCCTGTGCTAGCGATGGTGGTGCCCCAGGACTTCCCCCGAGTCTACCAGTGATGCTATATGCTGGAGCCCATCGCCGGTCTTGTCGGGTGGTGGTCTGTCAGGCGTCGAGTTACTGTATGTGGAGCTTTCTAACATTCTCACGGGACTTCCATTGTGAGGCTCTGAAATGATAGCGTGCGGCCTTTTACATTCTAGAATAATCAAAGCCAGTTAGGGGAATTTACTTGGCTCCCCCATATCATTTTTCTCACCTCTTACGAGAAGTAGGGTAGAATGTGGCTTATTCTATCTGCGGAATCAGAAGCAGCACTCAGCTGATCTCTCCCCCATGCTACAGATGGGGGGATGTGGGGGTTAAGCAGTGAACAGTTCAATGTTCAATTCAAATCCACGAAAACTGCTATTATATTTTCAAAGTATAACCATACCTGCATCTCGAGCCTGTGCTCCTGGTGGTGCCCCAGGACTGCCCGAGTCTACCAGTGATGCTATATGCTGGAGCCCATCGACGGTCTTGTCGGGTGGTGGTCTGTCGGGCGTCGAGTTACTGTACGTAGAGCTTTCTACCATTCTCACGAGACTTCCATTGTGAGGCTCTGAAATTATAGCATTATATGAACATGTATGTATTATCTGTAAAAGAATGAATATGCCGACCATAATAACATTACATACTGTCAGAACGCCCCTCGTACCTTTCGGGCATATCCTCGTGACTCTTAGCTACATTTTTTAGTGTACGTAGTATGGATGAACCAAATGAAACTATTCCATTTCATCTCAAGCCAGTAACCACTTGCCAATGACAAAATCAACAGAAAATTTGGAAATTAGCACACGTTGGCAAAAGAAATGCTTTAGAAAAGTCGGCCACGGCTGCAAAATTCACAGGCGACTTTGTCATAAATATTCTCGTGGTTCTGCTATATAAATCCAGCCTGTACTGGCGCATCCAACCTAAGAGTAGTGCCCAGATTGAGTAGGATCAATGAATGTCCATAAACTCCAAATCACAACAATTCTTTGGAAATGCAATCCATATAAACTTTGTTGGCTGATTTTAGGTCAATGCATCATATTGTTTTAACAGCAGCCATTTATTTTGTTCATATTTTATTAAGTGTGCTATAACTTCGAGTTTCATTGAAAATACATGTTTTTTCTCTCTTTTTCTTTGGCTGTGGGTCTTACCCAAACAATTGACTTCCTAGAAATGAAAACAGATGAGGTCAAAAATTATGCATGTGTTTACAGCGCGAGAAAAACGTGACGTCACGAGGTTAGGGCAAGTGCCGAGGATATGAGAAACTGCCATACATACCGTATACCAGCACGGATACTTACCAGTCTCTACATCAACAACAACGCCAAGGAAGTCTGAGAAAAGATTCCTGAAACACAAAGTTAACATATTTTTAAGAGTGCTGCAAGGTGTAATGCTTCATACAATGGCATACCCAAGGCATTTACCATTTTCGGGACTCTACCAGTGCATTAAATAGTTCCAACTAGAAATTAACAAACATATCGTCGCACTAATTACAAAACCTCGTAACTCCTCTTTTGGTGCAAAACCACTTTTTCACTGATTTGGAATCAACGTCACGTATCCCATGTTCCGCCAAAACCGTGCAACTCTCGTCCAATGGGAAGTTGTTACTGCAGTGTTCCAAAATCCTTGTATAAAATATTTTTGAAGTTTCTAATTCCAAAACCTCGCATACGGTAAGTTGAAATTTTTAGTGACAATCAATTATCACGACAGAAAGATGTTTATGCTTGTATTTCTTCATTTACCAACTTTAACAGAACACTTTTAATTAAAATACAGAAAACTAGAGCTATCACAGGAGTGATCATCATACCCCCATAAACCGCTTTGACACATAAACAGGCTTAATATTAGAAAGAGTTTCATAGTTCAAAATAAAAACTAGAAAATGTGTTCATAGAACACGGATGCCTCACATATCGCTTTGATAATAAATGAGGCCAAATTTACCCGAGCGTTAAAGTTTTGTGACGGACGGACGGGACGGACAGACGGACAAGGGAAACACTAAATGACCCCTCCACTATCGTGGTGGGGCATAAAAATCTGGAATCTGAGTATCACCCTAAGCTTTCCAATGATACCAAAAAAACATTGTCCCCAGGGGTGTCTAGCGAAATCCTTAAATACCGTAGGCCACTTTTGGGACTTGATATTACAGACTATATATGAAGGTTGAAGTCAATCGATGAAGCGGTGGCCGAGATATAAGGTACTTAAAAACTTTAACGCAAATGCGGCACGGCACGCACACGCTAAAATGCCGATTATATCGCGCTGTCCGCAAGCGGGTGCGACAAAAAATACATACATACCTTTCATTAGTTGAGCAGTCTGTGAGAAGGGTAGCAAGTGATTCAGCATTTGGTCTAGTTGAAAAAGTTGCGCACCTGTTGAATACATCCGAAAGTTTAGCCCATTCTGAATTTCTACGACATTTATATTTGGCGCTGTGCTTAGGCATTTTTTTTTCACTGACTATCGCTTTCAGTATGTCAGTTGGCGATTGTTTTTCAAAAATTGCCTGTTTTGCCTCGTCAATCTCCATCTGATAAGGGTGCTTCAAATCCGGATTGATTACGTTGAATAGCACCATTGCATATGACCATATGTCCATTTGTTTGAGACTCTCAAGGTCAACATTTTCACCGTCCAATTGAAAGATTTCTGGTGCCATATACACGGGTGATCCTCTATACAGGTTTGTTGTTCTTGTGTGTACCAGTGAAGCCGTTTGAACTAATGGAGCTCTGCTTTCCCCGAAGTCAGTGAGTTTCGCCACTACGGGCTTCGACTTCCAGTGTACGTGTACATTGCTTTCATTGTAGTGCTGATTTGACACAAGAATGTTGTCTGGTTTCAGATCTCTGTGCACTATATCCTTTCCATGAAGGTAAGCAAGTCCTGTAGCTATGTCTTTCGCAATAAAATATGGAGATGTTCGAAACCATCACATTGAAAAATGTCAATATTTGTTAAAAATCCTTTAAAGAGGACAGCGTTAGTTCCTGCCCAAATGGTTGGAAGTCAAATTTTACATACTCAAGTATAATCGATAAATTACTTTTTCTTTCATTACACACACTGTCAAACTTGACAATATTCTCATGATCTAAAGAATGTAAAACCTTCGCTTCTTTTATAAATAAACCTTCACTCAGTTCATCATTCACAATCAGTTCTTTTAAGACTAGAGGCTCATTTTTTTTTTTTTTGTAACATAATGACAGATGGCCATAACTGCCGCGTCCAATGGTATTTAATACATTTAAACTGCCGCGTCTTGTAGTAGGTAGTGTATGTCTAAATCTTGCTGTATTGGTGCTCTGTGTACACAATTTGGGAATTGTTGGGACCTTGAAAGCCATGATTTCTGAAACACAAACAAAAGGCTACAGGGCAGTGGCCAGCATGTTAAATAGTCATTGAACGTAGTTTAGACAATATATTCAAGTGGTCTACAGTTGGTTAACGGCGTATTGGGGGAGAATAAGGGGATTAGAAATCAACGAACCATTAGGTGAGATGTCTACCCTCCTGATTCTCCACAACGCGCTGTTAATCTCCAGATCATAAATGCACCATTGATATACTTAATGAACAATGAAAATAGTCTTTAACTTACCTGCAAACATCTATCAAACTAGAACGACAGTCGCCCACGACCGCATTGTATCCCCCGTTAGGCTTGTCACAAAAAAAAAAGAGGAAAATAACCAAGTAATTTAAGCAGAAAAGTGGCTTACGGTCACATGAGGGGTCAATGAGTTGAGCGTGGTTATTGGTGCACCCCGCCAGGTGATGACAAAGAGAAATTATAACGACAGTCGTCCACGACCGCATTGTATCCACCTGCAGCCATATTTGATTTGAAAGTTTTCATTCCAGTGGTGCACAGTGGGCGGTGGTGTACAGTGGTTGGTGGGGCACAGTGGGTAGTGGGGCACAGTTGATGGTGGGGCAGTCGGTGGTGCGGCACAGTGGGGGTGGGGCACAGTGGGTGGTGGGGCACAGTGGGTGATGGCGCACAGTGGGGGTTTGTTGTTTGTTTGTTTATTGGTGCTTAATGGCCTATCAACAGCTAAGGTCATGTAAGGCCGGGCAAACAGGTTCGATCCCGTTTTAACCTGCTGCATTGGGGGGAAAATCCCAAAATCAGAACGGAATATTTACATCGAGAACAAATATATTCAGCCCTGAAATTAGAATAACCTGACCTGGTGCCAGGTCCATACCACACCAAAGTCACTTGGCCCCTTCCCCTAAAATAGGAGTACGAAGATCGTAATACTCACATAAGGGGTATAACCAGATTCAACTGTCACATACAAAATGCCAAAGACGTATGTGAGGGCCAAACCAGGTCTCCAGTCGGGATTCCGGTAAGGATGAACCCCGATCGTTAAATTACCCATCGCTTGCTCCCACCTGCCACCCACCACAGTGGGGGTGGGTACAGTGGATGGTGGGGCACATTGGGAGGTGGGGCACAGCAGGGTGGACCCCCACTTGTGCCCCACCACCACTGTGCCCCACCCCACTGTGGCCCACCACCCAATGTGCCCCACCACCACTGTGCCCCACCCCACTGTGCAGCCATGTCTCACTTGATGTTCAATTGTTCAATAGCAAGAGCTAACAAGAGCTGTAGGAGAACAGCATAGCTTGACTACAAGGGTTGTCGATGTACACATAGCTTGACAAAGAAGGTGGCTGCGGCCTACATAAAAACCTTAACCAAGGTTGAGTAAAAACATTAACCAAGGGAAACTAGAAATGTGGCCTGTCGGCACACGAATACCCCCACTGGCAGCCAAAGAAAACGAGGCATTTTTTATCATAAGCCATTGGTTTTAGCCGAGCTGTTAAGGTTTCAAACGCATCAAGTCTGTGACCTTGACCCTGGGCATAGTGTGATAATCCATGCATCGGTGTAGAAGATATAGAGCGGAAGGGAATTTCAATAGGTTTGACCTTTGACCTTCAACTATGACCTTGACCTTGGATGTAGGTGCGTGGTTATTGATAGAGACACACCTTCTCATCCTGAGAAACATTTGTGCCAAGGCATTTGATAATCCATGCATCGGTGTAGAACATATAGAGCGGAAGGGAATTTCAATAGGTTTGACCTTCAACTGTGACCTTGACCTTGGACGTAGGTGCGTGGTTATTGATTGTGACACACCTTCTCATCACGAGAAACATCTGTGCCAAGCCATTTGATAATCCATGCATCGGTGTAGAAGATATAGAGCGGAAGGGAATTTCAATAGGTTTGACCTTTGACCTTCAACTGTGACCTTGGACGTAGGTGCGTGGTTAGCAATTTGATAATCCATGCATCAGTGTAGAAGATATAGAGCGGAAGGGAATTTCAATAGGTTTGACCGTTGACCTTCAACTGTGACCTTGGACGTAGGTGCGTGGTTATTGATCGGGACACACCTTCTCATCATGAGAAACATTTGTGCCAAGCCATTTGATAATCCATGCATCGGTGTAGAAGACATAGAGAGGAAGGGAATTTCAATAGGTTTGACCTTTGACCTTCAACAGTGACCTTGACCTTGGACGTAGGTGCGTGGTTATTGATAGCGACACACCTTCTCATCGTGAGAAACATTTGTGCCAAGCCATTTGGGAATTTCAATATTTTTTACCTTTGAGCTTCAACTGTGACCTTGAACCTTGGATGTAGGTGCGTGGTTATTGATCGCGACACCCACCTATCCTGAGAAAACTTGTGCCAAGCCATTTGATAATCCATGCATCGGTGTAGAAGATATAGAGCGGAAGGGAATTTCAATAGGTTTGACCTTTGACCTTCAACAGTGACCTTGACCTTGGACGTAGATGCGTGGTTTTCCAAGTATGGTTGCTGTAGGCCCAGGAGTATTCCATATACAAGCTTGAGTAAAAAACGTAGCCAAGGGGAGATAACTAAGTAATCCAAGGATAAAAGTAGGTCAAGGTCAAATACAGGTCAGGGATTATTGATGTACATCACTAGGAGATGAAGTTGTCCAAGTATGGTTGATGTAGGCCCAGAAGTATTACATATACAAGCTTGACTATAAACATTAACCAAGTAATTGAAGGTTAAATGTAGGTGAAGGTAAAATAAAGGTCAGGGGTTATTGATGTACATCCCTATGAGAAAAAGTTATCCAAGTATGGTGTCTGTATGCACAATAGTATTCCATCTACAAGCTTGACTAAAAACGTTAACCAAGGTTGAGTAAAAACCTTAACCAAGGGGAATTAAGTAAGTAATTTAAGGTTAAATGTAGGTCAAGGTAAAATATAGGTAAGGGGTTGTTGATGTACATCACTAGGAGATGAAGTTGTCCAAGTATGGTTGGTGTAGGGCCATGAGTATTCCATCTAAAAGCTTGACTAAAAACCTTAACCAAAGAGAATTAAGTAAGTAATTCAAGAGGAAATGTAGGTCAAGGTCAAATATAGATCAGGGGTTATTGATGTACATCACTATGAGAAAAGGTTGTCCAATTATGGTGTCTGTATGCACAATAGTATTTCATGTACAAGCTTGAGTAAAAAGCTTAACCAAGGTCGAGTAAAAACCTTAACCAAGGGGAATTAAGTAAGTAATTCAAGGTTAAATGTAGGTCAAGGTCAAATATAGGTCAGGGGTTGTTGATGTACATCACTAGAAGATTAAGTTGTCCAAGTATGGTTGGTGTAGGGCCAGGAGTATTCCATCTACAAGCTTGACTAAAAACGTTAACCAAGGGGAATTAAGCAATTCAAGAGGAAATGTAGGTCAAGGTCAAATATAGATCAGGGGTTGTTGATGTACATCACTAGGAGATGAAGTTGTCCAAGTATGGTGGGTGTAGGGCCAGTAGTATTCCATATAGAAGGTTGACTAAAAACCTTAACCAAAAGGAATTAAGTAAAGTAATTGAAGAGGAAATGTACGTGAAGGTAAATATAGATCAGGGGTTATTGATGTACATACCTATGAGAAAAGGTTGTCGAAGTGGTGTCTGGATGCACAATAGTATTCAATGTACAAGCTTGAAAAAAACCTTAACCAAGGTTGACTAAAAACCTTAACCAAGGGGAATTAAGTAAGTAATTCAAGAGGAAATGTAGGTCAAGGTCAAATATAGATCAGGGGTTATTGATGTGCATCACTGGAGATGAAGTTGTCCAAGTATGGTGGGTGTAGGGCCAGTAGTATTGCATATACAAACTTGACTAAAAACCTTAACCAAGGTTGACTAAAAAACCTTAACCAAGGGGAATTAACCAAGTAATTCAAGAGGAAATGTAGGTCAAGGTCAAATATAGATCAGGGGTTATTGATGTACATCACTAGGAGATGAAGTTGTCCAAGTATGGTGGGTGTAGGGCCAGTAGTATTCCATATACAAGCTTGACTAAAAACCTTAACCAAGGCGTGACGGTGACGCCGACGCCGGGGTGACAACATAAGCTCTACTTATTCTTCGAATAGTCGAGCTAAAAAGGGGAATAACATCTGGACTCGATCTGCACTCGATTGTCCGGTGGTTATCATTTTCAAACAAGCACAACTTTGGATACGTAAAAGTTTCCACCTTTATTGAAATCCATAGACAATGATAGGCAAACTAGTGTTATACATGACTGTATTATATTTTTATTACACAGCTTCACAGATTAGGAGATACACAAGTGTTTAATTATTCCCCCCTCAATCGGCATGATACAATGTACATGTAGGTAAAATGGGATTTGGCGTTAGTCCATGGAAATTTTCTTTGTGCACCAATATAATTAATTGGTTTTATTAATTTGAAGGATGATAAAATATGACAAGTTACCTTGATTCTGGGTTTGAAATTTGTAAAAAATGTTTGATTATGTTTTTTACAACCAAATGTCAGGAATGAGACTTTAAAAATTTCAAACTCCGACTTTTGTGATTTTGGAAAATAAAACAGCTTTTGTGTTATGCCAAGTGTTAATTTCAAACTCAGATGTACCGGTAATCATATTAATAACTGAGGACCAGCCAATAAATATGCTAGAATCTGGTTTTGTGATTTGGGATAAAACAACACAACATTTGTGTTTGGCCAAATCTTGGGATAAAAACAATGTTTAGAGGCCTGCTGTAATGGATTTGTCTGTAATACTTATATTATAGATCTCCACATATTAATAAGACTGGCGAAAAACGCATGTGAATATGCAAATTAATTTATATCGGTTTCAAACAAAATTAATTTGCAATATAGATGCATGTTCTTGTGATGTCAATGTACCACAAATTATTTGTTTTAATTCAATTGTTGAAATTGAATCAGAAAATATTTCATAACTTGGTCTTGCATGTATTGATAAGACATTTTCAACATTTTCACAGATTTTTATTCATTAAAGTAATGATTTTAATCAGAAACAAAAACAAAATCTCATTTGCGTATTATTCATATTGTTCATATATCATTTGCATAGAATGTGCAAACATTCAAGGCTATATAGAGATGGAATATATGCATGCGGTTTTCACCAGTCATGTTCATTTGATGAGATCTACATGTATAACATAAATATTAAAGACACTCAGATACGATCAAATTCATTGATCATGAACTGCCAACAAATATGCTTGTGTCTGGGTTTCAGATTTGCAAAAACAATACTAATAATATATATTTTCAAGTACCCAATGTAAATTGTACCAAATTATCATACATGTTTAGGTCAACAGTGTTTGTGATTTTATGATTAATAGTATCACAAGAGCTCCGCGGAGCAAAATGTCCCGCCTGCCGCAGTTTGATAGTATATATGGAGCTTGTAATAACCTTGGGGTTAGTGAGCACCATAGGCTTTCTGTAGAATGATGCGGGATGTTGTTACAAATGCATGTATGGAATATTAAAGCATAAACTGAGCAGTAACTTTTCCAAACACGTAAATTTCTAAGTCAGTGACCTTGAACTTTGGGGTTAGCGGGCACCATGGGCTTTCTGTAGAATGATGCGGGATGTTGCTACAAATGCATGTATGGAATATTAAAGCATAAACTGAGCGTTACTTTTTCCAAACACGTAAATTTCTAAGTCAGTGACCTTGAACTTTGGGGTTAGCGGGCACCATGGGCTTTCTGTAGAATGATGCGGGATGTTGCTACAAATGCATGTATGGAATATTAAAGCATAAAACTGAGCGTTACTTTTTCCAAACACGTAAATTTCTAAGTCAGTGACCTTGAACTTTGGGGTTAGCGGGCACCATGGGCTTTCTGTAGAATGATGCGGGATGTTGTTACAAATGCATGTATGGAATATTAAAGCATAAACTGAGCGTTAATTTGTAAGTCAGTGACCTTGACCTTTGGGGTTAGCGGGCACCATGGGCTTTCTGTAGAATGACGCGGGATGTTGTTACAAATTCATATATGGAATATTAAAGCATAAACTGAGCGTTAACTTTTCCAAACACAGAAATTTCTAATTCAACGACCTTGACCTTTGGGGTTAGCGGGAACCATGGGCTTTCTGTAGAATGATGCGGGATGTTGTTACAAATGCATATATGGCATATTAAAACATAAACTGAGCGCTAAAACTGAGCGTTAACTTTTCCAAACACGGAAATTTCTATGTCAGCGACCTTGACCTTTGGGGTTTGCGGGCACCATGGGCTTTCTGTAGAATGATGCGGGATGTTGTTACAAAAGCATGTATGGAATATTAAAGCATAAACTGAGCGTTAACTTTTGCAAACACGCAAATTTCTAATTTCAGTGACCTTCACCCCTGGGGTTAGCAGGCACCATGAGATTTATGTAGAATGATGCGGGATGTTGTTTTACAAAATGCATGTATGGAATATTAAAGCATAAACTGAGCGTTAACTTTTGCAAACACGGAAATTTCTAAGTCAGTGACCTTGACCTTTGGGGTTAGCGGCCACCATAGGCTTTCTGCAGAATGATGCGGGATGTTGTTACAAATGCATGTATGGAATATTAAAGCATAAACTGAGCGTTAACTTTTCCAAACACGAAAATTTCTCAAAGTCAGTGACCTTGACCTTTGGCGTTAGAGGGCATCATGGGCTTTCTGTAGAATGATGCGGGATGTTGTGACAAATGCATGTATGGAATATTAAAGCATAAACTGAGCGTTAACTTTTCCAAACACGGACATTTTCTAAGTCAGTGACCTTGAACTTTGGGGTTAGCGGGCACCATGGGCTTTCTGTAGAATGATGCGGGATGTTGTTACAAATGCATGTATGGAATATTAAAGCATAAACTGAGCGTTAATTTGTAAGTCAGTGACCTTGACCTTTGGGGTTTGCGGGCACCATGGGCTTTCTGTAGAATGATGCGGGATGTTGTTACAAATGCATGTATGGAATATTAAAGCATACATAAATTGAGCGTTAACTTTTCCAAACACGGAAATTTCTAAGTCAGCGACCTTGACCTTAGGGGTTTGCGGGCACCATGGTCTGTAGAATGATGCAGGATGTTGTTACAAATGCATGTATGGAATATTAAAGCATAAACTGAGCGTTAACTTTTCCAAACACGGAAATTTGTAAGTCAGTGACCTTGACCTTTGGGGTTAGCGGACAACATGGGCTTTCTGTAGAATGATGCGGGATGTTGTTACAAATGTATGTATGGAATATTAAAGCATAAACTGAGCACTAACTTTTCCAAACACGGAAATTTCTAAGTCAGCGACCTTGACCTTTGGGGTTACAGGGCATCATGGGCTTTCTGGAGAATGATGCGGGATGTTGTTACAAATGCATGTATGGAATATTAAAGCATTCCATTGAGGGAAACAGAAGTTACAATGAATTAACCTGAGCGCTAAGTTTTAGAAACGGAGCTAAACGCAAAAACTTAACGTTGAATGCATGTGAAAAGTATGTCAATGAACCATGAAACGTAGGTGAAGGTCACATGTCTTCCCTCTGTGTGAGATGGTTACACCACAGTGTTGATGTATACCAAGTATGGAGGTCGTAGGAGTTATAGTTTTCTGGAAACTGATCTAAACGCAAAAACTTAACGTGAAATGTTGACACCGCCGCCGACGGAAAAGCTATGCCTATGTCCCGCTTCTGCTAAAGCAGGCGGGACAAAAAGGAAACAAGAAATGCGTCTGTCGAACGCGGATGCCACCTGCAGCATATTTGAGAAACTGTGACAAAGTGGTTAACCGAAAAGTGTGACGGACGGACAGACGGACGGTCCAAACACTATATGCCACCCGTTTCTTCGAAACCCGGTGGCATAAAAATAAAACATTTTTAAGTAATAGCCGTTCATTGTTCTTTAAGAACATTATTTAAACTGAAATATGTTTATTGCTAGTGGTTTTGCCAATTGACTGCCACTCTTTTTCCAGAAATATGTATTCTATATAATGTTATTAACAGCTTCATTCCGAGTGTGTTATCATTTTTAACTTGCAAATGGTGCAGATCCTGATGAGACGGCTCATATGAGCTGGCTCATCTGGATCTACACTGTTTGCAAACATAGGCCTCTACAGAGGTTTCTAGGGGTGAAAAGGTTAATGGTCTAATTATGTAAGGCAAACGCATAGCAGTTGCGGCCTACTAGACCATAGATATAAAATTTCTGCGTTTTCCCCACTTCACCTCTGATGTACTTTAGTATCAAAATGAACAAGAAATGCGTCTGTCGAACGCAGATGCCACCTGCAGCATATTTGAGAAACTGACAAAGTGGTTAACCGAAAAGTGTGACGGACGGACGGACGGACAGACAGACGGAGAGACGGTCCAAACACTATATGCCACCCGTTTCTTCGAAACCCGGTGGCATAAAAATAAAACATTGTTAAGTAATAGTCGTTCAGTGTTCTTTCAGAACATTATTTAAACTGAATTATGTTTATTGCTAGTGGTTTTGCCAATTGACTGCACCTCTTTTTCCAGAAATATGTATTCTATATAATTTTATTAACAGCTTCATTCTGAGTGTGTTATCATTTTTAACCAAGTATTCAGTTGGAAAGTTTTAAAAGGGCCCAGTCTAACTTCATTGACATTTTACAACAACTAGCAAGTAAAGCACATTTCAGTTGCTGAATCAACTGTCTCATGACAAGTATATTAACCCTTTCACCCCTATACATTTGACCTGGAATCCTCCATTCTTACATTCAGACCAATCATTTTACTATAAATGAATGTCGGCTGCAGTTCAGATTGCTCATATGGCCCCCGGCTGCGAAAAGGGACGTTACGACGTTGGCACAAGTCACAGCTACTGACCCTCCTGCACACCCTCAATGGGATTAGAATGAAATTTTGTATGCAGATGAAAATAATGTTATTTCAACAACAGAATGGCGAGCAGCGTAGGCCCTGTAGCCTATTTCATCAACATTGCAAAGTATACTTTAGTAGCAAAGTATACTTTGAGGGAGAAATTTTCAATTTTATGGTAAATTTATAAATTTTTATTATACTGAATTTATTACATTATCACAGCCAATTACTCTCAAATTCGACCCCATGGAAATCAAAGGATTTAACAGGAAAAAGGAGCAGTTAAATAACTGTATTATGATAGTTGTATAATTCAGATGTGATACCACGACAACATACTAACATGCATTGACATTCCTATCCTTCATTATCAACAAATCACACGTTCTCTCGACAAATGCACAGCTATGACACCAGCAATCATGAAGCTATTGAACAGAAAGCACATGTGTGCTCTCCCTTCAACAATCCGGCCAATAAACCAATTGTCTCATTAAGATCCAATAACAAGCAGGATATATCATAATTGCCACTATCACGAGACTGCCCACCCATCGAAGAACGCAAGAAACGTTAAAACAACATCGGATGAGATCAATAAATAGCTCAATAATCTCAACATAGAGAAAAATTCATGAGAAATTCCAATTTCTCAAGCCGCCAAGCCAACGGCACCCCCCAATAATAATAATTAAAAAAAAATAAAAATAATAATAATAATTATATATAAATAAAGTCCAGTGTATCCAAAACAGGATTGTATTATACCTTAAATTCGAAAGATCCTACCCAATCTCACTCTTACCTGACAATCCTGCACTGTCACTCTCACAAACCAGGACCAGAACATGGTTGCGTCACTCAAGACAACCATAACATTCCAGTAAACGACCCCAAGCCGCCAGCTCAGAATTGTCCTACAAGGAAAACGAGAATAACAACACAAGAATGCCAGCATAATGAATCGAGAATGAACAAGACAAAGAAACAAGTGAAGAATTCCGTAAACGTTTAACCACATGAAGAAAATAATTACTCAAGACCCGTGAACCCTCTGTATTCAAGTGTAGACCTCCATCACGAATAGCAAACATGTGATCATGAGGCACACACCACGTTTACTCACAAATGGACGGAAAGTACAGATAAATTGTATCTTTTCGGACATTACAAAACTTCTTGATTCTGTTATTTGCCCTAATTATCCAATACTTGGTAACCGCAAAATCCACTGGTCTTGGCAACATTGCCGAATACAAAATTTTAATAGAGGGTTTAACAAATTTCAATGCAGCAAACAATTATTCAACATTGATGGAAATTCTTCCGGTTTCAGTGAATATATGTTATTAGTGCCCACATGGAAAATTACATAATCACTAAACATAATCTTTCTCCGCAGCACATTATCACTCTTAACTTTGCGTGTCAGTCGCTCGATAGTCACTCCTGGATAACTTTGCAAATCCAGGCAATTAACGTCGGCCACATGCTTGGCTATCGAGTCCGAAATGAGCAAAGTCTGCTTCTTCCCTACAGAACAAACAAAGCATAATCAACATACAGAATTCATCAATTCTGCTACCCCAAACTTATCGTCTAAGGAAAAAGTAAGGTATCTCTTGTATGCATCACTTCTCCAATCGCCATGCAACTGAATCAATTCCGAAGGCACACCAGCTCTAAATGCCAACGTAGCCCCCCCTGCGAAAACTGTGTGTGGAATAGAGCGACGGATCCAACCAACCCCATTTTTTTTTTATTTTTTGACAATATAGTACGTAATTTAGATTGAAACATATAGTATGTAATAGCCATGAAAGAAAGAGAAAATAATGGCCTACCCCCATCGAGGGGCAGCAATTTAATCATATTTTCATAGGCTGTAACTGGACAAAAAATTTTGTCAGTCCTCAAAAGAGGTAATTCTAAGACCCGCTTCCCAAACTGAAGTGTTTTTGACCAACGAAATTTAACAATCAAACCTTTATCTATGACCGATATATCATCTCTCAATAAATATTTTTTGGATTTATCAAATTTATTCTCCAACACTAGGTTGGACTTGCGAGCCAACAGGAAAAAGGCAAATAAACAGAGACACCAAAAACAAGCATCAGTAATCGTAGAGATATCCAAATGAGTATATAATCCTTCTAAAATGTATGTAGTCATTGGACTCGCCTGTTTTACACAACGAGGGTTTAATCTATTAATACCTTTTAAAGACAAATTCAACAAAAAGGAGTTAATATCGATCTCAATGCCTAGCAGCATATGTGTTGTACGTACACCACTAATATAGTTCCTAATTGATTCTACAGATCTGAATGATCTGCTCAAAAATATTGTGCATACAATGACAAAGTTTCCGTTGTTGCTGGCACCGGATCTAGTCCAAAATGTAAACAAAAAAGTAAGTAAGATTCCCATTGAATCCGCAAGTTTTTCGACGTACCAGTTGCATAAGCGTATTTTGTAGAAATGCTTTAACTCCAATCTCAGTTTCTTCAAATCAGAATCTACAAAAGAAATTACACACACAAAGAAATGACCATTTATGCCACCCAATGTTGTTGTTGTTGTTGCAGATCTACTTTAGAGTCTATATCACCTTAGCAGAAATCACCTTTTTATCCTGAATTTCAACGGTTATATATAAAAATTAATGTACTGAAACGTTACCAGTTATCTGACAAGTTGAAGAGATCTGATGCAATTTCACAA
The DNA here is from genome assembly GCA_029237695.1 of Conchocele bisecta. NCBI lineage: Eukaryota > Metazoa > Mollusca > Bivalvia > Lucinida > Thyasiridae > Conchocele > Conchocele bisecta. The sequence continues at coordinate 155,309,778 of CM055266.1, forward strand.
TTCACACCCACACCAAATTCATCATTAAAGTCTGTACGATGATTCCCCGTGCTCCATCTGCTCAAATGATCTGCTAACGATTATCAAGACCCTTAACATGTTTTGCCCGCAACTCAAATTCATAAATGGCAGACAAAAAACATATTTCCCTTAAACATCTTTGCCAAAATTCCTCCCTAGTTGAACCTTTGTTGATTACAGTGCATGACGATTGGTTATCACACAAAACAACAATTCTCTGTCCCTTCAACTGAGATCCCCACAACTTAAGGGCCACTACTATGGTAAGCATTTCCAATGCATTGATGTGCAAGTTCTTAGTAGTTATCGTTTGTGGAAATTCCGCATGAAAATATTGATTTCAGCATATGCCGCCACAACCCAACAATGACGCATCAGTCGATAAAACACTGTCAGGTTCGGACCATTCTTCTACAGTCATCATAGAAATTCCATTGTATCTTGGCAAAAACTCATGCCACCATAGTAGATCCCTTTTCAAATACTCTGGAAGAATATGGTATTGAGAATCAGACTTGTAGATTTCCCTCAGAAATTTCAGCAATCTCTGAATGAACACCCTACCCGGTCTGACACAGGCGCTAACAAAGCTGAGTTTTCCAATTAAGGATTGTAACTCACGTTTGGTAGCCGAATCCTTTTCCAACCACACCTCAATCAATATCGCAATTTCTTGCAACCTTTGAGGAGTAATTTCCAAGGTCATTGCTATAGTATCGAACATGACACCCACAAAAACCATCCGTGTAGAAGGAGAACAAGACTTCTCTTTAGATTCCTCAATACCACATTTTTCCAATGTACTTTCCAGCGTAAGGAAAGCCGCCTGAGCTAAATATGGCACCTCTGCCGAAACTAAATCATCAAGATAATTAAGTAAACAAACACCTAATTTAAACATAATATATGCCACAGCGTTTGTAACACGTTGACAAATATGCGCTGCTGAGCGTAAACCCATACTCAAAACAGTATCAAACATGAGGTGTCCTTCATACATATATCCAACCTTATGATATTCACCCGGACATAGGCTCCATTGTCTATATGCCCGCCTTAAGTCTTTTTTCATTAATAAACAACCCCGTTTCTTAACCTTAATCAAGTTAACTAAATCATCCACCTTTGGATATACCAGAGAAACCTTCTCTCCTAAATATTCATCTTTATCAATAGTATCATTCAGAGCATTATGCTTTGGAAAGCTTAAATCTAGAATGATCCTTCTCTCAAACGTATCTTTTTTCGGCACTGAATTCAGAGGAGAAAATAAGCATTGGCGTAAAAAATGGATTACGATTAAATGGTCCCAACACGGTTTCACAATTAATTTCTTTCAAAAAATATTTTCGTAATTCAATGGATAAAGTCTAGCTCCTTTATGATTTTTCACTTTTTTAGATTGAACAGGAAAAGAAAGTTTCTTAGTACATCCCAAAGGGAAACCGAACTCCAAAAATTCACAAACTTGATAATCTTTATAATCATACAACATATTCCTAATAAATGGGTAAATTCAATTTATTGTTTTTATTGGAATTCGGCAACCTTCAAAATTATATTTTCCTGATCTCACCACTGCCTCATGTGACTCAAGTAAAATTTTTACCCGATCCTGATTAATTGAATTTACCGATTCACACATTTTACAATCATTATGTCCTGACCCCAGAGTCTCAGATACAAAACTATCTTTCTCAGAATTAACTACCGGTGCGCCTTCAATTATTTGCACGGAATCCACCAAATTCCCTGCTACCAAATTTCTTAAGCCCCCATTTTGTAACCTCGCAAATTTCGGCAAAAATAAATTTGTTAAATTATCATTATCTGCCGTTAATTTTGAAATTTGCGTGTATTTCATACTGCGTCACGCCAAAGAATATGGACATTATTCCCTGGCACATTCAGGATGCTTTTCTCTTTTACACCCGCTTTTTGCCAACATTCGGCACAAATGTGGCAACAATGACGCATTTTCCCGTTTATTACTTCAAGATGATCTCCCGTCTTTGAACATTTGTTCCGATTGTAAGCGGAACAGAACCAAAGTCTTTCGGAACTGTCCGCTTCCCTAAATCCCGACTTGAATACCTCTGGCTTCGAGTTGGCACCCACCGATTTTCCAAAAACTTTCCTATTTTGCCCTGAATCCTTCAACAAATACTTGTATAGAATAGAGTGCTCCAAGTCATTCGTGCTGTCCCCCCAAGACTTTAAACCCAGTTCTATCATTCTTAACCAAGAGGCATACAAGGGGTTTTTATTCCTTCCAATGAATAGATAGAAGAAAAATAAACCAACTTCTTCAATAAAGCTAATCTACCCGTTTGTTCCACACTTGAAATGTCATCGCCCGAAATAATTTCCAGTTCGCCAGCAACCAATAATTTAAAGTCTAGCCTCTCAAAATCAATTGCTTTATTAATGTATTCAAATTGCAAATGTGCATGAGGCCATTTTTGTGAATATCTAACCCTATCCGACGATTTCGCACTAATTCCTGATTTTTTCCCCTTAGATTTGCTACTATATTTCCTACTATGAGCAGAACTGTCACTTAATTGCTGGTCCGAACTATCAGATTCAGAGCTTTCCTCCTCGGAAGAAAGCAAACCATACCGCTTCATATATTTCTTGGCCTTATTACATAAATTTCTATTTTTCCTTAAATCATTAAGGGTAATTAAGTCATCATGTGAAGGTGTCTCTTTAACATTGCACTTAGTAGTGTCTACTGCACCGGAGTCAGGCTGAACAAGTTTACCTTCACAAAACTTTGCTTTGTCCTCCTCCAACATGTACCGCTGCACCTCGCTTTTTCCCTTCTCAATCCGCCTCAGCAGCTCCTCCCTCTCCTTCCGTGCCTCCAAACGCCTTTTTTCGCCTTCCACCGTCGCCAATTCTCGTCTCAAAACGTCCAATTCCTCCGCGTCCTCCAATTCACAAACCGGAAATACCGCTCTTCCTCCTGGCTCCATCCCACCTGACTGAGCGCACCCCACTTCCGTCGCTACCGAATTACCAGATTCTGGCGAACAAGCTTTAACAAAGCGTCCCAGCGCAGTATCAGACTTTCCCTGCGCTGACAATTGTTTGTAATCTTGCACTCGCAGTGCCGATTGTCTTTTAGGCCTCGCTGCCTCATCCGCCATCCTTCCTCAACGAAAAGACTGGCAAATCTTTTTCTCACACTACCGACAAATCACCCGGAACCATTGCAGTTAGCATTCAAAATTTCACTAATTATTCTTTTAATGGCCTCTGAACACTCAGTTCGTCACAGGATAGACGAATTTACGGCCGAAACACAGAATTTATAATATTTTAACAAATATTTTGACAATCAGATATCACACCACTGAATTATACAACCTGTAGCACGGATGCGTAAAAATTTAGTATATATATGCATATATCACGTGACTTTGTTCAACCAATGAGCAAAGGTTTACTACGTGTTGCGAAGCGACTAATTTCACAAGAAAAGACTCAACAATTTAGAATAAAGTTAATATAAAACAAGATAATTAAATAAGTATCTATATCGTTGTAGGAAAATACCAATATAGAACTAAATAAAATAATAACATAAGCAAAGACTGTGTCTCAAAATGAATTCTTCACTAAGAAGGTGACAAAATATACACGGAAATGCTAAAAATAGATAACCAACAAATCACAAATATTAAAGGGGCGATCTCGGATTTCAGTAATTAACTTTTTTATAATATAAAAATTACCAATTTTGGCTGTGATAATGTAATAAATTCAGTAAAATAATTCTGCAGTTTTAATCATCAAAATATATGCAATCGTTAGTTCTGCATGAAATAATGAATTCGGAAAAATGAATGATTGTTTTTTTTTTTTTTTTTTTTTTTTTTTTTTTTTTTTTTTTTTTTTTTTTTTTTTTTTTTTTTTTTTTTTTTTTTTTTTTAATTTTTTTTAACCTAAACCCTCAAAGTATACTTTGCTAGGAAAGTATACTTTGCAATGTGCAGATGCGCAGGCTGATCTGGGACTATGATGATCACAAACGTTGTAAGGTCATTTTTCGCAGCCGGTGGCCCAACACACAGCTACTGACCCTCATGCACACCCACACAGTGGGATTAGAATGAAATTGTTTATGCAGATGACAAATTCTGACCGGTGTGTGTACATCTAAGGATTTACTAAATACCCCGACCATTGGTATGCACCGTCATTGGTATACTGGCTACTGCTCATACTTTTTGGCCCAAAAACGGGAAATGGGGAACACTGTAACCCTGTTGATCTGCGACTTACTTGGCTCTCACCAAACGGCGAGTTGTTTTCAAATACGAATGTTCTTTCGACTGTATAATCTACTGCAAAAAATACTTCCATAGGAGCTTTATGAGATGAACGAAAAGCCGATGTGATAATCCAGTTACACTGAGGATTAGTATCCTGCGATATGAGTCATTAACACATCGGTTTCGTTCATCCCATAAAGTGCCTATGGGTAGATCTAAACAAAACAAAAAACGTTCTCGTGGTTCAAGTTGTTGTTGTTGTTGTCGTTGAGCTTCCCGCGCTGATTTTTCGCGGCACCGTATTAAAATACGTTGTACAATGTCATGTAGTTGTGGTCTTAAAAGTATTAAAAACGTATTAAGAATATATTTAAAGTTTGTAAGATATTGTGCACGTAATTCTAAACAACTGTACATATATACACACATTTGCACTGGCTATGAGTTTTATCACAACTTTTTACATTTAAAATATTTAATTTCTCATATCTGTAGAACTGTAGGCATAGTTGTTGTTGAGGAGGAAATCCCCGCGCTGGGTTTTCGCGGCACCGCACAGAATGCGTAGATACATGTAGTATCGTTATTAAAAACATCATTAAAAGTTAGTTATTATTATTACCATCGTTGTTAAAAACTACTCTATCTTGTGCACATTAACTTTAAAACTTTTAATTTAACTTTAACAATAAAACTTTAAAACAACACCACTGTACAAACATATAAACTTTCAATCTGAGCAAGACCGAAGCACTTCTCATCTCCAGAAAAACAAACAGACCTATCCATCCTCCTCTCGTAATGAATTATGTTCCTATCGATGAAGTGGAATCTCACAAACGTCTTGGTCTTACTTTCTCTGATGATGGCACATGGCAAAACAAAATCATTGAAACAGTGAACCCGCAATAATTTGCAGTTACAACACCCATCTGAGCCGTATGTTGGGGCGGTCTCGACACAGAGAAACCACAGGAACTTGCAGACTTATCACAAACATACACCATAAATAAAAATTAAAGTCGCATTTCATCACACTATCGGATTATTTAATGATTATAGGATGCATGTTTTGTTGAACGGGTATATAATAAATAGGTTATTGGATTTGTACGGAAATATATTTCGGCGTACTGGTTCGTTCGGCGGACCGACTCGCTTCGCTCGTCACAAATAACTCATATTAATACATAACAGTTATAATAGTTTATAAAGTATAGAAAAACTTTTTCAATAACACACATATCGATGGTCTAGTAGGCTAACATAAGGTCGTAAAGCATAGCACTTACGATCTTATGTTACTAGACCATCGATATAGCACAACAAAAAAGCAAACAACACATGTATTACGCTGAAACGGAAAGATAGCTTCTTCTTCTTCTTCCAATACGTTCATCCCTCAGGTACCTGAGTATTCTCGAACGGTGACTATGTACATGAGCCGTCGAGGACATCGCTCGTGAACGTTAAAATAGCGGGTATGTTACAGTTAAAAACAGGCACTGTCGTCGTTCTACACGGCCAACAGCCCACTCTTGAATGATGGCAAGGTGGGAGCCGCTACGACGGACGCTGGTAGATTGTTCCAGAGTCTCGATGGTGCTTGGGAAGAATGAAGCCTGATGTGTATTGGAAGAAGAATGAGGTATAGCAAATCTGATGGAGTGCCCTCTGGTTACTCTGAATGAAGCTGGGATGAGGTATAGTACGGGTGGAATGGCGATCAAATTGTTTACTATCCGGTACATCATTACTAGCTTTGCTTGGCGGCGCCTTTCCTGTAGTGTTAGCCAATTGAGATCTGATAGCATTGATGTTACACTGCTTTGCCTGCTGTAGTCGCCTGTCACATAGCGTGCTGCCCTCCTCTGCACGGATTCAAGTACATCGATTTTACACTGGGTGTGGGGATCCCATACAGGTGACGCATACTCTAATATTGGACGCACTAGTGTCTTGTAGCACTGTTCCTTCACGCTTTTAGAGCAGGTTTTACTGTTGTTGAACTTAACTCATTAGCATAAGCAATGACTGAGAATGTTCATATAGTTACTTAATCCGAGCTAATAGCTCGGATAAAAATAAAGCAAAGAGCTATTCGACCCGTCTATGATTAAAGTAAGTAGTATAGAGGGATTCAAAATGATACCACCTAACGAGGGTATCATTTCTCCACCCTATATACTACTCCACCACCCCCCGAAAAATCAAAAATTGGTTAACGAGGAAATTGTCTCCCACTAAAAATTGGACGTGAAAAAAAAAAAACATAATGTTTTTCAGACAGTAAATTTAAGTATAGAGGGATTCAAAATGATACCACCTAACGATGGTATCATTTATAACCCTCTATACTATTCCCACCACCCCCAAAAAATCAAAAAAATTAGTTAACGAGGAAATTGTCCCACGAAATATTCAAAATTGGTGTCATAAATACATCATGTTTTTTTCACGTCCAATGGAACATATAAATTTAATAGGTTATAATAAAATATTATAACAAAATGGATAATAAAATACACAACGAATTGGACGTTTATAATGATTTGGATGAAGGATTTTACGCTGTTGTTTCTACAGTATTAAAACACGGTAAAATGACAATACTATGTGATATCGAATACATGAAATATCAGCGTAATTTATTACGCTGCGATAAAAACGTTGCATTTACAATATTAAACCGGCAATTATGTCGCCGGTATAAGTATCAAATTTATATAATGAAGCGACTAAATAGGATCGGAGAAACACTACCGAAACATTATCAAACTAATTTTATAAAACAGTTTAAAAATCAAAGATTCGTTTACGGATATGCGTTTCTACAATATCGCTTTTAACGAAGAAATTGGAAAATTATTAGAAGAAATTGAAAATTATTGAACAGAACTAATTTATGTTATAAGCAGACGACAATGTTCCAATTACATGTGTTATGAACATGTAAAATTAGGTGTCCATTTTATAGAGAGATTACACGATTACGTCTTCCAGGATGAAACATAAACACACTGTAATAGTGGTATCATTTTGAATCCCTCTATACTACTGTATATATACTACACACACGTGGGTGTATTACACAACCCGCTATCGATATTCCGGAAGTATTTCTTACATTCTTATTGGTTGTCATGTTTTTTTATTTTTCTAATTTACTTTTTAATAATTTAGAACGTTATAACCTATATTATTAAATATGTAACTTGTTATATATAAAATAATAAAAATAAACGAGTAAATATTTGGTATTGCACAACACGGTTTTAGCTTAATATATGTAAAATTAACAACAATAATTTGTCTGGGGGGACGCCCCTGGATAAAATGAGCGCTCAGTGCTTCCGTGCAGGCACTTGCTTCCGTGCAGACACTTCCAAGGTTGCCTAGAATTTCGACACTGATTCCTAGATCAGCTGATAGATGGGGGTGTACTGTACGGGTAGCTATTACACCCGGCTAGCCATGAGATGAGAAAGAGAAAGAGAAAGAGAAAGAACAAAAAAGATGGCTAGCCGGGGTGGGCCCAGAAGGGTTTTGCTGGCGCGGGTTCGAGCCTCGGTTAAACATTTGTTTTTTTTTGTTGTTTTTTTTTTAATTATTAATAATTTTCTTAATTAATTCTTTAGAATTATCAAAATTATTAATAATTAATTATTTTTTAAAACCACATTTGTAGGGATAGAAATAAAAAATAAAAAATGTTTAGCTCCAACCACGGCGCGAACCCACGACCCTCGTCTCTATAGATTTATCTCCTTAACCCACACGACCATGTAGGCTGTTATGATAAACATTACCTAGTGTTGTACAATTATCAATTACGACAATGTTTCAATTACACGGGTTATGAACCATGCGTAAATTAATAGCAAGGTAAACAGAGCCGAGTGTATCAATTACACAGACGGTGTGTATAGTGTAATCCTCGACTGAATTTATAATTTTCAGTGTAAATAATTAATAATTTTGATAATTCTAAAGAATTAATTAAGAAAATTAGAAAATTAGATTATTTTTTAAAATATCACAATGGTGCTGTAACATTTCCTCCGACTTTATTTCCAAGTTTTTACCCTAAATAAATCCCAATCAGTACACTCAATTTTTGGCATGGTGGCGCGCGCCTTGATCCTTATATCATTTTTTATTCTTCATATCTCATTTCTTCCACCACGGATTCAAACTCTAAATTTGATATTTTCTTATCGGCCAACGCTTTGGACACCATAACGTCGATGCTATTTTTCTTAGACCTAGCGAGACGGATATTCTATCATGTTTTCTACTTTTTTTCTCGAGTTTTCCACCCGCCGCCCTAATTACCATACAAAGTGTTCCAGATAAAACGGTAATTCCACTCAAAACCCCTGCAAGTGGAATCATTACAATTGTAGATAGCGTTGCAGCAGCCCCGCCCCACACAACACAGAAACACTTGCCAGAACCGTACTAGATGCTTCAGCTATGTTTGCCGCGCGCCTATATTTATTAGTGTCTTTTTCTATTTGCACATTCTCTAACTAAAATATCCTGCATAGCGACGAT
>CM055266.1:155319138-155478699 GCA_029237695.1 Conchocele bisecta
TTTAGTTCTAATTTAAATATCAGTCACTTCTGTCTTTAATTTCATCGTCATCTGAAACTGAATCTTGGGACACATTGTCACAGTTGCCATTTTGGCAATGTCCACAGGCCGTGGTGCATTCAAGTCCATGCTTTTTGCAGCTACATTTCGGTGTGATGCATCCCGAGGAACAACTGCATCTGATCATTTTAAGCAGTTGGTCTGGTGCGGGACTATTGTCCATCATGAGTGGAACAAGTTTACCCCCTTGTACATCCCAGCCCCATTTAGTGGGATCCATGCCTTCATTATTGCCCATCCACTGCATGACTTGTAAGTATATGTCCGTCGAGAGTGAAGATTTGTGGCCGAGGTTGTTGGGGGCAGTCTTTCTGGTTTCACAAAAGTCTTTGCTGCGGAAACTTTCTTGTGTCACAGCACGTCCATTAAGGAGATACTGAAGAGGGGAAGGGTTGGACAATCAGGGATGCTCTGTATCGCTGAGGTCTGGAGAAACTGGAGATAAACCAAAACTAAATTACAAAATGTAATTTATTAGTTATCAAAGATACAATATGGCGGCGATGTGCGTATACTGGCGACTATCGAAGAAGTCGTTGAACCGAACTATACTCATGTGTAGACCCTAAGCAAAAATACCCAAAAGGATGCATCGGTCATATGCGACCAGTGTAGTCCCAGATCAGACTGCACATTGGTGAAATCTGATCCGTACATTAACTGACGCTCCTGCATGTATGTACCAGTGTAGTCCCAGATCAGACTGCACATATGTGGAGTCTGATCAGAACCTACACTGATGCGTCGGCAGTTAAACAAAGGGAAACAACGGTATATGTTACCAGTAAAGACACGAATATGGCTGAACATTTGTGCCAGTCAATTAGGGTCCTCACTGATGGTCAAATAGGTGGGAAACACATGAGAATAGCGGTTCTAACCTAACAATGCACCGAAATGTGGCATAAATAACGGTGGTAGTGTTAAAATAAACACAAAACCCCGAACATGAAACTGTCCGACATGAACCGTAGATACAATATATGGCTAACGGCCGGTATAACTAGGATCATTCAGGTGCCAATTGATACAGAATATCAATATCTGGCCGGTGCCTGAACATAATATGTCGCAATTCTCATGAAATAGAGTAGATGTATTACACAATCGAACATGCACGCCATATATGATATACACAAAGTAATCGGCTCACGAGAAAATAGATGAGTGATAATCGGTGATCAAAATGACAGAGTGTATGAAACGTCCAAAAACTCCTTTTACGTCATTATGTGATCATTTCACCGATTAAGCCAAATTCAAGCAAGACATATATACATAAATTACAATTACAATTACCTGGAGATAACCAAAACTAAAATTACAAAATAAAAGTAATTTATTAGTTATCAAAGATACAATATGGCGGCGATGTGCGTATACTGGCGACTATCGAAGAAGTGACGACAGCCGGGCAGTGCGCGCCAAAGCCAACGCCAGAACGAGACTTGAGATTCCGCGCCAAATGACGCACATCATAAGGCATTACACTTAGCTGTTGAGCTGTGCATATGCAACAGTAAGCCATGTCTTAAGGTGGACGCTAAAACGCTCAGAAAAATATACAGGTGTTAACTGTGCATATAATATATAATATATAGGATATGATATAGGAGATAGGATATATGGGTATTATAGGATATGATATAGGATATATAGGTTATAGGAGATATGGATAAAAGGACCTTCCGGTTACACACTCCCTCCCCACGTGAAATGTCGTCTCGACATTTAACATTATTACAAAGTAAAGCAGTGTAATCATAATCTAAAAAACGTTTATTCACATATAAAATACATATCATTTTATTTTTTTTCAAAATGAATCTCAGTGGTTCAGCTCCCAGAAGCCGGTACTCATCCACGCAGGCGGTTTCCGTTCCCGTCCCGATCTGCGAATGGGCGGAGATAGCTCTCGTTCCGGTACTTCTGGCGCGGCTGTCACTATCTCTGGTGATACTGGTCTCACTTCTGGTGACTGTATGCTGGGAACAGCTTCTCCATCAGGTGTGTGATCTGAAATCACGGAAACTGGTTCTACAGTGTTACTGGTGCTAGACACACCCGACGCATGTTCCTCTACAACATAACTTCCGTCAGCATCTGGAATAGAATGGACAACGGGTAATGACATACTGACGTCGAACGTCGACGGGGCTACTTGGTTGAAATCCCGGATCCTGTGGATCCAGGTGACGTCTCGGAGATAGACGTCCTCTACCCCCACGTCGACGTTGTGGAATAACGTATGTCCCTTCACTGGCATCATTAGAAACGTCCGAACTGGTGCTTGAATGCCTGTGTCTCCACTGTCGTTCTCCAGTGATATTCTCTTGGTGGTGTCGTCTCTGTGAACTCAGCCGTGTTCGTGGTGTGTTCCCTTGGTCATGTGACTCATCGGAGGAAGGTCACTTGGGATGGCGTTGAACGGCAGTAACAAGTTCCTATGGAGCACTTTGTCACGTCCAGGTCCGTCCTCTTTCCCTACCAAGTACACGGGAATGTCCTTGTTCGGCTGGTCCTTCACAATATATGGGTCTCTCAACCATCTGTCTGCCAACTTGTGCTTCTTGTCCAGTCGCAGTTCTTCACCAGAACTCTATCTCCTTGCTCCAACTTGGACTGTCGGACTCTCAAATCGTAAATTGCCTTGTGCCTCTCCTGCTGAGTACGGGATTCTTCTGAAGCTCGCTGGTAAGCAAATGCCAGTCTTTTCTTCAGTTTGTCGACGTAGCCAGTAGGGTTCCTGGGTTGTCCGACTTCATAGTCCTCTTGCAGTCCAAGGAAAGCGTCAAACGTGAGTCTGGGATGTCTTCCAAATACTAGGAAATATGGACTATATCCGGTGCTCTCGTGTTTGGTGCAGTTGTACGCGTGAACCATTGGACTGACGTACGACTTCCAATCCAATCCTTCTTCTCTTCTGGGAGAGTACCAAGCATGTTGCAGAGAGTATGGTTGAATCGCTCGGTCATCCCATTCCCCATCGGGTGGTATGGCGTGGTTCTACTCTTCCGGACGCCGGCGATCTTGCACAACTCACGGATGACATCCGACTCGAAATTTCGACCTTGGTCGCTGTGTAGCTTCGCCATGAATCCATAGTACTGGATGAACGAGTCATACAGCCTTTGCAGTGGTATGGGCCGTCTGGTTCTTGGTAGGTATGGCATGGGCGAGTCTTGTAAAGTGATCGGTGATGACCAATATATTCTCGTATCCGCCTTTTGACCGTTCCAAGCTCAGAAAGTCCATACACACGAGCTCCATCGGTGCAGATGTCTTGATGTTGACCAGCGTAGCTGTCCGGGTTTGTAGATGGTGTCTTGCGTCTAATACAGCTGGCACAGCATTGTATCCTGTCGGCAATGTCTTTATCTATCCCAGGCCAATAAAACCTTGCCTTCATGAGAGATAGTGTCCTGTCACGTCCTTGGTGGCCTAAATCACTATGCAGTGCATGAAATGCCAGATCTCGATACGCCTCTGGAAGTACAAGCTGGTGGGTGCTCTTGCCGTCCTGCTGCCAAATCCTAAACATAAACGTCATCCCGCAGCACCAATTTGCTCCAGTTCTTGAGGTACTTCTGGACGGTCAAACTTTCCAGCTGCACCTCCTCCTTGGTGGGGGCGTCGTCCCTTTGTACCAGTTGTCGTACTCGGCCAATATGCGGATCCACATGCTGTTCCTTCTTCCAGTCCGGTTCATCACCGATATGTGTGACCTCGTCTTCTGGAATGACCTCCCCAGCCAACTCTGGTGAGAAGACAGCGTTGCACTCAGCTAGTGGCACCTCCACTTGACACGCATTGCATATCGCCTTTACTGCCTCTGTAAACACTTCAGACGTCTGATTCTGTGACGATGGTGGTGACGTCAGCTTGTCGATGATGACGTCGAATGCTTCCTGTTGCGCAACCGCCACTTCCATGGTATACTAGTCCGTTTCTTCTTGGTCTTGTTCGTGGGATGTCCGATCAGCAGGTCATTAAGTGGCCGTACTATCCGCGAGTAATCCTTGACGAATCTACGGTAGTATCCCGCGAATCCCAGGAACTTCCGGACTTCCTTGATGTTCGTGGGAACAGGCCAATTCCTCAAGGCTTCCACTTTCTCCGGATCTGTCTCTACGCCGTCTGCTGACACCACGTGGCCAAGATAATTCACCCGACGCATGAAGAACTTGCACTTGGATCCCTTTAGCTTCAGAGCATGCTGCTGTAGCCGGCGAAATACTGCCTCCAGCTTGGTGCAATGTTCCTCAAATGTCTTGAAGAATATGATCACGTCGTCTAGGTAGATCAGGCAGTCGCGTAGATGGAGATCACCCATGCACCTCTCCATGAGTCGCTGAAAAGTACTTGGTGCGTTCGTTAAGCCAAAAGCCATCCTGTTGCACTCGTAGAAGCCGAGGGGACCCACGGAGAATGCCGTCTTCTGCTTGTCTGCCTCTGACATGGTCACCTGCCAATAACCACTGCGAAGGTCCAACTTGGAAAAGTACTTGGAGCCTGCCAGTGCGTCGATGGTCTCGTCTATGCGTGGTAAACTATATGCGTCCCGGATGGTTCTGGCATTAAGCTTACGAAAATCTATGCAGAGCGGAGGCTGTTGTCCTTCTTTCGTACAAGCACGATGTTCGACGAGAACGGACTCTCTGATGGACGTATAGCTCCAGCTTCCACCATCTCTTTCAAGTGTTCCCGTACTTCTTCGTACAATTCCAGGTGGAATCCTGCGGTACGGTTCCTTGAAGGGGGTGTCATCTGTCAACTTGATAGCATGCTCCACGATATCAGTACATCCTAAATCTGTGGGACCTCTACTGAAGATGGACGTCCATCGACTGATCAATGAAGTGACTTCTTGTCGCTGTTCAGAGCTCAAACTGTCACTGTCCAACTTGATTCCTAACTCCTTCAGTTCCTCTGGTATGGGTTCCACAGTCTTCGGTATAGTCTGTTGCGTTGTAGTCGTGTCTTGATCTGGTTTCCAACTGCGGAGTACATCTACCTTCTGAAGTTCGCAGAGTGTGGGCCCTCGGAGGAATGGACATCACCTTCGCTGATATGTTGCAGATGCGAACAGGAATCCTTGACTGTGTTCGCTGCTGAAGTGATGGACACCACCCGGGGACATACAGTCAGACTACCAGGCAACTTCGTAGACTGTTCTGTGACTACAGATCCGACGAGTTGATCCTTCCGTACCAGTCCTGATACGACGATTGACTCCTGTTGGTTGTAAGTTGATCGGACGCTTGTTGGTTGACTTCGCAACTCCGATGCTGATGCAGCTCGCTTCCATGGATTTGAAGGCCAACCTCCATTCTTCAGGCAAGTAATCTGTTTGCTGACAGTGTTCCATACAGTGACGGATGTAGTTGGTTCCAATGATGATTGGTACCCCTCTGTTGTGTTCTGTATCTGGAACAATAAGGCATGGTATAGTTACAACAAATGTGTCCAGAGAAGGTACACACAAATCTGCATCAACATATCCAGTGTATGGCAACTGATTTCCATCAGCTACATTCACAACCAGCCCAAACTCCTGCAAACTATGTAACTCGGGTTTATCAGTCAGTGAATGGTAAAACCACTCCGCCATAGTGGTCACTACACTACCCGAGTCAATCAATGCTTTCGCGTCTTGGTCACAAACTGTGATGTCTGTTTCCGCAGACGGACCAATCACTCTCTCTAATAATGTTACACCAGATGTAACTGTAACGGAATCACAATTGTTAGAATTTTTGGGGCGTCTGTTTCCACCTGTGTCTCTGACTTGCCCCTCGTCAGAGACACGTATAGTTTTAAAGACTGTCTGTGTGGTCCTCTACCACGTGGCTGAAAATACGATCTACTACGACCACGTCTGAAATTCCATCGACCTCTGTAGGTGTCATCCTGAAAATGATCAGGTGATCCACGGCGCGGATCGGTTGGTCTGGTCTGCTGCTCCAGCCTGGATACCATGGAGTCCATACGCTTCATCAGCTCCTGTAACTTATTGCAAAGATCATTAATGGATGTTGCAGGTGGAGTTTCAGACTCTGTAGTCGTCATGTGATGCTGAGCAGTCTTCCTCAGTCTATCACTCCCGGTCATCTCTTGGTCAATCTTCCGGACCTCCCTAAGAAGCAAGTTAAAATCTGTCATTGAATCATACTTGTGGCGAGAGGCGTTTTTCACTCGCTCGCTGCAGAGACCTGTCCAAAATTTGTTACGCAACATGTCATTCTTAGCTGAAAAAGTTACATGTCCTAACTCAACTGCACGCTGTAACAAGTCTTCTAACCGGCAGGCCCATGTTGCCACGGACTCTCCGGCTTCTGCTGTTCAGTATAGAACTGCTGCATGATGGTCTCGCCTGTAAAAAAAAACATTGCCTATAAATCCCCTCAAATTTGGTTAAGATCTGGTCCACCCCAGCACCATCACCTATGGATAACAAAATCCGACTCGCAATGCCTTTAAGCGAGCGTCTGAGTGCCTGTGATAAAATCGCATCAGGATACATGTGGTCTCGTTGCAAGCACTTCACCTCGTACTTCCACACCTCAAAGCTGACTTCCCCCTTGGGTGGGGGCTCATCACCCGAAAATAAAGAAATTCTCGGTGGCTGCTGAAAAGGTGGAGGGATCACAAACGAACCAACATCTATTCCTGGTGTAGACATGGCAAGAGGTGGAGGCTTCTTAGCCTTCGTACCATCCTCCATCTTGGCATGAACATCTGTGGAGATAGAAGTCACATGAAATTTGCCAGACTTTAGCAAGAGCTTGACCATCGCCTCCAATTCTTTGTCAGTCAGTTCATCCTCAGGATTCATGCCATAATCCTGCTCACCTCCCTCGGCCATAGTGACTGATCAACTGAACCAACAGTGCACCAATTAGTAAATCAGATCTAAGTACAATAAATGAATTGCAGTATCAATCAGAGTCCAAACCCAAGCCTAATTATCACCAAACCCGAATTCAAACCTAATTAATACACACATGCAATTAACAAATAATTTCCCTGTATACAGAAAAATATTTAATGTTAATTACAAGTACACATCCTGGAATAATTAAATATATTGTACAACTGATACCAATTGATATCACCACTGACCCCCTGTGGCAGTATGTGATATCGCAACTACCAGGTACTGACATGATCCACCATCAATATACCTAATCAGACCATCAGATTAACTCAAGTAACATCCTACTCTCAAGTGCACTGTCAAATATTCAAGGGAGGTAACATCAATCTCAGAAATATGTCTCCAAGGAATAAATTCAGCAAATCAATGTCCTGATCAAAGTATTTCTCCGGTGATGCTCAACAAGATTCAGTTTCGAATGTGCCACTATGTATCCAAACAATTACCTGGATTTCCAATCAGGTTCCCTGATGTCGCGTGTTGTCAAACTTCAAACTTCATTCGTCAAGCAAAATTCACAAACAAAACAAACCGAATGTGTCGCAAAGAAATAAATTAATCTTAATTAATTTACTTCGATGCATTGACACAAATCCGAGAGATCGCGCTAAGTAATTCCGATCTAATGGTAAAAACAACAAAATAAATTCCAAAATATTGTTTATTTTGAAATTCACTGAAGTGTTATCTTGTACTACCAACTACAATTATATATAATTCATTATTATATATAAATTGTAATATAGTATATTCAATAATGTAGTACAATACGCCTCAGTAGCACTGAATCATTACAGCTTCAGAGTATGAGGCTGTGCTTATGCAATGAACAAATAATATCAGAAATATTTCACGGAATTCTCACAAGACGGATGACATCAATGAAGACCCCTGGTCAATAATATATAATAACAACACAACCCCGGGCCGTGGACAACTATCCGTATAAATATGCTTTATCCGTATAACTCCATCTCGATCAAGTGGTTGTTCAGGAAAGACCAAGTAATTATACAGGAATAGGACTATAAGGGATTATATCAAGTATATATAGGGCCAGGTATATACATGTGCAATAATATGCAAGTGAAAATAAATAAATGCCACTAATCAAAAAGCCTGGAAACAAATTATATCCACACATGGCGGCCATCTTGGAAGCATTTTGGAAATAAATATTTGGATCTGAAATTTTTTTTAAATCTCAGTCTCAAATAATTATTTCCAAGTAATCGCAGATGGACAAGGGCAACACTTATGTTCCCTTCACACTACCTTACATGCATAACATAATCAATGTATCATATCTGACAATCAGAACTGACAGTCACAGTGACAATGTCAATGTTTATACTACATGCAACAAAAACACAAAGTCATCTCGCACTGGTCGGTCGACGTCTCGTTGTCGGCGAATCCAGTGTGCACACTATATGTGGTGGATGCTATGAGTTGTCGCGAGTGATCACTAAGAAAATAAACTACGTCGTCGAAGGCCTTCCATGATGATTACCAGACACAAATAATCACATCTACACGTACACGTGTGAATAATCGGATGTTTACATGAAACCGGTGAACGATCGATAACTTCCCATCAGTCAAATATATCCGTCCCAGGTAACAAAGGTACTGCGGTGCCGGATGAATTCCTCGGTCAGCCGAGCGCGTTCAGGAGAAAACTATCCTCATGGTATCGCTACAATGTAGTCGCCGCTCGCTTCCAGTGTTGTCTTCAGCGCAGAGTCTTCCACGATGCTGATTAGTTCCTCGTTGGGCGCCAAAAATGTCACAGCACGTCCATTAAGGAGATACTGAAGAGGGGAAGGGTTGGACAATCAGGGATGCTCTATATCGCTGAGGTCTGGAGAAACTGGAGATAAACCAAAACTAAATTACAAAATGTAATTTATTAGTTATCAAAGATACAATATGGCGGCGATGTGCGTATACTGGCGACTATCGAAGAAGTCGTTGAACCGAACTATACTCATGTGTAGACCCTAAGCAAAAATACCCAAAAGGATGCATCGGTCATATGCGACCAGTGTAGTCCCAGATCAGACTGCACATTGGTGAAATCTGATCCGTACATTAACTGACGCTCCTGCATGTATGTGACCAGTGTAGTCCCAGATCAGACTGCACATATGTGGAGTCTGATCAGAACCTACACTGATGCGTCGGCAGTTAAACAAAGGGAAACAACGGTATATGTTACCAGTGAAGACACGAATATGGCTGCACATTTGTGCCAGCCAATTAGGGTCCTCACTGATGGTCAAATAGGTGGGAACACATGAGAATGCGGTTCTAACCTAACAATGCACCGAAATGTGGCATAAATAACGGTGGGTATGTGTTAAAATAAACACAAAACCCCGAACATGAAACTGTCCGACATGAACCGTAGATACAATATATGGCTAACGGCCGGTATAACTAGGATCATTCAGGTGCCAATTGATACAGAATATCAATATCTGGCCGGTGCCTCCTGAACATAATATGTCGCAATTCTCAGAAATAGAGTAGATGTATACACAATCGAACATGCACGCCATATATGATACACAAAGTAATCGGCTCACGAGAAAATAGATGAGTGATAATCGGTGATCAAAATGACAGAGTGTATGAAACGTCCAAAACTCCTTTTACGTCATTATGTGATCATTTCACCGATTAAGCCAAATTCAAGCAAGACATATATATAATTTACAATTACAATTACCTGGAGATAAACCAAAACTAAATTACAAAATGTAATTATTAGTTATCAAAGATACAATATGGCGGCGATGTGCGTATACTGGCGACTATCGAAGAAGTGACGACAGCCGGGCAGTGCGCGCCAAAGCCAACGCCAGAACGAGACTTGAGATTCCGCGCCAAATGACGCACATCATAAGGCATTACACTTAGCTGTTGAGCTGTGCATATGCAACAGTAAGCCATGTCTTAAGATGGACGCTAAAACGCTCAGAAAAATATACAGGTGTTAACTGTGCATTATAATATATAATATATATAGGATATGATATAGGAGATAGGATATATGGGTATTATAGGATATGATATAGGATATATAGGTTATAGGAGATATGGATAAAAGGACCTTCCGGTTACACTTGCAAAGGTAACCATAGCGCAATGACACTAGAGACGCAGATTGGGTTCCATTGAACAGGGGGACCATTGCTTTGCAGCCAGTACTTTCTACAGTAGCTTGGTCTGTATTTGGTGTACAGAAGATATCTTTGAACATGCGCGCAAGACAGAATCGCCCTTGACAAATGTTTGGAAAACAGACTTCTTGCCGACCCCAAATATTCTTGAAGTAGTGTCGCAGCCAGAGAACGCATGGAAAAACAACATGCCAGAGCAGACATCATCACCAAGCGACTGTTTCAGAACTTTGATGTTATACACATTTGACTTTTCTTTGTCTTTGTCGGACCTAACAAAAGATCACTGCATCAGTTTTTGTTGCGTGATACAATAGCAAGACCAATAAGTCAGGGTTGTTGATTTGTAAGACGACATTGTAATTGCTGCTTTCACTATATCTACATCTACGTCTCCTTCAGCGTGGATGACATGGCAGCCTTTCTGTCGCAAACGTTCCGCGATCACCCGGATGAGGGCCCGTTTGTTCATGTCATTTGAGAGGAAATCTTCCTTTTTCCCAACAAATTTTGTTGCATCTGATATGTTGACTTCGTTGGAAATTTTGGTTTTTCGACGCTGGTGCGTATTGTCCTTTGTACTTGGTCCTCCACAGTCTCCATCAAAGACAATGGTGGCCTTGCCATATAGATTGGACGTGAACGAAGCATATGAATCGGCAATTGAACTGTAGGTGACTCCTTCCTTCCATTTGAGTCGATGTATAAGTGAACCTCCATCAAGTATATATTGCTCAGTCTTTGTAATGAACTGAAGTACAGCAGCATCTGCTGACATGACCTGGTTTCAGATAGCATCCAGAAGTTGCGCTTTATCTGGCTTCCGTAATATATATTTTGCTTCAAACAGTGCTGGTGGATATGGTGAAAGTTCATACTTTATCACGTCATCTAGACCAAGATCTTTAGACTGCGATACCACCAGAAACCTCTGAAACAACAGAGCTTGTTCAATGGTTCGGTTCTCAATGACCTTGATGGCACTAGCTGTTGCTAGTGTCTTTACTTTAGTATTACGTCTGTACGAATATGAAAAGACGGATTGCCCTTCCATTTGTTTAACTATGTCTCTTCCAACAGCAAACAGATCTTGAACATTTACATCCTTATCAGCATTTATTCCTGTGATAATGTTTCTCAATGTCGTCTCCTCCGAGCAGGGAGAATGTTCTTCAAGCTTGGCTGCATGTTTTGACATGTCCACATTGCCTATCTCCATTCGCGATGCAGTTGTCTCCTTGTCTTGTTCACTTGTTGTGTACACTGTGTTAAAGAAGTCCTGCATGGCATAGTTGTAGGCTGAGGATATTGGAGCAGACATTGTCCAAACGGATCGTTGGTGTTCAGTCATGCCACTTCCTCTAGTTAACCCACCTGTACTTATCAGGGACCGCATCAGAGTCTGCCCAATCACTAAGTCGGAGCCAAGGCCAGCCCAGTACTGATTGGTGCCCCTTATTAGATGGAATCCTTTCAGGAATTTCTGGAACACTGTAGGCTTTTCAATTTATATTGCCTCAACTGTCTGCAGGTAGAGATACGCAGATTTCAGATAATTTGCGTACCCAGCAGCAGCAAAGATTGGAGGCACTCAGATATAGGAGGCGGAGGTGCATTTTCCACGACCCTGTGCGATCAGCTTTGATTAGCTCACGAGAAACTCCCAACATTTGTTGATAGTTCAGCCACAGTTTGCTCGTGTCTGAAATATTGGATAATTCACACTTTTTATAAGCCAATACGTTTACAATTCTTTCGATGCAATCCGATTTCAATAATGTGTCTAAGTCAATTTCACCGGCTTCCTGTAATGTGTACACACTCTCGAGCTCATGTATGTGATTATCAAGGTCTGGTACGATTTCAATGGCTTTGGCTGCGATCTGGTGCGTAAAAACACTGACTGACAAGGAGATGTCCACGAAATAAGCGCTCCACAGCTTTTCCGCTCATCATGTGTACGACTGCATTTTCGCCGTATATCGTCTCTAAGATGTCTTTGAGTCCACTTCAAACCATTAATGTTCCTATATCACCCAGCAAATTCATAAATGTGTGGAAGCTTCCTAATAACGGCACAACATCTCGTATTGGACTATTGTGAGGAACCTCGTGTATTATCTCGAAAGCTTTCCAGAAGAGTGGCTGGTCAAATGTAACAACCGGTGGGGCGTTATACTTAGACGAAAGCTTGCAAATATACTCAAGAGTAGAGAAGATACATGTCTTGTCGCCCGGGTACATGTCGATCATTGGAAGGAAGACTATCGATGACTGTCCAGGATGGTCTAATTGCTTGTGCAGTACATGCATCAGGCCTTGCCAAATAGGTACGGTTGACTAAACCGAAAGGATACCTCCCACAATATGTCAATAGTATGACCCACATCGATTAGACCTGCCAGTGGTTGGAATTGTATACTACAACGTAATTGCTTTGCAAAACCGTACTCCACAATGTCCGCTTTTGTTTCGTCAATAACATGTAATTCGGAGAGTTTTCGTCTAAGTATTGTAATTTGTTGGCTTGGGGTTATGGTTGCTATCATCCCCAATGCCATGAAAAGTACATTTTCCATCTAGTGACACAATGTTGTGGTCGACATTATCTGCTGCAAACAACAACATCGTATCGGCCATATTGACATTACCTAAAACATCAGGGGCAACTGCGGAAGCAGCGTTTTCCTCAAACCTTTGAACTTCTGAGTATGAGGAGCAATAACCCATGGTGGACAGGATGTCTATCAAAAACCTTGATAGGAAGTGATGATGCGAACAGCGAGCCCAATTTGCAACGGCGTAAAGCCCTTGGATGAACTGCTTGAACAAGTGCTTGTCCACTACTCGCTTCTTTCTGACGGGTGTCCTTTCCGACGAGAATATTTTGAAGCAGACAGCGCAAACTAGGCGCAATGTATCCTAAAGCAGATTCGAATTCAAGGTCTGTAGCTTTCGGATGCTCGTCCGTTAAAGGTGTAATAATGGTTTTGATATCACTTTTGATGAATTTGGCGGCAGTTTCTATTATCGCTTTCTTATGACCTTCCTCGCCTTCCTCGCGTTCCTTATTCGGCATGTTGAAGTAATTCCGCATTTGCTCTGGAATTTTCCTCAACTTTCGACTTTATTTACAACAAGAGTGCCGCAAGTCACAAAATACGCCCGTCGAATATGGGCCATACAGCGAAGATGCAGAAATGTGAAGCTGTCACCAAGGCAAGAAACATTAATGAGAATTTGAAAGTTTATAGCATTATTTCTTCATCTCATTGTGTTAAACATGTATGTTAATATAGGCAGAGATAGAAAAGTAGAGTGTAAAGTAGAAATGATAGGGAATTGGATACAATAATGTAGAAAAAATGGCTAAATTAAAAAGGTGATATTTTTGTTAAAAACACCAAGGTGCACATCTTCAATATGTGTAGAAGACGTGTATATAGTTTCAGAACGATCGACAGAACAGTTTCGGAGGAGTTGTGTACACAAACTCTGTACCATATATAGAAATGTATAGAAAAATGAAGAAAAAATGGCTAAGTTAAATTAAAGGCGATATTTTTGTTACAAAAATATTTTTTCGGCATAACAACACCAAGGTGCACATCTTCAATATGTGTAGAAGACGTGTGTATAGTTTCAGACCGATCGACTGAACGGTTTCGGAGGAGTTGTGTACACAAACTCTGTACCGTATATAGAATTGCATAGAAAAATGTAGAAAAAATGGCTAAGTTAAAAAGGAGATATTTTTGTTAAAAAATATTTTTTCGACATAAAAACACCAAGGTGCACATCTTCAATATGTGTAGAAGACGTGTGTATAATTTCAGAACGATCCACTGAACGGTTTCAGATGAGTTGTGTACACAAACTATGTACCGTATATAGAATTGTATAGAAAAATGTAGAAAAAATGGCGAAGTTAAAAAGGTGATATTTTTGTTAAAATATATTTTTTCGACATAAAAACACCAAGGTGCACAACTTCAATATGTGTAGAAGACGTATGTATAATTTCAGAACGATCCACTGAAAGGTTTCAGAGGAGTTGTGTACACAAACTCTGTACCGTATATAGAATTGTATAGAAAAATGTAGAAAAAATGGCTAAGTTAAAAAGGTGATATTTTTGTTTTTTTCGCCATAAAAACATCAAGGTGCACATCGTCAATATGTGTAGAAGACGTGTGCATAGTTTCAGATCGATCGACTGAAAGGTTTCGGAGGAGTTGTGTACACAAACTCTGTACCGTATATAGAAATGTATAGAAAAATGAAGAAAAAAACGGTTTCGGAGGAGTTGTGTACACGAACTATGCGCTTTTTCTTCAGCCGCCTGCCCGCCCGCCCGCCGTGCGGTAAAACATAATACGTACCGTTTTTTAAAAACGGTCGTATAAAAACAGAATGTCTACGGCGAAAATCTCAAGTGCGATAAGGTCGGCTTTCTCATACACTGGCTCTTTTATTAATTAAACTGACAATTCACAGGCCCAGTTTTGTAAATTTGTATTCATTTATGCATCATATATACTGTTCACCACGAATATAAGTGTTATAACCATACAGAAATACGTCATGACGTCATTTTCGACGGCATGACGTCACATGAACCACTGATATCATAACAACAGAGTATACCTTTAACAAAACAATGAATATCAGCAATAATGTGCACACGTTATTTTGCAAGAAAGTGTTTTATTTAACAGAGATTTTAGTCATTTTTTATCAATGGCGGCCATCTTTTTTGACGTCACATTTATACCCTTTCTGGTGGTTAGATTTCGGCATCATGAAGCATCATCCCTAGACAAACATCGATGTGAAATATTATCAAAGTCTGGCAAGGGGTTAAAGAGATATTGTGAAAAAACAATAATTTTAACGCATTTCTGTTACAAAACCGGTGAACATTACAAGGAAATAAATGAACTTGACCTTCAAAATTTGGATGTGGGGGTGTGCGTAATGAAGCATCATCCCTAGACAAACATTGATGTGAAATATTATCAATGTCTGGCAAGGGGTTAAAGAGATATTGTGAAAAAACAATAACTTTAACGCATTTGCCTTACAAAAAAAACGGACGACGCGGACGACGCGGACGACGCAAAAAGCGCCGACTATAGTCGCGCCGCTGCTAAAGCAGGTGCGACAATAACTGAAGCACGTTATCCCAGGAATTACCTGTAAACTTTGAATGCTTTGCGCAACGCTAATCTACGATGTACAACGAAGAAACCTGTTTACACTTGTTTGCAAGGTGTTGATATATACTAGAACACTATACAATCACCTTCACAAACCACCTGTTTGTTTGTTTGTTTACTAGTGTTTAACGGCCTATCAACAGCTAAGGTCATGTAATGCCGGGAAAACGGGTTCGATCCCATTTTAACCTGCTGCATTGGGGGGAAAATCCCAAAATCAGAACTGAATATTTACATCAAGAACAAATATATTCAGCCCTGAAATTAGAATAACCTGACCTGGTGCCAGGTCCATACCACACCAAAGTCACTTGGCCCCTTCCCCTAAAATAGGATTACGAATATCGTAATACCCACATAAGGGGTATAACCAGATTCAACTGTCGCATACAAAATGCCAAAGATGTATGTGAGGGCCAAACCAGGTCTCCAGTCGGGATTCCGGTAAGGATGAACCCCGATCGTTAAATTACCCATCGCGTGCTCCCACCTGCCACCCACCCACAAACCACCTGTAAAGATACCCTTTATTATACAAAAAAGTGCGCGAAATGTGCATAAACTCGGCAATTTCCGTGCCACTCGTGCCAGTGAATGTCAATACATAGTTACAGTACATACTAATGGAATATACACACTGGTCTATAGCACGAACCAATGCGAATGATGAGTAGAATCTAACTTGAAAACCTGTTTTCAGCGTAAAATTCCATTCAGCCAACATAACTTACACACGTTACTCGCAAAGGGAGATAATTATGCATGACCTGCAAACATATCTCTATCACGTTATCCAGAACATAATTGAAATCAGTTACACCCCGGACTGCTTATGTTCAAAGTTTCAAAGCAATCTATCAAGTAATTGCTGAGATAATAGCATGCATACAACACCATACCAATTCCGCAGAATTCCTGCAAATATGCCTGGCACTGAGATATTGGTTTCTTGAGGCAAGTGGCAGCGAAAGTGTTAAGGTCACCAAGATGAAGGTCACCTGAATGACACTGGATGGATATCAATGTGAAAAAGCTTTTGATGAAGTTTGGTAATAATCCAACTAACAGATCAAGAGGTATGCAAAATTTGGACTATGTCCAAAATGTACGTCCCACCAAGGTGAAGGTGAAGGTCACCCGTATCACACTGGATAGATACCTCTAGCTATCAATGTGACAAAGATATTGATGAAGTTTGGTAATGATCTGACTAACAGATAAAAAAAATATGAGAATTTAGCCACGTCCAAAAGTTACGTCACAAATTGTTGACGACGATGCCGATGACGACCCTGACGCTGGAATTGTGACCGCTATGTCTCACTTTCCTACGATAAAAATGTTCTACACTGAAAGACTATGTTGTCCAGATCAGGTGCCAGACATCCTAACTATATCAGATGGCTTGGCCCTTTACATTTAAGATATGATTCTGACGGACGGAGTCATTGCTAAAATGTGCTCACACTCTCAACCTACTGAGTAGCAAGTCAAATAGAAAAGATGTATGTAAATCTATTGGATTTTAAAAATCTGACTCTCTTTTGGCACGGTATTGTATACTATGATCACCCATTTGGGCCCTCTCCTTATTTGTTACAAAAAGATATTTAAAACACTGAAAAATAACTAGCATTCTGAATGGTGGGTGTTGCATATTTGATGGCTACTTATTATAGGAATGAATGGCCTTTTTGTGGAATTTATCGGGGTATAAACTTGGAAAAGTCGCGGGAATACTGGACGAAGCGATAAAAAAATACAATTTTCGAAAAAAAATCAATTTTTTTTTTTTTTCGGGGGGGATATTTTTTCGAAAATTGTATTTTTTTTAAGGCCTCGTCCAGTATTCCCGCGACTTTTCCAAGTTTATATCCCCGATAAATTCCACAAAAAGGCCATTCATTCCTTATAATTCCATCATTTGAAATAAATTCATCAAGAAAAGTGTTTATTTTCCGTTTTCTTAAGAATTATTTTAACTGCGCCTCACGGTTACGGAATGTAGTTCGGCATGGGAGTTTACTGGGATATAATTTTGGACAGAGACTTGCTACTGACCAATCAAATGTTAGGGAATTGTGTAAATATGTTTGTGCTGGAATTATTTACATTTTAATTGTAGTTAGAAAGGAAATATCTAAATGTAGTATAGTATAATTATTTCAAAAGAATGAACTTTTTCATTTCACGTCCTTACTGATATAGATACATGTATATGGCAGAAATGTATTCGCCAATTTATTTCCTATGTTTATCACACTACAGGGCTCCAGATAAGCTGCGTATTTGCTTAAATACCCAATTAAAATTGCCAAAAACCCAATTGAAATCAGAAGTAGCGAGGATCAAAAAGCAATAAAAATTTTGTGGTACCTTTACCATGCTGTAGAAAACAATAAACAGACCACAAATATAGCATATTTTTCTTATTTTCCATGAAAACACATCTTGGTATTTCATTAGAATTGTCTCCAAGGAGACAATTCTAATGAAATGCCAAGACATGTTTTCATTCCGAAGCAAACTATTCAATAATTGCTGTCTGTTGATGTAGAACAGTAGTGTGATTTTATTTTAACCAAATAAAATTTTGAAATACCCAATTGCTTCAGAAATGATGGAGTGACAATACTCGATTACTAATTCCTTATCTGGATCCCTGACACTATGTGATAGTCTTTAGTGAAACATAACCCAAAGTCATAGGAACTTGTCATATATGGCTGTGACTGGAGAAATGGGGCTTACAGGTTTTCTGATCAGTGTATATGCAGATCAGCCTGTGCATCCATACAGTCTGATATCAAGATCTGCATTGTTCAGCATTCCATCAACGAAACACTCCGTCATGCTTTTTAACAAGCAATACATATCGTTGTCAGGATACAGGAGTGTGCTAATTGATCAGGAGCTACACTGGTCACAAATGCCATAAGCCCCATTTCTCCAGTCACAGCCACATTTGTATTTCATATCACGAACCACCACAAACCACCAAATATTTAATATCTCGGTCAAGATCGGAGAAAGCGCCTTAAGGTAATAAATTCTATGATACCTATTATGGTAACCAGATACCGTATTTTATCTTAAAACATTCCATGCCAAGTTATGATTTAGTGAGTATTTTCTATCCTAAATGGACAATTGCCTCTATATTTAACCTCCCTACAACAGCCACCTCTCTACAACAGCCAGTTTTGTGTCTTCCCATGGGTGGCTGTTGTAGAGAAGTTGTACTGTATATCATTTTCGGTACGCTAGCAGATCAGGGGCCCGTTTCACTAAACTTCTTACCACTAAAATGTTCGTAAGTGCAAATTGAGGATCGCCTGGAAATATCAATTGATGGATTTACATTTATTGAGCATAGACTGCATATGCAGCCTACACTCAATAAATGAAAAACCAATAATTCTCTACAAGAAAACAGTGTTAATGTGAAATTTACAGACTATCATAATCTTGCACTTACGAACATTTTAGTCGTACAAAGTTTAATTCCAGCACACAAATATTTACATAATTCCCTAACATTTGATTGGCCCGTAGCAAGTCTCTGTCCAAAATTTATATCCCAGTAAACTCCCACGCCGAACTACTTTCCGTAACATGTGAGGCGCAGTTAAAATAATTCTTAAGAAAACGGAAAATAAACACATTTTCTTGATGAATTTATTTCAAATGCTGGAATTATAAGGAATGAATGGCCTTTTTGTTGAATTTATCGGGGATATAAACTTGGAAAAGTCGCGGGAATACTGGACGAGGCCTTCCGGCCTTCGTCCAGTATTCCCACGACTTTTCCAAGTTTATACCCCGATAGATTCCACAAAAAGGCCATTCATTCCTATAGTGAAACGGCCCCCAGGAGCCTGGCCACACATGCCATAAGCCCCATTTGTCAGCCACATCAACATATTATATTTACCCTGATTGTCAGCATCTGCCTTCTGGTTAGCGACACCTCCCCGTGATTTCTTGTTCCCTCTGTTTCCTTTGCCAGATGGTGACTTTCCCACTGTGTCTGCTGGTTGATTTCCACTTGAGCGTGTTCTTTTAACTTTGGCTGTTTTATTGGCGCCTGTGAAAATTGTAGCCTAAGCCCGGTTTCTCAAGACCTCAATAGCCTATTCACCAACATTGCAAAGTATACTAATCTAGCAAACTATACTTTGAGGGAGACATTTTCAATTTAAGGATAAATTTATTAATTGTTATTGTACTGAATTTATTACATTATGATCACAGCCATGCCATTTTGGCTGTGATAATGTAATAAATTCAGTATAATAATTCTGCATACATGTACTTTAAAGCATCAAATATATGCAGTGGTAAGTTCTATATGATATACATGTAATGCATTTCGGGAAAATAAATGATTACTCCCTCAAAGTATATTTTGCCAGAAAAGTATACTTTGCAATGTTGATGAAATCGGCTACTGATAGCTTAACGGAAGGTTAAATTCTTAACACTGGTTATGAGCAATCAAAGATTAGGATTGCTAGCAGATTCAGTCACAAAGGTACTATAACAAGCAAGTATTTGTGAACTTGGATACGTGTAGGTGGTAGGGGGATGGGTTGACATGTTCATCAAAGCATTATCAGCCTGTCATCTGGGCAGTCATTTAAGTGCGTGTACATATAGGTTAAAAATGCTAGAATCATTGAACCAAGTTCATCGGAGAAACAAATTCATAACAAGAATTCTGCGGAATCAAATGTCTCGCCTTGTTCCGCCTTGACCTTGACCCTGGGGCCTTGACCTTGACCCCCGAGAATAGTCCTATATTCATGTACATATCATAGTAAAGATATGTATAAAGTTTGATGACTGTAGCTGATAAGGTGTTGAAGTAATGACCACAACACGAAAACTTAACATTGAATGATGACGCCGCCGCCGCTGCCACCGACTCCGGAAAAGTAAAACCATAGTCTCGCTTTCCGCTTTTGCAGGCGAGACAAAAATTCTTGTACAAACATTTTTATCATACAAAGTTTAGTGAAACGGGCACCAGATGGGTAGGGTAATGAGATATTTTCAATGGGAATTTTTTATGTCACAGGTCTTTGCCCCATTTCTTGTTCACAGCCACATAGTAAATTTACCTTTGCCGCCAGCTTCTTTCTTCTGTTTACATCCAGCATTCAATGGTTTGTTATTTTCTTTATCAGGCGGTGATTTCCCCACTATGCCCGCTGCTTGATTAACACTTGAGGTTATCTGTTTATCTTCGGCTGTTTTATTGGGACTTGTGAAATAGCTTAAATTGCAGCCTGGTAAGAGAATATTTTTCGTTAGAATAATATGAACAAGAAATGGCAGTCACAAGAAAAGAATACCTTCACTGTAAGTCTTAGTACCATAAGTAATCTTGACCTTGGTCACTGGGATACGTAGTGGGGGAGGAGCCACAGGTTGAAGTAACGGACCGAGGTCTATAAATACATTAAATATGCCTAAAATCATCAATAAATGAATAAAAAGAAAAAGCTAAAAAGTCTATTTCACTCCGTCCATATAGACTCCATATATGGAGTCTATATGGAGGGAGTAAACAAGTAAAAAAAATTCTTCATTTATTGATGCTTTTGGGCATATTTAATGTGCATATTTAATGTATTTATAGACCTCGGTCCGCTACTTCAACCTGTGGGAGGAGCGGGTTTTGATGCACAACAAATCATAATACATTGTTGCCCAATGTGAAAATCGGTCTAACCCATACAAAGCCTTTAAATGTTGTCGTCCGCTCATTGTTTACGTTTTAATTACCAGTTTTCACAACAGAAACATGGTTTGGCAGCACTTTAGAATCATGGAAATGATTCTAAAGTGCTAAAGTGCTATCAAACCATGTTTGTATTGAAAAAGAAGGCAAACGCTACAGCAGACGACAATTTTTGGGTCCAGCAATTTATGTGTTACACAATTTGCATTACACTGAAATCTGTGAACATGGGAAAGGCCCATTCTTAAATTTTGATAAAATTTAAAATTATCAAAAAAAATAATATTGTTTTTGCATAGTTTATATATTTGGGAAACAGACAGTAGATGTGTCATTGATAGAATTGAATATTGATGTATCGATTTTACACAACTGTATTAATATATATGTTGAAATATCGATACCAAAAATGTGGTGGTATGGTAATGATTTTGTACATGCACTTACAAGCATAAAGTTTTGCTTAAACTAGACGGCCGCGGCCTGCAGGTCGCGCCTTGGGGCAAGGCATGGACACTAAAAAAAGAGATATAGTATAACGAAAAACTTTAACCTAAAAACTTTAACCGGACACACGTACGTATGTACGTACGTACGTACGTACATACATACGCCAAAGTGCCGACTATGTCGCGCCCGCTTGTGGAAAGCGCGATATAGTAACCCTAGATGGCCGCGGCCTGCATGTCGCGCCTTGGGGCGAGGCATGGACACTAAAAAAAAAGAGATATAGTATAACGAAAAACTTTGAACCAAAAACTTTAACCGGACACACGTACGTACGTCTGCAAGGAGACAATTCTAATGAAATGCCAAGACATGTTTTAATTTCGAAGAAAACTATTAAATAATTGCTGTCTGTTGATGTGTAAACAGCAGTGTGAATTTGTTTTATCCAATTAAAATTTTGAAATACTCAGTTGCTTCAGAAATGATGGAGTGACAATACGCAATTACTAATTCCTTATCTGGAGCCTGTATGGTGGTACTAAATGTTGGAATAATATGTTTTTATAATACATGTATCTATTTCATCATATTAAATATTACAGATACAATATTATAAGTGTAAATTCTATATTTTTATCTAACAGTTGATATACATATCGTCGATATTTTAATTTCAATGTATCAATATAAAGTTTAATCAATGACTCCTCTAAGCCACAGGTAATTGCCGTGTTTCGGCTTTCATCGGTATAACTCTATATATGTGAACAAGGCTTCTAACTTTGGTTGTACACAACTCGTATCTTACAAAGCCGCGATTTTATTAACGCTAATGTGCACATGTTCATTTGAGAATTATTTTTATCTTGCTAAAACAACATACAAATGTAATTAGAACATAATTATGCAAATAATATCGAATTACAGCTCCTTTTCCTAGGTCGGACACAACCTCGTATCATAACAATGAAATAATTTGTTTAAGGCTCTAACATCAATATTGTAGTGGCAAGTTCATATGATCATTTGAGAAGTATCGATATCCTGCAGAAATACATAGAATGCATAGAAAATTACAATTTTAAACAGGTTATTTTGTTACGATACGAAGTCGTGTCCGACCAAACTTAGAAGCCTTGTTCATATATAATATGCTTATATCGCCGAATGCCTGTGCTCTAAGCCATATACTTGTATTCCATTTACCTTTACTGCCAGCCTCTTTCTTCTTGCTAGGCCCACCACTCCATGGTTTGGTGGTACCTTCATCATGCTGTGTTTTCGTGGTCATTCTTTTAACTTCCGCTGTTTTATCAGGACCGGTGAAAAATCTTGATTCGGATATATGCGTCTCCTTACATGCATGCATAGCTTTGAAGATGCTATTGAATGTTGGCAGGTTCTCCAGGGGAGATATCTGTTCTATGTATGTGCTGTATTGGGTATTAAAGTACTCTTTAATCTCTGTCATTGGCATTCCCTCGTATTTGATGTTTTCCGTACGCAGGTATCTTAGGAAATCCCGGCCTCGGTTGAGTTTAGTGGCATTAGCAGATTGTTCATCCAGAGGGGCTGTAGGTATATTCCTCGCCATTTCCCCTCAATGATGTTGTATGGGCAGTTCCGCAAAGAATATAAACCTGACTGCAAAAGAAAATGTGGAAAGAATTAACCCTTAGACCGCTACACACAACAATTGTTGTCTGCTGTTGCTTTTATATCTTGCCTTATTTCTCAATAAAAAACATGTTTCCAATGGAAATGATTCTGAAGTGCTGTCAAAGCATGTTGTAAATTATTCTAAAGTGTTGTCAAAGCAGGTTTTTGATGATAAAAATGGAAAATAGAAAATAAATAGCTGATGACAAAAAATTAAGATAGGGTTTAAGGGTTAAAGTTTGCTTCAGTTATTTATCATACCACAACACACACACACATGCCATGTGCTGGGATCCTGTCCCATTATTTTATTTTTTAAACTAAGTGTGCTCTTGTGTTTGTCAATTACCACCTATATATTGTTGTTAACATAATTCTATAGGATACTAGGAAGTATTTTGGTGTAGACATCCGTACCGATTTCACCAAAATTGCAAAGTACATGTATACTTATCTTGCTAATTATACTTTGAGGGAGAAATTTTCAATTTAAGGATAAATTTATTAATTTATATTATACCAAATTTATTACATTATCACAGCCATTTTGGCTGTGATAATGTATTAAAATACACCTATGAAGTCATGCTATTCAATAACTGTCCATCATTTTTCGGGAATGGACAGTTGTGTCATCTTGGGAATGGAGTGTTGTGTCACTATTGAAAGTCACTGAAGTGTTACACACTTACGTGGAAGCATGCACGGGACTCCGCACTTAACAAGTCAACTGTGTACATGTACAAGTCCATGAATGCATAACACACCCGTGTAGAGGACGATTGTACATATACAAGTCCATGAATGCATAACACACCCGTGTAGAGGACGATTGTACATGTACAAGTCCATGAATGAATAACACACCCGTGTAGAGGACGATTGTACATGTACAAGTCCATGAATGCATAACACACCCGTGTAGAGGACGATTGTACATGTACAAGTCCATGAATGCATAACACACCCATGTAGAGGACGATTGTACATGTACAAGTCCATGAATGCATAACACACCCATGTAGAGGACGATTGTACATGTACAAGTCCATGAATGCATAACACACCCGTGTAGAGGACGGTTGTACATGTACAAGTCCATTAATACATAACACACCCATGTAGAGGACGATTGTACATGTACAAGTCCATGAATGCATAACACACCCGTGTAGAGGACGGTTGTACATGTACAAGTCCATTAATACATAACACACCCGTGTAGAGGACGATTGTACATGTACATGTCCATTAATACATAACACACCCGTGTAGAGGACGGTTGTACATGTACAAGTCCATTAATACATAACACAACCCGTAGAGGACGGTTGTACATGTACAAGTCGTCCAGAATGCATAACACACCCGTAAGAGGACGGTTTGTACATGTACATGTCCATTAATACATAACACCCGTGTAGAGGACGGTTGTACATGTACAAGTCCATTAATACATAACACACCCGTGTAGAGGACGTTTGTACATGTACATGTCCATTAATACATAACACACCCGTGTAGAGTACGGTTGTACAGTACATGTCCATTAATACATAACACACCCAACTGTAGAGGACGGTTGTACATGTACAAGTCCATTAATACATAACACACCCGTGTAGAGGACGGTTGTACATGTACAAGTCCATTAATACATAACACACCCGTGTAGAGGACGGTTGTACATGTACAAGTCCATTAATACATAACACACCCGTGTAGAGGACGGTTGTACATGTACATGTGGACCACCTGGCAAGAAACATTTGCGGACAGTGTAGCCCTAGCACATCATACCTGTCTGTCATCTAAATTTTCTGATAAATAATACTTCATCGTATATGTGACATGTCCCCACGGCTGAGAAAAGCGACCTTACGACATATGCGGCCAGTGTAGCCACAGATCAGCCTGTTCATCGACGCAGTCTGGTCGGGGCCTACACTATTTGCTATTCCATCAATGGAGTACATTGTAGCAATAACGAAACCAGCAAAACGAGCGGAAATAATCCTACTGTGATTGTGCAACAGAAACTGTCTCCAATTATTGCCAATTATTGAAAATATCGTAAGGTCTCCTTTTTTCAGCCGACGGCCCAGATATACCTGATCCTATCGAGAATGTAAACGCAAATTGTATAGACGGTCGGACAACAATATGGATGAAATGACAAACGGACGAGTTGTCGGACAAACAGAATTACGATAACTATATACCACTCGCTGTAATTCGTATGTTGGGTATAATAACTACAACACTGCAAGGAAAATCAGCAAAATGAAAATACAATGTTTGTCAATTACATGTACATTATATGAATACTTATATTTGTTATTAACATTCTATTTAGTTCATCACTCACGAGGTGGTGGTTAAAAATAAGACAATTCCGTAGTGACCTTGACCTTGGACGGTGAGACGTGGGTCGTATGGAAAACAAACCACTATCCCTAGACACACATTGTGGCACAATATTATCAAAATCAATTAAGCGGTTCAGGAATTATTGAAAAATGAAAGGTGTTACAAACCTAGCTTGTCTACCGGCGAGAGGATAATGAGTGGTTTGAAACTAAACTTTTGAGAAAAATAAAAATAAGAAGGTACATGTACTAAATATTCAAATACAGCGAAATTGTTTATATTTCTAATTTCCAGCTGACGAGGCGGTTCAATGGAGTATGAGCAGATAGATATTTTAATAAAACATATATGTATTCGCCTTTTCTTACTGAGCATTATTACGCGACTCTAAACATCGTAGCGCATCATAAAATGTAAGATAGTTGTAAGAAAACCCTGTGTAAATTCAATGCCAATCAAACGAAACATGTTGCTATTTTTAGCGGTTCCCACAAGGTGACAACTGATTTCACTGATACTTCATGAATAGAGCGAACAATACAAAGGTGTGCTACCTTAGTGACTGAATAGCGAACACCATACGCGCTGATCAGACGGTGCGGATTTACAGGATGAGCTGGGTCTATGGTGGTCGCATATGTCGTATGGTACATACAACTAAATAAATGCTACAGGGCAGCAAGTGATCCAGAGTTACAGTCATTGTGGTTAGGCATCAACTACAGTGACTATCGTATTCCATAAATGGGCACTGGCTGAGAAAAGGGATCTTTAATACGACATATGCGACCACCGTAGACCCAGATCATTTCCATCACTCTTTTTTATTTCACATATAGATCTGGATATGGAGTAATTTAGTTCATCTATTGTCATACGATCCAGATCGACGGGCATTGGGCTGATGTTGACAGTACTTGATGAGGTAACGGCTCGAACATTTCTCTGCGATTTCCATTCTTTGAATAGCGTCACGGCCCCTTTTATTTTCGCCATCGTGCTCTCCGCAAATCTGGAAACACACGTTTCAAGCTAGTAATATATTGTATCGTTTATTAAGGTAGATGTGCCCTTATGGTAACCCCTCGTAAAGTACATGAACATCTAAGAAACAAGAGACTCAAATAGGCCTGTATCGCTCACCTGAAATTACTATCACACAGCATAAGGAAGGCAAACACCAAGTTTCAAGTTAATCATATTACGGTTAAAAGGTTTTACTTCTTACAAGGCAAAATTGAGAAAATCTAAGTCGAAAAGGGCGAGATAATCCATGACCGGGGATCGAATCAAAAATCTAAATTCACTTTGTGCATCTACACAACATGAGGAAGGCACATACCAAGTTTGAAGTCCCTACCTTCTAAGTCGAAAAGGGGCAGATAATCCATGACCGGGGTCAAACCAACAATCAAAATTCACTTTGCGATCTGCCCGCCATAGAGAAGGCAGACGCCAAGTTTCTAAAATCTAAATAAACTTTGCGCATCTACTATTCATAAGTAAGCTAAATAACCAGTTTCAAATCTGTAGCTAATACGGTTTATAAGTTGTACGACAAAATTGGAAAATTCTATGTCGACATGGGGGAGATAATCCATGACCCGAGAGTCGAATCAAAATAAACTGTGCGCATCTACTCATCATAAGGAAGCAACATACCAAGTTTTAGGTCTATAGATAGTACGGTTTAAAAGTTTTACGAGTTGCAAGGCAAAATTGCCAAATTATAAGTCGAAAAGGGGGGGGGGGGAGATAAAGGTAGCTACGTACCAAATGTCAGCTCTGTAGCGAGTACGGTTTTTACGAGTTACAAGGTTGGTGATGGAAGGGACATAACAATATAAGTACTTTGACATTGACCTTGCACTTGAAGGACACATACCTAGCCTTAGGTGGGCTACAGAATGAAAATATCGAATATGGTTAAGAAGAATATATGTTAAGTTCCAAGTCAATCTAGTCGTGCTTAGCATGGCTTAGTTCTGAGTACATAACTCTAATTACATTTCATTTCATGTTATTTCGTTATGACAGAGTAGACTTTCCAAATGTGCGTTAGAAGCTTTCTCTGTTTACTTTCTACTTCGTGGAGAGTGACCTAAGGATTTTGCTAATAGACACTTGATTAGGTAAGTTTATGGTAATATGTTTGTGTCATATTGTAGAATAACAATATAGCACAGTATGAACAATGTCAACGCCCTGCAGGTTTTTTTATATATTTTACTGCGTGAAATGTAAATGCTATTACACAAACTTTTGCGATATACTGATAATAATAACAAAACAAAATGACCGCCATTAAAACTATTTCACAAGTTTTCGAATAAATTAGTTAAAATAGCCATATTTAAATGAGATATTGGCATAATTAGTATTTATAAATGTTATATCATGCAAATAATAGCCATACAAAGTGAATATAAGTCCTAAATGACGTTGACCTTGGGCGGTCGGACGTGAGTCATATGCAAAGCAAAGCACCATACCTAGTTCTGAGTACATAACTCTAATTCCATTTCATTACTCTGCATATACAATGCTATTAAGCGGAACAACGTGCAGCTACACTATCCCTAGACATATATTATGGACTAGCTGCACGTTTTCCGCTTTATAGGCAACAGGTTGCACTATATCGCTACACCACGCTATACAGAGTAAAAATGTGCGTAATAGCATTTACACCTTGTGCACAAAAATATAGACAAACACCTGCAGGGCGTTGACGTTCATACTTCGCTATATTGTTACCCAGAGACAATTCTACAATATGACCCAACATTATTACCATAAAGTTACCTAATACAGTGTGTATTAGCAAAATTCTTAGGTCACTCTCGACGAAGTAGAAAGTAAACAAAGAACGCTTCAGGAATATTTCATGGATTTTTATTGACTATGTGCTTGTTCAGAGGAGTGCCAACGAGCAGATCAGTCAAATGACACTAGAAACCGGATAGTCTCTATATTTACCTTTTACTTTGAATTACGTTAATTTGTGTGTCGCCAATTGGTTCTTTAAATCTGCCATCACGGTCACCGGCTTCAGCCACGCCACATGACTTCACCAACTCCTCGTCAGACGCCGTCGCCATACTGGTCTGTGTCGTTACAATGGTGTCATTGACGACGTCGATGGTCGACATCACACTATCCAGCTCCTCGTCGGAGGAAATGTCCGTACACTCAACTCGGTATTCGTCCACATTACATGTACTGCTATACACAGACTGGGTAACGAAACTCCCACCATCAGACGAATCACTATGCTCCATGTTACGTGTTGTAATGAATTATATGCGAACACAATACTGAAGAAAAGCCGTTAAGTCAATTTGAAACAACTGAACGAAGACTAGATGTTCGTGTGTCGTGTGAAATGCCCACGTGGAAAAGTGACCCTTTCTCCAGCCAGCCAATGAACAGCGGAGCGGTCTCGCCCGGCCAATTCAGCTTGTAAGACCCGTGCTACATGTCAAACGTGCACATGTATACCCAGTGAAAAAATAAACGTAGCATCGTAAATTCATCAGATTAGGTATTTTACGGGTTATTTCGGTATATCTGGTAGTTTGGGAAATTAATTTGCCGGAAGAAAATAAACATGTATATGTACGAATATATTGAGCTAGATAAGGTGCATACATGTACAACACGTGTACAACAACTACGTACGTATATATACCTGAGTAGGTAGAGATAAAGACTATTCATGATACATTATAAAGTGGTTACTGTTGTTGTATTACTCAGTATACTACCACACTGTTACATTGTGTGATAAAGCTACATGCACAAACATGGAACTGGTATTTCTACACATGCCATTGAGACATTTCAAGATCTGGACGGAACACATGAGTAATGCATAATATGTGTTTATGCCATACCACGGACTATCGTGTAGGATATCACCAGATCAACATTATATGTAGACACTGTATGTGTATAATTAAGGAATGGTCAGTGGTTTTGACTGAATAATCTCACACGACTGATGGACAACGCCTGTGAGGTGGCACAATGCCCACACACAAAAAATAAACCATGACGTGATATTCGTGAGATTTTCCGTAATTGATGTTGAATTTAGGAGCAGGTCACTCATTGTATTGTTTATTGATGCATATAAAAAGAATAAATTTGTTTTGTCTTTCAGCAACGTGACTTCATAGGTGTATTTTAAGTCGGAAAATATCCGCGTAACCATACATTCCTTGAAAATAATGGGCCTCGATCGCTATCGCGATCTCGGCTCCATTATTTTCAAGGAATGTACGGTTACTTGGACATTCTCCTTTACATAAATTCAGTATAATAATTCTGCATACTTTTAATCATCAAATATATGCAGTCTCTAGTCTTATATGAACTAATTCATTTCGGGAAAAACAAGAGCTGTAGGAGAACAGCATAGCTCGACTACGAGGGTTTTCGATTTACACATAGCTTGACAAAGAAGGTGGCTGTGGCCTGCATAAAAACCTTAACCAAGGTTGACTAAAAACCTTAACCAAGGGAAATTAAGTAAGTAATTCAAGGTTAAATGTAGGTCAATGTCAGATATAGGTCAGGGGTTATTGATGTACATCACTAGGAGATGAAGTTTTCCAAGTATGGTTTCTGTAGGCCCAGGAGTATTCCATATACAAGCTTGACTAAGAACCGTAACCAAGGGGAAATAACTAAGTAATCCAAGGATAAAAGTAGGTCAAGGTCAAATATAGGTCAGGGATTATTGATGCACATCACTAGGAGATGAAGTTGTCCAAGTATGGTTGATGTAGGCCCAGGAGTATTCCATATACAAGCTTGACTATAAACATTAACCAAGTAATTCAAGGTTAAATGGTGAAGGTAAAATAAAGGTCAGGGGTTATTGATGTACATCCCTATGAGAAAAAGTTATCCAAGTATGGTGTCTGGATGCATAATAGTATTCCATGTACAAGCTTGATTAAAAACCTTAACCAAGGTTGACTAAAAACCTTAACCAAGGGGAATTAAGTAAGTAATTCAAGAGGAAATGTAGGTGAAGGTCAAATATAGGTCAGGGGTTATTGATGTACATCCCTATGAGAAAAGGTTGTCCAAGTATGGTGTCTGTATGCACAATAGTGTTCCATGTACCAGCTTGACTAAAAACCTTAACCAAGCTTGACTAAAAACGTTAACCAAGGGGAATTAAGTAAGTAATTCAAGAGGAAATGTAGGTGAAGGTGAAGTATAGATAAGGGGTTATTGATGTACATCACTAGGAGATGAAGTTGTCCAAGTATGGTGGGTGTAGGGCCAGTAGTATTGCATATACAAGCTGGATTAAAAACCTTAACCAAGGGGAATTAAGTAAGTAATTCAAGAGGAAATGTAGGTCAAGGTCAAATATAGATCAGGGGTTATTGATGTACATCCCTATGAGAAAAGGTTGTCCAAGTGGGTGTCTGTATGCACAATAGTGTTCCATGTACAAGCTTGACTAAAAACCTTAACCAAGCTTGACTAAAAACCTTAAACCAAGGGGAATTAAGTAAGTAATTAAATAGGAAATGTATGGATGAAGGTGAAATATATATCAGGGATTATTGATGTGCATCACTAGGAGATGAAGTTGTCCAAGTATGGTGGGTGTAGGGCCAGTAGTATTGCATATACAAGCTTGACTAAAAACCTTAACCAAGGTTGATTAAAAACGTTAACCAAGGGGAATTAACTAAGTAATTTAATAGGAAATGTAGGTCAAGGTCAAATATAGATCAGGGGTTATTGATGTACATCACTAGGAGATGAAGTTGTCCAAGTATGGTGGGTGTAGGGCTTACTATACAACATACAAATGGTGTGCAAATTATAATTATTTATTAATACCTATTGGCGAAAGAAAACATGGGATGGTTCGTTATTTTGTTAATTTTATAATTAATTTTGTATTTTTTTTAATAATTTAAAGCTGAACACCCCCTATTATTACATAGTAATTAATTTATGTTGTAACGACAATGTTACGACAATGTTTCAATTACACGGGTTATGAACCATGCGTAAATTGATAGCCAAGGTAAACAGAGCCGAGTGTATCAATTACACAGACGGTGTGTACAGTGTAATCCTCGACTGAATTTGTAATTCTCAGTGAAAAACAGATGTTGTATAGGTATGTAAATTTGTTTACTGCACCAATATAATTTTTTTTTTTTAAATTATTTGATAAAATATCACAATGGTGCTGTAACATTTCCTCCGACTTTATTTCCAAGTTTTACCCTAAATTTATCCCAATCAGAACACTCAATTTTGGGCATGGTGGCGCGCGCCTTGATTCTTATATCATTTTTTAATTCTTCATATCTCCCCATTCCTTCCACCACAGATTCAAACTCTAAATTTGATATTTTCTTATCGGCCAACGCTTTGGACACCATAACGTCGATGCTATTTTGCTTAGACCTAGCGAGAACGGATATTCTATCATGTTTTCTACTTTTTTTCTCGAGTTTTCCACCCGCCGCCCTAATTACCATACAAAGTGTTCCAGATAAAACGGTAATTCCACTCAAAACCCCTGCAAGTGGAACCATTACAATTGTAGATAGCGTTGCAGCAGTCCCCGCCCCACACAACACAGAAACACTTGCCAGAACCGTACTAGATGCTTCAGCTATGTTCGCCGCGCGCTTATATTTGTTAGCGTGTCTTTTTCTATTTGCACATTCCCTAACTAAAATATCCTGCATAGCGACGATATTATTCAACCTAAAATCTGAACTTCTTTCGTTAATTGGATATAGTGTTGGTGGAGTGGTATTGATAGTTGGATACAGTGTTGGTGGAGTGGTATTGATAGTTGGATACAGTGATTCATTCATATTTAAATTTTACATTTATTTCATATATTAGTATTTTACAAATTAAGTTCATTTAACAATGAGACAATAGTGGAAGAACTCTCTGGGTCACCGATTTTCGTAACAAAGTTAATAACACTGCTTTGGGAAAGTCTAATTCGATCATTACCGGTGAACGCAACAATCGTCGAAATATCTCCAGCGATTTTAGTGACTCCAACCCCCGTTCTTCCCCATCTACTACAATATTTATCGCGACCGCGCCCACAGGTTTACCACTACCATTAACCGAGCAGACCGCCATTCGGACAACTTCACCCGCAGTTGTCATAGCGTATCCCCCACGTTTATTACTCGCTTTGGCACCGAACGAATATTCATAGCGCCCCTCAACCAATGAGCCCCGCTTCTCAGCCCAAACTGTTATGACACGTTTTGGCGTTTTCATTGTTCGCACTATTCCGGCAAGCGCACAGTTTGCGTTATATGCCTCAGTACGAATCTTATAAGAGGCCTCCTCAAGAGCTTTGGTCGCGGCTATACGATCATGTTTCAGTTTATCGGTTATCTTTTCGTCTAGTTCGGTAAGTGTCGCTTCTCTGCTGAGAGAGTTCTCTAAGCGCAACGCATCATAAGCCTCCGTAATGGTCGCCTGGTGGTCTTCTCGGACTTTATCAATATCCGACCTGCTCTCTTTTTGAAATTCGGTTATTTTTCCGTCTAGTTCAGCAACCGCCGCTTCTCTGCGAGAGTCCTCTGAGCGCAACACCCTATAAGCCTCCGTAAGGTCCGCCTAGTGGTCTTCTCGGGCTTTCTCAATACCCGTTCGGACTCCACCAAGATCCAACCGGGTCTCCTTTCGAAATTCAGTTATTTTTTTGTCTAGTTCAGTAAGTGCCGCTTCTCTGTTGAGAGAGTCCTCTGAGCGCAACGCCCCATAAGCTTCCGCAATGGCCTCCTTATGGTCTTCTCGGACCCCCTCAACCCCCGACCTGGTCTCTTTCAGAAATTCGGATATTTTTCCGTCTAGTTCAGTAAATGTCGCTTCTTTACTGAGAGAGTCCTCTAAGCGCAACGCATCATAAGCCTCCGCAATGGCCTCCGCAAGGTTCGGCTGGTGGTCTTCTCGGACTTTATCAATACCCGACCGAGTCTCTTTTCGAAATTTGGTCATTTTTTTATCTAGTTCGGCAACCGCCGCTTCTCTTATGAGAGAGTCCTCTGAGCGCAACACCTCATAAGCCTTCGTAAGGTCCGCCTGGTGGTCTTCTCGGGCTTTATCAATACCCGACGTGGCCTCTTTTCGAAATTTGGTTATTTTTTTACCTAGTTCGGTAAATGCCGCATCTCTAATGAGAGAGTCCTCTAAGCGCAACGTAAGGGCCGCCTGGCGGTCTGCTCGGACTTTATCAATATCCGATTTGCTCTCTTTTCGAAATTTGGTTATGTTTTTACCTAGTTCGTTTAGTTCCGTTTCTCTGATGAGAGAGTCCTCTTCGCGCAACACCTTATAAGCCGCCTGATCTTTCTCAATTTGTGCAGTCGCCGTCAGCACTTCTACTCTAACATCTGATATACTCCTGTGAATCCCGTTTGTGACCTTCGATATAGTTTTATTGATCAGGGCCTTGGTTTTTTCAGTAGTTAAAAAGTCGCCCTCTGTCGGGATGAATCCACCTTCTGCCTGTTCCAAATTCTTTGAATTTGTCACCCAATCGGAAGAACTACCTGGTCCGTATATACTCATTCTTAATTTTTTAATTATAATATTGGGCACCTATACTCAATTGGAAATTTCGAGAACTACCGAAATCCGGTAATAGTTATTCAACTTTCTCGCTTGATCATCGAGAATAGAGACCGTAAATTCGTGGATATGTCCCGATTCCAAAACTTTCATCTCGGGGTGTGGGAAGTCTAAGGTCACAGTCTCGCCATAGAAACAGTCGCTGGCGGGCACAGCTTTCAGTAATGTGCTGGGGGATCCGTCGACCGTGTTGTACGATGTGTTCACCCGATCCAGGTGCACCCTGAGAGTTTTCGTGAAGGTGAAGTCCACCGGATTATTACCGACGTACTCACCCGGCGTAAACACTCCTTTGTTTGAGGAGTATGTCTCTCTAAAACCGAGTTGAATACCCAACCCCGGAGAGACCACTACATCACTGCTGATGATCATTGTTGTGAGCCCGGTAGCATTCGATACTGTGAGGTTGATTATACCGTCAAGCTCTGAGTTGACAAAATCTTTGAGCTGTCTTATTCCCCACAGTCCGTGAGGCAGCTTTACACCTAATTGTTGTCCATCCTTCACATAGTAAAACCCTTCACTCTTTCCCACATTCTGCCACCCAACCGTGAAGGTGATTGATCTGAGGCTTACCCGGCGTTTTCCACAGCAGTTGTCGATTGATTTTTGAAGTTCACAACTCCCTTTTTGAACATTAGTTTATAGTAGCATAATAATATCTTTCAATGGATACCAAAGCATTTAGCTTTAACTCTAATGTAAAGTACGCGGTCGGAGGTAAATACACGCAAAAAGACGTTGTTAACCGCCTTGTACACCCAACCGTAACGGTTAGACCGGACAGCGGCTTTGCCACCAACATCCCCGACATCTTTGAACAATATAGGCTGCCCACGATTATTACGATGGAGGCGGTAAACGGGTGGAAAGCAACACCGATGCAGTTTTGGCAGAACCAAATAAATTTCGCTGTATGGTGCGCAACAGCCGGGTGTGGAGTTTCACATAAAGACCATCTGACATCCAAGAATGTCATGCTCCGAAGTGTCTACAACTTTCACGCGTATTATACTATTAGGAGGATTCTCAAAGAACTAGGTATTTCACTACCTCAAGACGACGCCTGGGATCCCATTTCCAACGCATACGACCGTATGGCGTTTGAAAGAATGTGTAACGAATTTAACGTTTCAAAAGACGCGGACTGGAGACAGAAAGCATTTCCCGGCCTCGGGGACGTTCTCATTCGGGCCACGGGATTTGGACGCAGACTGATTTTAGACACGATCACTCCGGCGACCACATTGTCAGTCGGAACGCCGAGAATTTTGACCCCGCGACGATGACTTTC
This sequence comes from Conchocele bisecta, assembly GCA_029237695.1. Taxonomy (NCBI): domain Eukaryota; kingdom Metazoa; phylum Mollusca; class Bivalvia; order Lucinida; family Thyasiridae; genus Conchocele; species Conchocele bisecta. Next base: position 155,354,717 of record CM055266.1, read on the forward strand.
GGGCCGGAAGTGTCTGGAGGTCGGCACTCGGTGTCTCATCCTGCATTTGGTTACCTCCGAAACGGCTCACGTCGATACATACAGCAGGCTGCTGAGGTTCAGGACGTGTGGGGTACATTTATGTTAGATACGGTCTAGGGTTCACGCAGGCCGGGTTACTCGCGTCAACGACTCCATTCGCACGTACGTCTGGGCCATCCTCGGCGCACAGAAGCAAACTCGCAGTTCTATACTGGGCACGGGAACAGTGTTTGATGCACAAAAACAATTATTGGCACTTGTAGAGGACGCCATCTCAGCTAGGGTGGACCTGGAGAAGGCGATCCAGAATTATCAAGACGTTTTGCAGAATGCCAGCACCCCAGTAGACTATGTATTTGGAATAGGTCTTTATATGGCGCCGAGCAATATGATACTACGAGACGACCCCGGTTGACGGTTACAATAATCAGATCGTAATCGCCACCGCCAATCAAAAAATCGGCCACAACGGTAACGTGAACACGGATATCATCAAGCGCACCCCAACAGTGGAACCGATTTCATAAAACACAAATGGATACACCTCCCCCAATTCGTAAATTGAACCCAGTACCCCAATTAGTAAATTGGATGCACCATCGAGTTCCATCAACAGACCAATCGCGATTGGAGAAACACAATCAATGTAGATTGGGTGAAATTGGAAGCACAACACACGAGGATGAGAAATTAGGGCTCGTCATCGCCCTCGTGGCGATCGGATTATTTACGCTTTGGTTGTAGGAACTCTCTGGTAGAGAATAGTAGGAGACCGGCGATTGCCACGATTAAAGCCCAGGTATTATTGGCGAGTCATCCGGCCGTTTTTGATAATATAGATAACAAGAAGGAGAGGAGACCCCCGATCAACCCAGGCAGCGCGGCAGCCAACTTTCCTGCTAATTTAGCCAGTAGATTGGCGAGGGCTTTTAGTTGTTTTTTTATCCATTCTTTGGCCCCACCGGATGGATCTGGTGCTGGTGCTGGTGCTGGTGCTGGAGCTGGAGCTGGTGCTGGTGCAGAACCACCCGTGATAGATAGAACTAGAGACGATATATATAGAATTAGGGTCGATATAATCATGCTGAAAGCCGCGATGACGGTTATTATCGTGACGTCCTTCTCTCTGAACAGAGTGCGAATACGCGCACCGAGTGTAGTGTCCTCGTGCAGGACCCTCGAGATTGTTTCGTGGCTCCGACTTAATTGACCGGAAAGCGTCTCACGGTTAGTCGAGGCAGCCTCCAATCGAGCTTCTCTTTCGTCCCGCAACGACCGCAGGAGTTTGTTGATCCGTTCGGTAGATTCACTATCGCCCCGTGCTTCCTTTATTTTTCTTTCTTCTCGAGCGATATGTTTGTCCAGCGCCAAGAGTTTGGATAGGTTATTGACTAGTTCGCCCCGAGTTGTTTGCAGAACCTTATCGAGTCCCCGGAGTTCGCGAAGAGGTAATGGTGGGTCATACTTCGTGCCGTTTATTTCGTTGACCGTGGTTTCAATCGTGTTAATAACGTCGGTGGCTACGCGAGGGATCTCGCTGAGCTCGATCGTTTCTATAGTGGCGGCCGTCTTCGCCATCGTTTCGTCGGTAGACTGTAGGGTTTTTACAATTTTTGTAGGCAGCGGCGCCTGAATGTCGTCGAGCACTCCGAGAGCTCGAGCGAGGAGTACTCCATATCGCTTCAATGAAGAGGCGCTGAGGAACTTTTTTGGGTCGTTCTTGTACGTCAGCAACTTCCAGGTATTGCCCCATTTAACCCACAGGTCTCCTCTTTTAGTGCTGCGGAACTGCAACGGGGCATCAATGTTCCGTTTAGACACTATACTCTTCCACCGTTTCACCAGAGCATCCGTTACCTCGGTAGACGCCAGCTCATTCTTGGAGATCCCCTCAGGAATCTTGCGACCGCCCGCCCATGCCGGAGTTTTGGATTTGGCCTCCCACGTTTCGAAATTTGTACTCGCCTCGGGCGGGTGCTCTATGAAGGACGTTTCGTCCTCATTATCGAAGTAGTCATCACCGTCCAAGCCCTCTCCGCGGCTATATGGATAGGTATCATCAACATAATCATCAACATAATCATCATCATAATCATCATCATCGAGGTAATCGTCTCGGTCGCCCGTAGTGCGATCGAATTCGTCCATGCCAATATCGAGACCAGCCATCTTTAATAATTATTATTATATTAAAGACAAAACAATACAGGTTTAATAGTTTCAATAAAATTAATTATGTCTTCGAGTCAATACGGTCGCAAACTCAATCCATACCGCAGACTGCGTGAGCCCCTCGGGGCAAAAGGCGTGAGACAGAGTGTCGTTATTACGAACAACCCATCGACGATCGACCAGAACCAGCAGCTCTTAGTCCGCTTCCCCAACCTCGGAACTCACGACGTCATTGTGCCGGGTACTGTTCGCCTCGCTTTCACTATTTCGCTGACGTCGACGGACGCGGACCGAACTGTCGTTCAGAACCTTGGTCGCGCCATAGTCAAGAAGACTATGATAAAGATTTTCTGGTAAATGATGGTGATGTCGATCGACGACAGCGACGTCACCATTGCTATCAGGACCTGTGGAAGACGGCACAAGAGCGCGAAAACGCCGTCTATCAGGGTATTGACACCAGCAAAAATAAGAACGTAACCAGACTTAGAATCGGGGCTGCTAACAAGGCAGATAACAACGCGAGTGACAATGCGGTCGCGGGCGCTTACGGCAACCGTTCTACCATTCCGCTCGACTTTGAGTTGTGCTGGAGAGTCACATGCCCTACTATCAGAGCGCTTTGGCTGACCGCCTCGAATACGAACTAACGTTCAACTACTACGGCCGAGTTCTCATAACCAGCGACATGTTATCGACGTATACGATCGATAATGTTTCGCTGGAGTACGACATGGTCACGATGCCCGAACTTGCGCGATTGATCAGAACCCAGTACGCCGGGCGCGTTGCCATACTTTACGACCGAGTTCTTCGCCATCGCAAGATGACGAAAGACAAAAGCGACACATTGTGGAATATTAACGTCAACGTACCCGCCCGCTCGATGAAAGGTATACTGATGCTGTTCGAGGAGGCTCGGTTCGCATTCGGTGCTAGAAATTCCGACAAATTCTATAACCCCAAAATCACGAAGGTAGAGGTGACGATCGAGGGAGTACCCAATCAACTCTACAGCGCGGGTCTTCGCGCGCACCAGCAGTGGGACGAAGTAAGAAAGCAGTTTGCTGCCGGCTCTAAGCGCTCTCCGGAGGTTGCAGCAGTTGCCAAAGACCTGCAGCTCTCAGCCGTCTCCCTCGCTGAGTTCCTGAATACCAAATACGCGTTATGGCTAGACATGCGAGCCAGCGACGACGACCAAATGCACGGTAGCGGACGTCAAGTTGAGAACGCTAGCGAGGGTGTGACGATCCAGATAACCAAAGAGGCGGACGGAGCCGGGCCATTGAACGTGTACTTATATATAATTACAGACGCACAACTCAACATAGAAGATGGTCGATACGTATCAGCGATCTACTAATTCTAAAGAATTAATTAAATATCAATACCAATTCACGATTGGAGATGCCCACTCTGCCATAATATGTGGGCAGACAGGATGTGGAAAAACGGTTTTCATCCTCAACTTACTAGAGGGCTCCTACCGCGATGCTTTTCGTCACATTGTGATCCTGTGTCCCACTGTGCGGCACAACGATACTTATCAGCGGCGCCCTTGGATATGGACTGATCCTGAGGTATACGCTATTGACCCCGGTGATAGGCTTCACGATTGGTTGCGTGGTTTATACCAAATATTTCAGGGTGAGCCAACCCTATATGTGATTGATGATTGCTCAGCCAAGGCGGCGATGACCAAAAAGAAGGACATGCTCTCCGAGCTCGCATTTTCTGGCCGCCATGCGAGGCAAAGCGTATGGATCTCCACTCAAAAATACAACGCCGTCCTCAAGGATCTGCGCGAGCAAACGAAATGGGTCGCCCTCTTTCACTGCAAGGACCGAGACTCATTCGATGACTGTCTTAGAGAGAATGACGTTATCCCAACGCGCGAGGAGCGCCTGGAGGTTCGACAGATGCTTTCGGAAACTAAGCACGCCAAGCTTTTGCTAAAGACTGATCAACCAACTGCTTATAAAGTTATCAATTAATTAATAATTTTGAAAAAATCAGGAAAATTGCAAAGTAATAAGCTATTGCAATGCTTAACAATGCTTAGCAATTGCTGAATAATACTGAACAAATACTGAACAAATGTTGAATAAATGCTTAACAATGGTTAACAATGTTAACAATTTGGTGCTCCGCTGCGAGCTTTGTTGCGAGCATAATGGTGATCATAAGTATTGGGTGGTGCGCTTGGCAATATGTTAAAGTTATGAGACTTGTTAGAATAGTTAAATTAATTTTAAGAAAAATGAACTGCGACGAACTTCTCGATCAGCTAATGGAAGAAACCTCAACTCCGACTGCCGAGAATAATGATCCGACAGAGCAATCGGTATCAACTCCAACTCCAACGGCAGTTGGTATTGGGTTGAGTGCAACGACTACGAATGAAAATGCGGCGCGACGCGAGCGTCTAGCTGCGCTGGTTGCTGGGGGACAATCGGAGCATTATCTAGGTAGGCGTCTCTCAGTTTGTCAGGTGGATAAGATGTCAGATGCGGAGATTAATAAAATGTATGCGCGATACGAATCCAAATTGGGAGCAGAGATGACAAAAACTCTTGGATCGGCGGCTATTCTATTTGTACGCTACTACCGTTAGTATACTTCTCCCTATACCAAAACACCGAAGGGTTGATTCACTATCTAGAGACTGACCCATTTTATAGGACACACTCTTAGAACGGCATGCTGCTCAATTTATCACAAGTTTGGAATGTACTTAGCTCCACTGACAACCGCGTTGACCACGGGTGTAAACACTGTCAATTTGGACATATATGCCCACGAACTATAAGCTCTAATATTAATATTATAAATGATGACACAAGACACACACACGAGAGTGACGGAGTTGAACCAGATTGTTCCAACTCCGCCACTGGATGACATACCGCTATAAAAAATCCCAAAAAATCAGACAGGCAGCTGGGCGGGCGGCGGCTGCCACCCGAAAATTGTTAAACAAGATAAAATACTCGCCGAGCTTCGAGAGGCTAAACTCCAATCGAGATCGGGGACGGAGACAGCAAAACATCTGAAGACAGAGCAATCGGGTTCAACAATGTTGAGTACAACAACACCCCCAATTCACGAATTAGAAGCACACCCAAATTCTTTGAATTTGTCACCCAATACCAACTCCCGTTGGAGTTGGACTGAACCCCAATTCACGAATTGGAGTTGGTTTGTTGGTGGTAGTCTGGCAGTTGTTGGTGCCCTGTGCGTGTGGAAATACCCGAAAAAACAACCAGCCAGTGTTCAGAAGAAAGTTACGAAACACCAATCATCAACAATGTTGAATTTGGATGCGCCCCATTTAAACATTGATCGCGACCCCTTTTATATGCAATAATTATAACAATGGCTGAACAAGATGGTAAAATGATAGTGAATGCGCTTTATCACGCCGTGGTGATATCGGGTCTCAGTATCGTGTATTCTCGAGCAGGAAAGATGGTCTTAGGAGGGCCCGCTCCCAAATTGGACTTTACTGTGAGAGACGTAGGGCTCGTGACCTTGGGTGTAACGGGCGCAGTTGGGACCCGAGATTATCTAGTTAAAGCTGGAATTCTACCAGCTAATATATGGAAATAAATGGCTTAGATCGGAATAATGATAGGTGGTGCACTTGTAAACGCATTGGCGTTCAGCGGTAGCAACTTTATATTCTCAAAAATAGGAAAATCGGACGTGGATGAGGAGCGCAAGCGTCACGATTTAGCTGTAGAACAACTCAATAGCGCAAAGGAAGCGTGGTCGAAAAAACGAACCGCCCATCTGGACTGGGTCAACGAAGAGCTGCGCCGTGAGAATCACGCCGCGCAAACTTTCCATAACGTTGAAGAAGCCAACCGCGAGTACGCGCTGGCATATCCACAGAAAAGTCTCGATCCAATGGATCGCGAGCCATAACTTTCAGATTTCTATGTACCGTCAGAGGCCCAAAAAGACCGCGAGATCGCGTTCATCGTCGTGGGAATGGGTGTGGTTTGTCTCGTCGGCTACTATATCCAATCGAGATTTTAAATTAATTAATTAAAACAATTTTTTTTTTATAAATATATATATAGAACGATGTTAGTTGACGAACTTTATTACGCTATGATCGATGTAGGCTACACTGCCCAAAAACATCGTTTACCTGGTGCAAAGAGTATGATTCGTCTGGCCCGAGATTCTCTCGAGACGTGGCGCGAGGACGAAAAAGCGGCCACCCTTTTCGCAAAGCGGATGTTAGATTCCTCCGAGTTAGATTCCCCTCTCCTGTTCCAACCCAAACGCGATTGGGGCTGCAGCGAAACTTCCAACAAAGGTTTATTATTAACGACGCAGTTACCGGACGAACTGGTGAGGGCATGTTGGAGATTGTCCGATATATTAGAATACTTCGCATACGATGAACACGCGCAAACTTGATACCAAACTAACGCGCAAGCTGTCGAATACATACTATAGCCCACGCGGCTACTGGAAGGGACTCGCGGCCATCAAGAACCTCGCGGCGGCGACCAAGGTTTCAGAAAACGCTGTCAAGGAATGGCTCAAGAAGCAGGCCATCTGGCAGATCTATTTACCCGCGCCTCACAATATTCCGCGCCCGAAATTCGACGTGCCGGTGCCGAACCAAGTTCACCAAGCGGATCTCCTGTTTCTCCCTCACGATCGCGTCGGTCGCAAGACGTATAAGTACGCACTGACAATCGTTGACGTAGCGAGTCGTTATAAGGGGGCTGAGCCGTGGCCACATAAAGAGTCTAAGGAAGTGGCCGAGGCTCTTTCCCGAATATATAAGAGGAGTCCTCTCAAATGGCCGAATCTTCTCCAGGTCGATCCCGGCCGTGAGTTCATGGGCGCGGTCTCTCATCTATTGTCTAAGCACAAAGTTTCTATCAGACGCGGCCGCGTCAACATCCACCGTGACCAGGGGATCGTGGAGCGGTTCAATCGAACCCTGGCTGAGAGGCTGTTCGGACACCAATATGCCAAAGAACTTGTAGACCCTCATTCACGATCGACCGAGTGGGTGGCCAGACTGCCCGCCGTGGTCTCCGCACTGAACGGAGAGGTGACCAGATTGATAGGTAAGAAGCCCGTAGATGCTATCAAGTTTAAAAGGGTGACGAGCAAGCTCTCTGCCGTCTCGCGCGGGCGACCCGTTGGTTTAGAGGAGCAGCCGCTTCCATCAGATATTGACGTCCGGTACCTCTATCAACGGGAGAGCTTGAAGGTGGCAGCCGCCGCGCGACTGATCCCGTGTGGTCTCTGAATGTATATCATCTAGATAGATCTATTACCAAACCCGATGAGCCCGTGCTCTATTATTTGAATGATGGGCCATCTCGCGGGTTTGTTCGCGAAGAACTTCTTATGGTACCTTCTGGCACCCAGCTACCCCCGATTACTTAAATCAAGAGAGGTTCTGTATGTATTCCGTCTGGTAACACGCGTCTTTTATCGTAGTACGCCGAGAGTCCTAATTTTTGTTGACAGTACGTTTTCATAACGCCGTCTTTCATTTTAAATCCTCTATTTTGTGCTACATCTATAATGTGTTTTCCATGTTCTGTAGTTTCACTTAGTACTCGTTTATATCTATCCCAATTTAAATTGTTAGTTCTCTTGGACATTCCTTTCGCAGAGTTTTTATTAGTTGAATTAATTTTTTCTACGAAATAACACTTACTAGATAACGCTATCGCCCTATCTCCGCTGAATTCCATTTTGAAAAGTCATGGCTCTCTTTCGCTCCATTTATCCCAAGCCAACCATTTATTTTTTTCTTTTTCAACTCGTCTAGTAAGTTAGGTCTAATCAATTCCTCTATCGTTTTTCCACTAACTCCTATATACATTACTATCCGTGTCCATCTGTATTAATTCAAAGTCTTCTCTTTTTACGTATTTGTCTTAGAAATTCGTAGTAAAATTCCAACATTCTCAATTTAGCTAGTTGATAAACCGCTATTCCACAGTGAAGGGGCTCTTTACTGCACACCGGGGTTTTCGGGAAGATATTTCGTACGCATCTCCTATCTCTTCCAAATCATCAAAGAATGCAGACCTTAACGCTTTGTCAACACAGGTTTCGTCTTGTGTATATGTCGTATTTAAATGTCTCTCTTTTGCCTCTATCATTTTTCCACAACACGAATTGCCTAATAATTTCATTATATCCGCTACTGGTTTTCTTATTTGGTTCTACATCGCCTGTTCGTCTTGCGGCTGTAACTTCTTTTGCGAACCATTCGAAGGGTTTACCACTAATATAATCTATAACACGATGAACTCCCGTTATTTCTAGGCCGTGTTTTAAATACCATTTCAACAGTGGCGCGTACAGCAATACTTTAGTGGCCGACATAGATCCCACCAATTTTCTTCCGTTTCCTCTAGTTCGGCCAGTATCATTTAAATATTTTAACATGTGCGCGGGAACTTCATCAACCTCTACTTCTCTGTTTATAAAAAGTGGAGACATTTCAGAAAACTTATCTTTTAAGTTGTGTGGAACTTCTATATCCACCTCGCAAACCCAAACCAGTCTCCAGATAAAATCTCTTTTACAAAACTTTTTAATAAATTTAGGATTATGTGGGGTATCTATATGATGTATTTTGTTTCTTTTCCACACGGCATATCTTTATTTACGTAGATAAATATAACGCGTTTGCATCATACCCCAAAATAGCCTTGCAAGGTTTGTTAATTCCATTTGATCTAATATTTGAAACACCGGCTTCTGCATAGCGTGTAAATACGATTGATGGACCCCCGACTAGAGCGCCTTTCATCATTTCGTATGTTTCTTCTTTTGGTGCAAATAGAGCCCCCTCCGGTATAACCACCTTTATAGAGTTTTGTTCTTTAATGGTTCCTCTCAATAAATATTGTATAGCCACACGCGGTAGTGTTACCGCATCTTTGAAAATATCCACACCTCTGTGTTTATAAAATTCACACATTTTTTCTACCGCTTCTAGGAACGGTGCTACATCTAAATCGTTATAATATTTCAACCAATCTCTGAAAGTTTTCATATTCTTTTCTTCGAAAATTCTACGACATTTACTTAATTCTGTTTCATCTAGTAACATTTTCCCCGATAGTTTGGAATACCAATTCTCTATATCAGGCAGTCCTGGGTAATCAAGTTTGTCTGGAGATCGAACCACTCGTAAGGAAAGAAAGATTTCTGTCCTTTGCAGTCGTAGGCTTTTATCCAACTATCGTAACTTACACCCGGTCTAGGTAAAGTATTATATCAAGAAATCTAAACTCCGGAGTAAATAGAAATATTGTTGCGTTTGCCCGTTTTCCGACCATTACTTTCTTTGTTGTTGCAGATAGTTCACCTACTAAATATTTCTTTATTAAGTTTATATCGTACTTACTGCTGTTAAAACCTATAACCGGTACTTGCTCTATCCACTGTTCGATCTTAGCGATTTGGTTTTTACGTAAATGTTCTGTATTAAACCCTATCTTGACCACATTCTTCTCTTATAGCTTTTCCCCTGACTTTCAAATCTTCTACCAAATTTTTCTATAAGTTTTGCAGGATCTTTATCACAAATATGAGTTACTGTTCCTGAGAAATTATCTCCTATACTAACACTTACCGGAACGTGCTCAGCTTCGTACTCTAAACTATTACCTAGTGTTTTAAGTAATTCTTTAGAATTAGGTGGGTTGAGATACGCCTCAAAATCATATACTATCTGATATGGATAAAGAGTAGTGTCGCAACCGATCTTTATATCTTTACCCGTTCTTTGGAATTCGCATTCCCACATAACTACTAGGTTGAATTCTTTGCTTCTAATAAATTTATCTCTTCTCATTGTGGATGCGCGTTCTTCTTTTCTATGCTTTGCATGAATCTCACACCCGTGCCAGTAACAGCCGTGATATTGATATACGGTATTGTTTTCTTGGCAGAATCCATCTACTGGAGCTCCAAAAATCCATCTTTCACCCCCGTGTCCGCACTGTTCGTGGTGAATGTGAATTCCCTCCCGCTTTTCCACAGAATACATCCAATCGATCGCCCCATAACTGTTAGAACCTTTTGGGTAAAACGCTTTCTCGAACGACGAACGCGGGCGCTCTAAATAATTACCATCACATACCATTTTTGTCTCACCTTTCATACATGTTGGTCCGTGTCTCTTCATATTACTCGCTTTTGTGAATCTCTGTGTACAATTCTGGCAGGCGTAAGTTTTAGATAGGTTTTTAAGGTTTTTTTATCAGAAATGCGTGATTATTAAACAGTCCTATTGTCATTGGTTTATTACCTATTTCATTATAGTGTGCTGGTACCTTTTTCAACCACCATACGTCATATTTGGTCGGTTGATATACTTCTATACCTACCTTAAAAACCTCTTCAACCTTTTTTAGATCTGAAAAAGGAATTGGTGAAACAACATTACTACCGAAATATTGCTTACTAAGTTCTTCGCTTTTTCTGTACATCTGTCAGGTCTGATCTTTTTATCAAGGTGCATAGCTAGACACCTGAACAGACAAAGATCGTCATTATACTTATCTAAAGAATACTACCTTTTCTATTCCTCAACCATTCTGGAAGTTCTCCTCCTGCTGCTTCTTTGGATTGTAGTCCCAAATCTATTCCCCTACTACCCTGTATTAGCTTTACAAAAACCTCTACCCATCTTACAAACTTCCACTTTGTATTTGGTCTGTCTATTTTATCGGACATTATTCGTGTTTGCTCCTTATCTGACAGCCATTTTTTAACGGTTTTACATTGATGATAGTGGTTCGCTACCACCGAGATTTTTGTGAAATATTATAGTTTTAGGTTTTCCATTTTTAGTTTCCTCCATATGTTCTAGCTTGTAAGAATATGAATATCTCAATAAAAATTTGTTGTTAGATACGGAGCGAGTTTATCGGACATGCGTTCTGACTCGTTGATGTCAATGTTTTTACGAAAGGATAATGTAACTACCCGTCTTCCATTTTCTACCTTTTTCCTTTCCAATGTTTCATCGTGAGCACCCAATATTTCTTCACCTTTTTCCACTATCGCGCGAACTATAGATTTTTTCTTATTATTTGGTATTTGGTCACCTGTGCGTCTAATTTGAGACAAAATTATTGGTGCTTGAAGGTAATTCCTTTAGAATTAATTGACACTAGCCCTTAACCCCGCAATACTTTCTTTTTGAATTCTGTTACCAACTTCCTCTGCTTTGGATATATCATTAAAGGCTCCTTGTTTGTGGGCGCGGGTAAACCGCTTCATAAACGCCTCATTCTTTGTGGCATTTATCAGCTTTGTCAACCCCCTAACTCTCAACCGTGTACTATAAGTAATCCCTAGAGATTCGGCTTCTCTTCTCAAACTTTCTATTTCTGCTCTAGTTTCTGACGTTATCATATTTTCTGTAATATACTTTTGTATAACCTATGAAATTTATCTGTTCAATTGGTCGTGAAAACATTAAAAAAAAATTACGTCCAATTGAATATAAACATATACATATACATATACATATATAATGGAGTGTGAGACTTGTTGTAAAACGTTTACGCGTAAAGACTATCTACGAAGGCATCTAGCGAGACGTAGAAAGTTTCCTTGTGCCCCCCCACAATTTCAATGCCCCAGATGCCCTTGTAAATTCGTTAGTGCCCAAACTCTTTGTAGATAAGCAACTACGCTGTCAGGTGGCTACAGGTGAACGTGGTAGACTAGAGCTGGTAGAATTAGTTGCTGATCTGCGAAATAAATTAGCTATAGTGGAACGTGATAGACTAGAGCTGGTAGAATTAGTTGCTGATCTACGGAATCAATTAGCTATATCGGAGGAGGAAAATATGGAGTTGGAATATAGACTATTGTTGGAGGACGCATTTAAATCGGAAACTTATTAGAAGAAATTCATAAAATCCGTGGCAAAATTGAGGAGGTTTTCAACTACCATGTTTCAACTACCCCGCCTATAGTAGTTCCAAATACCATTGCGATAGACACCAATATAATTGGACTACAATTCGACATCGTAGAAATCAATTAGCTATATTGGAGGAGGAGGAAAATGCCATGTTGAGAAAAATACATCAGGTATTTATGACACCAATATGACGACGAGACAAAAATAAATCCTTTTTATTAGTATAGTTTTATCTGTTCAATTGGACGTGAAAAATACATGATGTATTTATGACACCAATTGTCACGATTTGCTGTCGGGAGACAATTTCCTCGTTAACCAATTTTTTGATTTTTCGAGGGTGGTGGGGGTAGTATATAGGGGTTGAATTGATACCACCGTAGGTGGTATCATTTTGACTCCCGTTATACTACTTCAAAAGTAGTTTGGGGGCTCAATCGAGTGCGCCCATTACGTCATTGCAGAGTTGTTCTATAAATAGCCTTGATCAATTAGTTTTGGAACACCTAACGACATGTGCTTCCTTCATTCAGTGGAACAGCAAATTTCAAGAAGGAAAACTATTCAATTCAGATAAAAACTTACCATAAGAATTACAACTTTCTGATTATTTACATATTTTCCAGATACTTAAATTACGTTACCCAGTCAATGGGTTTCTGAAGGATTTGTCTACTTGAGAATTAATCACGGGCAACAGACCCGATGCCGTCGAAATCATGCGTACTGATACTGCAGATGTTATTGAGCAATTATCCAATCGCCTTAAATATGTTAATGGGTGTATTTAAATACAACAGTGTTTTCTTAAAAATGTTTCTATAATTATTTTCATCCATTCCTTTGCTCATTAAATTTGTGTATGGCTTGGTCATGCTGGTGTGTGATACACGTTCTTCTTTTTGATCGCTGGGGCATCTTACGACTGATGATCTGACCCAATTTCAAGTGAGAAAGACGGCACATTTTCCTAATTAGTTTACATGCATTGAGAAAGCAAGAACTGAGGATCGATTTTTCTGTGAAAATGTGATTCCCGTAGCTGCTATTTTAAGAAAAATATTGTAAAAAAACTGCCATTTTTGTCCGATAATCTGGATGATCCCTGTAGCGTTCATGAACATGCATTTTCAAAAAACGAACATTGAAATTATTGATATAATTACTGTCTGTTCCACGTTTTGCTGCCGACAAACGTTTGGCTATTAAACATATATTGTATAATAATATTTTAATGTAAGTAGTTTTTCATCAATAAGAAACAAGTGACCCTCCCCAAATTTTTTTATTTGATTTTTATTGATTTTATTGCGAAAAAAGATTTTTTCTACGGGAATTTAACATGCGCATGATGCGGCGAAAAGGAGAACGAGGCTGACCCGGAGGAGGATCGAAAAAAACAAAAACATTTTGAAATTGACTCCGAAACCTGGCGAGATAGCTTGGAAATAATGTAAATAAGAAAACAAGTTATAGATTTTGAAAATCGGTCCACAAATAAAAAATGATTTAAAAAAATCTATTTTTAACCCCTATGTTAAATTCCCATAAGAAAATCTTTTTTTCGCAATAAAATCAATATTTGATGGTTCCACGTTTTTCTTCCGACGAACTTTTGGCAATTCATCAATAACAAAAGTCACCATCCCCCAAACAAATTATATGATGAAGTTCCAACAGACAGTTTTAGTAGGACTAAATAAGCTCAGGGCGCCAAGTCAGTATTAACCTCAACAAACTTCGGATGTGTATTTCGTCAGCTCGTGGCTTCTTTCAGTTTCGGTTTGTTTATTATTATTTGTAGTTGTTGTAGTTATGAATAATCGTGAATAATTTCTAGCCGCTGACTTTTCGGCTCGACCTCCGCAGCAGAATGGACTTCATGTTGGTATTATTTACATGCACAGTAGTTCTGAGTACATAGCTCTGTTATGACTACAGTGTACAGTAAGTAGTATTTCCAAATGTGAGTTTGAAGCGTTCTTTGTTTACTTTCTACTTCGTGGAGATCGAGTGACCTAAGAATTTTCTAATAGTTTTGGTGTCATATTATAGAATTGTCTCTCAATAACAATATAGCGAAGTATGAACGCCAACGATCTTCACTGTTCGCCAGTCCATCAATTAAACATGCACCATGCTTCTAACAAGCAATACCACATTAGTGTGCTATTTGATCAGAAGCTACACTGGTCACAAATCCCACGAGCACAATTTCTTCAGTCACAGCCACAAATGGTAAAATTGCAAGTGCCTGTATATGATTTCCACCTTCTAATTTCAGACGTAAAATCTAAGAGTCGCCACTCTATAGGTAGATCTACCCAACCACGGTGGCAGCGACTCCAAATAATTCGCCGAAACGGAAAGGAACTCGGCACACGCCCTCGTCTACTGCCACGCCGGACGCACAGTCCGTCAAACGCCGCAGATGATCGCTTTATAATTACAGCCAACTGTGGCTGGAGACATAGATGATAGTTTATCGCCTTTGTCTGCCTCCTGATCTACTGCCATGCACATGTAGACTAGTGTAAGGAACATGGCTCAGCTAGATGGAACAGTAGCCTATTTCAACCAACATTGCAAAGTATACTTATCTATCAAAGTTTTCTATTTCAGGATCAATTTATTAATTTTAATTATACCATTTTGGCTGTGATAATGTAATAAATTCAGTATAATAATTCTGCATACTTTTAAGCATCAATTAAATATATGCAGTGGTTAGTTCTAAATGATATAATGCATTTCGGAAAAATAAATGATTACTCTCTCAAAGTATACTTTGGCAGAAAAGTATAATTTGCAATGTTGATGAAATCGGTTACAAAAACCACAAGCCCCTCGTCACAACAGTGGAGTTCCTAACGTTCTGGATATTGGAGTGAAACGGCTGGCTTTTCCTACTAGTTGTCTAAGTTTGAACTGGTATTACATTACAGCACCCAGGAAATATAGGAGTTGACCACATTAGCCTGGCTTACAATCATCTTGGCTGTTGATAGGCTGTTACACATTACATAATAACATGTGATGTAACAACCAGCCCGTCGCATGTCAAGAGCCCACTGAGACTTAATTAAAGTGTGGCTTGCGATGTGAACCTGTTTTTGCCATAGGCGACACAATTTTTTCTAATTAAATAGGACACATTGCAGACCCTGCTCAAACTGTGCGGATGTGCAGGCCGATCTGGGTCTAAACTGGTTGCATAAACCCCATTTATCCCGTCAACACAGTGCGTATGTGCCGTGAAACGGTGTCCTGTCAATGCGACCTAATCACTGCGTATGAATATGTGCGGTGGCTGGGGTTATATTTTTGCATTTTAAAGCTATTTGTAGGTGTTGACGGGATAAATAGAATATTATGTTATTGCCGGCAGAGCCTCGCCCATCCCATTTCCTAAGCCTTGCCAGATATGTTTCACATTCACTGCACTAATTGTTAACCTACTATTCTCTATTTCTCCAGCCACATTTCACACACATGTGTTATTCAGAGCTTTCAATAACAGGAATTGGACTTGTACCCTATGAAAATGACCAAACATATCTTGAAATTGGTAGATTTCCTTCTTTGTCTGTATACAAACTTATTCTTCCAGTGTTACCTCATTTCTACTCGGCATGACAAACAATGCCACAAGTATTTGTCAGATTGGAGACATGGACTTTTGTACCCAGTCTATAGCTAGCTGCCGATCTGCTTGCACACTCAGGTCTAGCCTGTACCAGAGGTCTAGCCTGTACTCCATGGAAATTAGCAGTTTTTTTAGACTGTATACGGTAATGAATGTGTAGTTGCAGCCTATTTGCAGTCCGGCACTGCAGGTGCACGTTATGAATATAGATAGCGGAAGTAGTCGTATTTTCACCGGAAGATGTTTATTTCATCGATGAGAACATATGACTTTTATTTACATCGTATAACTATGTATTTCATTGGTAGGTATATACTAAATAATTCTGTTTGGATATATTTGGTATTTTATTAAATAATAATTACGTCAATTTTAGGTACATTTGTATATATACAAGCAGTGTAAGAGGATTGGAACGAAATATTGCTATCCTATAGAGAATAGTAGGTTAGTGCCATGAATGGGAAAACATATCTGACAAGGCTTAGGAAACGGGTTGGGCGAGGCTCTGCCGCGCCAGATATTTATTCACATTCACGTCACTAACCTACTATTCTATTTATACCGTAAACATCTACAAATAGCTTTAAAATGCAATAAAAATAACCCCAGCCACCGCACATATTCATACGCAGTAATTAGGTCGTATTGACAGGATATCAACACTATTTCACTGTACCGTGTTTCACGGCACATACGCACTGTGTTGACGGGATAAATAGAGTTTCTCTTCTTCTGGATATTTTGTGATTTAATGTGTTCAATGGCCATACGTCTCGATTGTGAAAAACCCCACATACAGTAGTGTGTTTCATGTTATCTAGGCTGCGTAATTTCAAGCAAAGTTAACATTTGTCATGCATTTTATGATTTGAAATATGACTCTATGCTCGAGATGCGTACATATCCCAGCAAACACACGACGTCGGTACGACGTCGGATCTAGGTCGGATCCAGGTCGCGACGTCGGCGACTCAAATCCAACGTCAGCCCGACGTCGAAACTCCGACGTCGAAACGACGTCGGATTACGACGTCGTACTGACGTTGTTTGCCGTAGTTCGTCGCGACACAAACACAACGTCGGCTTGACGTCGGAATCACGACGTCGGATTAAC
Organism: Conchocele bisecta; assembly: GCA_029237695.1. Lineage (NCBI taxonomy): Eukaryota > Metazoa > Mollusca > Bivalvia > Lucinida > Thyasiridae > Conchocele > Conchocele bisecta. Next base: position 155,371,613 of record CM055266.1, read on the forward strand.
GTCTGTTTCCGATGTCGAATAGACGTCTGATCCATGTCGTGATTGGTATACACTAAAAGGTGACTCACTGTCAGCAGATCTATCTCTACGTTAGCCTATAGATACGCCAATGGAAGAGCAGCTGATCTGATTTCCACACCAACTTAATTCAGTTTAACCTTTATTTGCGACATGTTTAGACCTATGTAATTAATCATTTTATATCCTAGACGATTAATTTTGCGTATGTATTTAGGTTGGGCTGGGCGTACGTGCAATTTCATTAACATCGCAGAATTCTAGGTCAAGATTCTCGTGCGCACGCGTAGTGTTGACAACTGACATGCTTTATTAGTGTCCGTTTCAAATTGCCACTGGACTGGTTCCCGCGTTACTGCATAGCGGTAGCCACAGATACAGTAATACGCTGGTAAACAGCCGACCTGACTCATTCGGAACTATCTCGGATCTTTTCTCCAAAGCGGAGTTCTGGTTAATCTATAATCCCCGAGGTGCTCCAATTGTGTTTAGGTTATCCCGCCATTTTCGTTTTCTCTTTGTGATTTTAATTTGAAATTGGGGAAAGATCGACGTAATTTGAAGAAATTAACTTTCTTATATAAGTATATTGATGCATGCGTGTCAGCTAACATGTTTTCAATAACAGTGTTAATACAAAAATACATGACAACGCCGTGATCAGTTGATTCACGTTAATTTCAATTCGTGAAATTATTTCGCCCCGTCTCACTTCGCACATTCCTATTCATGTGTTGTTAATATATTGTCGCTATTCACCATGTAAAAACTGCATGCATTATCATATAAGTGTGCCTTTAATGGAGGTCTATGCTGTCGCGTTTTCTAAAAACTTGTAGGACAGCTATAGTAATTATAGTTTATTTTGTCATCGTTAACATACTGTCTTTGTTAAACTATTCGCCTTAGAATAATGGCGCAATATACTCAAAGTTTATTCGAATTGTACATCACACTGTACATGTACGGAGCCACCCAGGGGACGTAGAATTATTTATTTGTTTGTTAATTTGTTCCCACGAAATAACAATTCGTTCCCTCAATTTAGCAATTCGTTCCCACGATATTAACAATTTGTTCCCATCAATTTACAATTCGTTCCCACGAAATAACAATTCGTAAACCACGGGAACGAATTGTTAATTCGTGGGAACGAATTGTTCAATCAATCTCAAATTAACAATTCGTTCCCTCGAATTAACAATTCTTTCCCACGATATAACAATTCGTTCCCACGAATTAACAATTCGTTCCCGTGGGAACGAAATTGTTATTTTGTGGGAACGAATTGTTAAATTGAGGGAACGCATTGTTATTTCGTGGGAACGAATTAATATAAAAACAAATTGTACGTCCCCTGCGGGGCTCCGTAAAAAGGAAGTATGCTGATTTATACACATATTTCTTGTTGGTGAAATTACTTTCTTACATGAGTGGCTATTTATAGAACGAATTTACAAGTTTCATAGGAAACGAGATTTGAAGCTGTAACGCTCATCGAACATGTATTCGGTAGTGGTCTACAACATATACATTAGGCCATACAAATAAGGACTTTGGCAGTCACGGGGTTTGCAGAATGTGCAGCGGGAGAACGACTTTTTTATATATATATAATTTGTTTGTGTTTGATTTTATTTTAAGTTGCCAGATGCATATTTGTGTGATTTTATTCATGCATATATGCATCTGGCAACTTGAAAAAAAAAACAGAGACGAACATCTCAAACAAAAGGAAGTTACGATGAACTCTTTAGATGTGAAAAATCACAAGATTTTTGTCAGACATGATTGGATTTAACATATTTTTCATGGTAGTGTTTTTTATTGATCATGTGGCAAAATTATAGTACACTTTTATTCTCCATGACGATAAAATGCTAGACGCGCAGGGATTATTCAGACGCGGCGATATCTGAGAACCAAAGTACTTTTGATGGCCTAACGTATACTAGTGTATTATTATTATTAACCATTAGTAGTAATGGGTGTCACTATGGCACGGTTTTTTAACATGTGTTTTTTACATAGACATTTTTTACCATCGCACCGGGTGTCTATGTAAAAAACACATGTTAAAAAACCGTGCCATAGGTGCCACCCCTTATTACTCCCATTATCAGGGTGGAAACTTCTTGTATTACGTTATAATGGCTAAAAAAAGTGTGCCATAGTGCCACCCTGAACCATTTTGCTGGAGATTCGTGAATTTTATCCGGGGTGGAAACTTCTTGTATCGTGCCATAGTGCCACCCTGACCCATTCTGCTGTAGATTCGTGAATTTTATCCGGGGATGGAAACTTCTTGTATCATGCTATAGTGTCACCCTGAACCAATAAGAGCAGTATGTAAGGTATTCATTTCTTGAGAAAGTGTATAGCCCTGAAAAGGGCTGTTGTCTTTTAGTAAACTATGTAGTGTTCAGTTTACTCCACATACACTCGACGACTAGCTCACAGGCCTCACAAATTTCGAGGTCTTTAAGGTCCTCTTCTTCAAAAAAGCCATCGTCGAGCTCTGGACAATTGTGTTCTTCCCCGTGAGTGTTCAACACTGCATAACATTTTCTACACTCTATGTAACAGTGTTCCCCGCACATAGAGCATTCCCCGTTCTTCTGCATTCTTATGTAGTTGGTTGAACAGTTGAATGACTAATGAAATATAGCTGTATGTTTTTTGCTTTTATACACATCAGAAGGATTGACCTACTTTTGATCATTTTTCAGATTTTCGTCCAATCAGAAAGCGTGTTGCAAACACGTTTTGTGATATCCTAGGGGTGTACTGTTCCTGTATATAATTTTCAAATATTTTTGACAACTCCAATATTATCAAATACATATGAAAATGTCCTAGAAATAATTTTCATACACTTCTGACAACTCTAATATTGACAAAAGTTAATGAAAATAAATATTGATTGTAAATCAATATATTGGTAATTTTCAATTTATGGTGGTTAAAATTGAATACGAAACATGTAAAGTTTTAATAATATTTTATTGAACAATAACATATTTTACAACATGTATGTTTAACATTCAAGAGGCATGATCTCTGTCCGTGTATCGTGATCACTGTCCATGAAGCGTGAACAAGAGGGGCACACACACATTGATTCATTCTCACTAATCTGTACTATTTCCATTGGTACAATCTCTCTCTTACAGCGTCTAAATAAGAAATTCACAATATTGTCATTTTCAACAACTTCGTTTCTCCATTGTTCAAATGTTAATTGTTCTACTTTAATCTTGAATCTTTGAAGAACCCCGTTGTTACTAATAGGGCTTCCTTGAACTCATAAACATCTCTATTTTCTCTAATTCGTCCTTGATGATCGCGGTTGTAAGATATTGTTCATTTGATACTTTTAGTTTGAAAGCAAGTATCAATGCTTTCCTGTATGCTATATGATTTAATAGATCTGTCAGAGGATTCATTGTTACTGGTTTCCTGATTGCCATATGATTTAATAGATCTGTCAGAGGATTCATTGTTTCTTCAACTGTGTCTATTCATAGAATGATTCATTATATCCGTTCCTACTTTTATAGTCTTTAATATCAATCTATTTCCAGGATTGTTTGACTTGTTTCTTCAACTGTTTCCAACCACGATTCATTGGGTCTAAAACTGATTTTGTTTTTAATTTGTACCCATAGTCTGTATGCTTCCAATTTCTCTTGATCGTCCAATGTCATATCTTTGAGAATTGGATACCATTCTTCCATAATTTTATAAGGATCTAATTTCTGTAGAGCTGACAATATGAATAAATCTGTTTGTTCATCTTGATCTGTGAATAAGCACAGTTGATGTCGTACTTGACTTGGATGTTCAACCTGACATCCATAACAATTGTCATTTACTTCTTTTTTAATTAATAATTGAAGTTGTTCAACCATACATTTATTGAATGTGTCATGTATTGTCTTTCTTTGTCGGGGTATTTCTCGGGATTTCTTTATCAGACAAACATCGTTTTGTAACCACAACTCATAATTATGTCCCATCATTTTTATTGTTTATTATCTAAAAGTACTGTATAATATTTGTTGTTTCTAGAGCGAATACCTTGAATATAATGGCTTATGACAAAATGTAAAACGTTTATATAGGTACAACTGATCATAAGTTTTTTATATTCTAAATATTTGTATTGGCCCTGAAAAGGGCTTTTGTCTTGATCGTGTAATTCAAGTTTGGTGTTTATCATACTTGTTCACTCTTTCAATGTATTTGTTATGGTCACCACAGTCCTTGGATCCGCAGCTTGCACATGTTAAGAGAAATCTGTGTGTAGTCCTCTTGTTAGGTTTTCCACGAATCGCAAATGATGGTGCCGGAGCTCGTCGGATCTCCTCATCCCAGTCTTCTTGCTGTGGTTGAACACTCGCTCTCTCATCATTACCCCAGTTTTCTGTAGGCTTCGACATCGTATTCGATGAAACATGTGTCCTGTTGATATGGTTCATCAAATCATCGAACTTGTTCCAGTTATATACGAAGCTATTCGAGGCTTCTCGTGCTTCAAATTTCAAATTATAGTAGGGAATTAAATTCCTAACCACGTACTCATGAAATAAATATATTAAAGTTATCATCCTAGATGTGTAGAGTCAGGGTTGTACTTTGAACAATGTAATACTTCTCATCGAATGTAAAGTAATGATTTATGATCGCCTTTTATACCCATCAAACGGATTGACCTACTTTTGATAGTTTAGTCATTTTCAGATTTTCGCCCAATCAGAAAAGCGTGTTGTAAAACACGTTTTTACAGTTAAAAATTGTGTATTATATCTTGCGAAAATTTATATACATCAAATGGGCTCATGTTGTAAACTGTGAATGAGTGGCCCCTAAAGTCTTTCCTTAGCATAGCAGTCCAAAACGCAGCATCTTCAATGATGCGTTTTGCACGCTCGTCAGCACGTGCGAGACTTTTGGCATCACTCTCCGACAGATACAATTTTATTAACATAACCAGTAACTCCTCTGGTAGCACAGCTAACCGACTGTAGTTATTAAATGTGTCCATGACTGAATGTCTTGATATTCAAACAACAATTCTTAATACACCGTGTATATTCAGTCAAAGTCTCAATGTGTTGTAACCGTATGGTACAGTATTGAAATTGTCAACAATTACACGTTTTGTGTACACAGACCTAAATGTCTTGCTTTGACATTCACTCGTTACTGTTCTGTTTGCATGTCTCCTGATTTTACATGCATACACAACTTTCACTTCGGTACTTCGGTCCTCTGCACATTGAACATACGTGTCAAAGTTAACCACTTGACTTGTGTTGTAATCGAGTGTCAGTCCTTTAACTTTGCATTTGGATTTCATTTCCCCAGCTTTTGTTATCAACTTATATGCATAACTCTTTGGTCCTATCCCCCCTAAAACTTATATTTTTATTTTATTTCCTGGTTCTTCATCAGTCCATTTACCAAGCCTACTATTGATTATGGGCGGATTCCATATAAATTTGCTTGTGTATGTACATACAACTGTCTGTATCGAAATACAACACACGTTCATTTAACTTTTCCAAACACTGTATAGTTCAAGTCTTGCATATGCTGTTACATATGATCCCACTACAACGTTTGATGTTGCATGGGATTCAATGTGTTCAAGTCTAGTTTCATAGTTAACCAATATGAATGGACATTCATTATCAAATATTTCTACGTGTTTTACCATTATACATGGATTTGAAATCAAATCAAAATATTTTGAAGGATTATTGATGTATTCCGTTTGTGTCATGATTTCACGTTGTGCCAATTTACCCCATAAGCAATTTAACATAATCTTGGCAAATGCTCTACGACCAGTATTTGTTTGTATGTTTGCTGGATAAAGACAAATACCTTCAGCTTCTTCATAGTCCTTAACAAATGTTTCTTTATCTTTTTCTGTTATACACCATCCTGGATAACCACTTGCTTCTTGTTTGATTTTAAGAAAATTGTCCACATACCCCGAGAAAAAATCATTAGATTTTTCCGAAAAATGCCATACTTCGTATACGTCTAACAACGTATAGCCACAGTCCAATGCTTTAAACAATTCTATTGACACCCATGTACCAACCAAAGCTCTTTCTTCAATTGTATGTGTACACTTTGTAGAACTTTCTTCTGCACATGTTCTACATAATGGAAACATGAGTTTGTTATTACAATGTGTTGGTAACACAGGATGAAATAGATTGTCCGTAGGGAGAACTTTACATTTTATTAAACCCTCATACTGTCGGATGTTTTCTACATCAATATTTTCTTTTGTTAAAATATCAGGGTGTCCTATCGGATATTCTTTGTGTTTACATACAAATGGATACAATGAACAAATATCAATATATTTGATTTCATCATCTGAATTTTCTTCAATATCATATTTAATTTTTATAGCATTACAACGTCCACCAAACAATCCTTCCCTAGGTTCAATCGGATCACAGTTTGGAAAGAATTGTTCGATCATCTTTTTGTATTCTTTATCAGTTTTCATTTTCAAATCAAACTCATGTTCCCACATAGTGTGAATTTTGTAACCACTTACACTGAAATATTCCAATCTTTCAAATGTTTGTGAATATAAATTTTGCATTGTTTCACCATTTATAGGGTTTTTTAGATTACGATTTGGGTAACATTTAGGACAACCATGCCATAGGTCCCCAGAGAAACTCATAGATAGTATTTTGATTTCTTTGTGAAACCCATCTACAGTATAAGGACCAATTTGGTATTCACCACCATTTTTTGCATGATTGGATAACAATGTTGTTTTCGTGTGCAATACTTTGTATCCATCGAATACCTTTCATTGAAAATTTGCGTTTAATCGGATCTCTGCTTGAAATAATTCCGATCTGATTACTTGGCATATATTTGTTACGCCAAACATTTGTTACATGCATCAGCGATTGTACTGGCTTCTAGAAACGGATCTATACCCCATATTCCATGAATACCTTCCTGAATTCTCCACAACCACGTCTCAAAATATCTACATCCCATCGACAATATTTTTCCATTTCTTGTTTGAAATTGAAACAATCGTTGTTTTGCCACACGTTCGTTATACCATGATAAAAACTTTTCCCTAACAGTTATCCCCATTGAATTTGGTTTATAATAAGAAACGTCAACGTAGGGGCCAACATAAGCGGCAAATTTATCAGTATTTGCCCAATGTGGAAAATACCCTTAGCCCCGCCATTTCTTTCAATTCAAAGGTTTCTGGAAATTTTGCCAATCCTGAATTTATGAAATTATATGAATCAATCAATCGTATACCGTCCAGCTTCCATAACCTTGAGTTATTACCGTTCATTATTACCTTCGGTTGTAACATCCCCTTTTCAATGAGATGATGAAGTATGAACTGACCATCATACGCTTTGAAATTATGGGCAATAGCTGTAGCACCTTTATGTTGTTTTGAAAACAACCAATTACAAAATTCTGTCAAAGTATTTTTTCCTTCAAATACTACTTCTCGGCCTTCAGGAAACCGACTATAACATTCACAATTGAATTCTATTGGTTCATTGATACATTCATCACAAGCTCTGTGTGCAATACAATAGTTAGGAATGTGAACCCCTGTGTCTTGTTGACATTCAAAATCATTAAATATGAAAAACGGTTCCTGATCGTCTTCTTCAGTTTTGCTTTTATACTGCTGAATATGACATTTGTGGTCAAAATTAACAATCTTTTTACAAAATTTACATTTCTTCTTTCCTTTACATGTATGATTCTTCTTGGAATCGGCAAACTGCCCTCCACATTTACCGCAACATTTTATGAGTTGACAAATTGATTTCTTTTGTCGCCCTTCAATTTGCTTGTGATTTGCAAAACACGTTCCACTATAAAATGTTCTGAGACAATCGTTACACTTAATACAATCTATCACATGACATTTTGTTTTGGAACGACATGCCTTACACGAAGTAGGGCATATATGTGTTTCGCGATTTTGGTAACCAACATCACACATCTCACAATAGTATACACAACCAAGAAATCCTACGATATTTGTGATACAATCATAGTGATCTTGATTATAGAATACATGTATTATTTTGGTGTATGACTGAATTTCTGGATATTCAAACAACAATTCTGTTTTCACATGTTGATGATGAATCTTGATCACATATTTTGGATACATATATTGTTGTATTTTCTTATATTCTTCAATTCCACAAGCTTTTTGTGGTGAAATTCCAACTTCATTCAATAATTTCTCGGCTTCAATACGTTGTAAAGGACGTGATGACTGGCGAATTACATGCCATCGCATATTCCAGGTTGAAGAAACTTCTCGATCAGCATGACATTTTCCAACAACAATAGCCCGGGCTAAACACATATTGTCTTTAGAATTTTCAATTTTCACAACAGTTTTCTTTTTTTTTCATGAAAACTCGAGAATCAATTTCAGATGTCGTCTTCTTTCTTCCAGAACCTGTTGGCATTTTGGTAAACGTTGTTTCGATTGTCATCTCACCATCGTTCAAATTAAAATCCATATTCGATTGTATAACTTTTTCTATTTCTTGTAACAATATGTTCCCATTCAAATCTTCAACATTTAAGAATGGAATCGGTATCCCCATCTTTAATGCAGGATGATTTAATGTTACCCTGATTTTGTCGTGTGGATCACCATCAATTCGTTCGATGATTTGATGAACGATATCATCAAATAATACCCCAACGAAATTTTGAGGGTGTTCGTCTACATCAAATTTCTTGAATGTTGTTTTAAAAACTGATGATTCAGTTCTGAATTTTCTTGATCTTCGACTTTTTTCTTGTATAAGATCATAAAATCTTCTAACATCTGGTGACTCTTCGGTTTCACTCTCGGTGTCTGAGTATGGTACAAGTGGCATGTTGAATTTTATAATAAAGTATTAATCAATTTACAGCAGCTTATATACTATCGTTAAACCGTGACGTCTATAAAAGAAGCCACAAATGTCATATGGTCATCATTAGTCTACTGAACTCTGAAGCGACATGGACTCTCAAGTGACAGAACGCTCTTCCATTCAACTACAAAAACACGAGGAACATTTTGCTGACTATTTCGAAAGTATGAAATATTGGCACAAAGGATGCGAAATGAATTTATATGTAAATCCGTTTACTCATGAAGTTGAATTCAGCAACATACCGAAAACCTATTATATAAAACATATTGGAAACTTTGTTGGATCGTTTACATCTTACAATTATTCGGGCGACTCTGAGTACCTGATTTCTACAGGAAAGAGGTTTACAAAATTCAGCATCGATGAGAAATACGGAGGGGGCGAAATATCACCTAACAGATGTTACATTTGTCAATCAACGGAGCATTGGGCTAATAAATGTAGCCAGAAGCTACAAGGAAAGTACATGGATGTGTTTGTGAATCCATATTCTCATGAAGTTCAATTTTTGGATTCTCCTAGTATTACCCAAGACCTGTGTGTTGGAAAATTCATGTCTTATTACAACGAAGAGAGTCATCTGAAGCTACCAAGAAATGTTATGTACGCTGGATGTTCATCTGTAAATCGAAATCACATTGGGCTTGTGATTGTGACCAGAAAACCAACGCCTAACACAGTGGATGTTAAGACCACCGAGAAACCAGTGAACAATCGTAAACGTAAACGCCAAGATGAACCGAGTGTTCAAATCAAGAAGAGGAAAATTTCGGTTCCAGTCAAGAAGATGAAAATTGACTCTTAGATTTGATTGATTTATTTGTCTTGTTAAATGAATACAATTTTGAATAGACACTATGTATTACATGTTGTAAATATATTGTTGTTCAATAAAATATTGTTAAATGAATACAAGTTGAAATGTATTTTCTAGTTTTGTTATTTATCATTTTTTATAATTTATATGGTTAATTCATATGATTTATAAAATGCAAGTGTTTCTTTCTGGAAAATATTGTGGTCCTGAAAAGGACCGTTTGATCTCTGTCTAATAGAATTCAGACAGATCAGGATATAAGTTATTCAATGTAACTTTCCAAACAATTTTTTGTTTGGAAGGCCAATGATAACCACGTCTTGCAAAGAAATTGTTGTAATAATTCTTTATTTCTCTCTTTTTCTTCATTAACATCATTTTTCCTGGAGAATACAATGTTTCTCAAACGGTGGAAGAATTTCTTGATCTGCATTCTGGTATGTAAGAATGAATAGAATGAATACTATACGCTTTAGATCCAGAAATGATTTCAGCTATGATTTCATTGGTTAAAAATTAGAGGATTTGATTGGTTAAGGATTCTGCCACTCTCATTGGATGATTTTCAATCCATTTTTGCAGCCAAGCTTGTGTAAACAAACTTTGTTCACAAAACGCGTTTGCAACACGCTTTCTGATTGGACGAAAATCTGAAAAATGACTAAACTATCAAAAGTAGGTCAATCCTTCTGATGTGTATAAAAGCATGTGTTTTTTAACACATACTTCACATGTTTCATTGAACACTGAAGAAATGAATACCGATCGAAGCAATATGATGGGAAGGCGGATCGGAGATTTGGTTGAAGTCGTAGGGTCGATGCAGAAAGACATAGAAACGCTGCAAATGGTTACGGCTGACCTGTTGAGGAAAATAAAGGAAAAGCCAAAACCTGCTTACAAAGAATTTGAAATGGAGGACGGCAAGAGTTTTACGACAGAAGCAAAACCTGACACTACAGGCGTTTTGAGAGTTAAAACTCGAGAATCAAACAACAAATGGCGTCGCACTACCATTGAATATTAGTTTGTACAGTTGTACACTCTAAGCAAAAAACGGCCCTTTTCAGGGCCACCACACATTATTACGAAAATATTACCTTGCAATTTATATCCTAATAACTTTGTATATTGTATCATTAGTTGTTAAACATTAAGCATTTTGCAACAGCTTCTATACTATCGTTACATCGTGACGTCTATAAAAGAAGTCATAAATTCCATATGATCATCATTAGTCTACTGAACTCTGAAGCGAAAGCATTACATTGTTCAGAGTGCAACCCTGTTAAAATGGATCAACTAAGATTGTGATCAGCATCCGGAAGTCGAAGAATGTAAATGTTTCGATTTTCTCAAAAATTGTACTATAGGCATAGTAAACGGAGAATACACTATTAATAATGTAAACATTTATAAATCACCGAAATATCAATATTATCCTTTCATAGGGTACATAACAAACAATTCTAGATTTATACCGTTTGGTATTTGTCCAAAGATAACTGTGATAGAAAAAAATAAAAATTGGACAAGAAAACAGTGGCACAGATCAGTCAACATGCAGAAAGGGCCCTGTGTGATACAGTTGACGAAAAAATACATTCACATAAAAGTGGGGTTGGTGCACATCGTAAACACATTCGTCCAGAAAAAGAAAATCATTTGATTCCACGAAAATAAAATAGTACCAGTACTCGTGCCTTTTTAAAAAAAAAAAAAAAAAAAAAAAAATTATTGTACCAGTACTCGTGCCTTTTTTATTTTTAAAATTGTACCAGTACTCGTGTCTTTTTTAAAAATAAAAATAACAGTACTCGCACCTTTACCCAAACGGCCCTTTTCAGGGCCATCCCAAACTATTCGAACAGAATTTCCTTTTCAAAATAAAACATTGCTATACATGATAGTATATCATTATACATCTGGACCTTGTACTGTAAACAATGGAGAACGAAGACCTATTGTCTTTGTTATTTCAACATCCCTGTAACATTTATATAGCAGGTCCAAGTGGATGTGAAAAACTGAAATTGTACAAAAGATTATTGATTATCGCAAAGATTTATTTAATATTGTGCCCGAAAAAGTAATATGGTGTTACAATGAATGGCAGCACATCTATACTATTATGCAAGAAAAGTTCAATTTCCTCAAATTTATTGAAGGTATCCCAGATGATGAAAATGAAATTGTATCCGATGTAACAATTCCACATCTTGTAGTATTTGATGATATGTTAGGAGAAAAAGATGAAGAAAAAATAAAATTGTGGTTTACAAGAAAAGGTCATCATAGAAATTCAAGTGTAATATATATTACACAAAATATGTTTCAACAAAATAAATCGAGTAGAACTATAAGTCTTAATTCTCGTTACATGATTTTATTTAGAAATGAACGTGATGGGTTACAAATTAAAACATTATCACGTCAAATGCAAAGTCCGCACTTAATTTCAGCCTACAATGATGCTACTTCTCAGGAACATGGTTATTTGTTAATTGATTTTCAATCACGAATTAAAAAACAATTTCGTTTAAGAAGTGACATTTTTCATCGCTGGATTGCAGATAAGGATGTTAGAGGACCTACTATTTATTCTCCAATATAGTAATATAGATATCAGTATTGTACTTTCTACCAAGGTGTTAACATGGCTTTCTCATACACATCAGGAAATATTATTCATGCTTTAAGAAATTTGAGTGATGAACAACATAAACTTACAAGAGAAATAATATTGAAATCTGGATTAAAAGAGATATTGAAATGGTTTTCAATAGCTGCTCAAAATATAGTTGAAAATAAAATAAAAATAAATTACCAAAACAAACAGTGCGTTTTATAGAAAAAAATAAAAAAGATGTTAAACAATTAGCGGATCCTACAGTTGATGATGATACAAAGAAAAAAATAATATTAAAACCTGGTGGTGGGGGATTTTTAGGTGGTGTAATTATTAGAAGTTTACTTCGTTGGACAGGTGCAAAAAACGTGAAAAATAGAAAACTAACCAAAAAACAAACTAAAAATAAAACAATTAAAAACAAAAGAAAACACGAAATAAAAAATCTCAAAAGAAAACAACTAAAAAGAAAACAACTAAAAAGCAAAATGAATCTTTAAGATTTTCTTCAATGTCTAGTATGTCTACAAATCCTAGCCCTGTTAATTCACGTAGATCTATATCACCGTTTCATACACCCTCATCGACTGGGAAACCTCAGTTCACATCAACACCTATTTCCATTACATCACCACAATTACCATTTACACCAACTTCTAGCAAATCTGGATCATCATACAATGCATCTTTCCCCAGTAATTCGGGTTCATTTGAGAGACAGCCTCCAAAAAAACAAAAAAAAAGAAGTATAAGTATGGCCCTGAAATTGAAAATTGGTTTAGACTTGTTAATAAAACAACAAAAGAACATGAAAAACTGTTACAGGAATATAATGCATTGGATGAACATCCAATAGCTAGGTTTTCACCGTTAAGAACACCTTTGAGATCTCCTAAAACCAAAGAAGCTGTCAGAAACAAACTTATTCAAAAATGAAAAGGAAATAAAACATCTAAAAGATTTTGCGTTTAAAAATCCAGAATTAAGAGCAAAAATTAAAAGCTACTTAGCTGTATAAAATACAGTTATTAATTAATTTTGTATCATTCAATATAAAGTATTGTTAGTATAAAGATGGGTAAGGTCAAGAATAAAACCAATAAAAAGAAACCATTAATTAAAAAACATGGTGCTATGCTTTTGGCTATAGCTAATGAACCTAAAAAATATCGTGAAAAATTAATAAAAAATGCACCAAATCATATAATTAAGTGTATTTGCGAATGTTGTCACAATCTCTTAAAAGGCAATGTCACACTTACATCTGATCAGAAAACATAAATTGTATCCTAAGCGTAAACATCTCAGACAACTTGTATCAAAATCAATTTCAATTAAGAAAAAGAAAAATATTATAAATCAGACAGGAGGTATTTTACCATTTTTACTTCCATTATTACCATTAATAGGTAAAGCTGTTCTAGGTGGTGAACTTGGTGTTGGTGCACGAGCCGGTATTCGAGCTCTAGTTAAATAATGTCAGTCCGAAAAATGGCACTTGTTCCTTTTCATTTACTGGAAGAAATGAATAAATGGAAAATAGAACAAAGTCAAAAACCTCAACTTTCACCGGATCCACAAATTACAAATACAGCTAAGCTTCAAAAAAATTTATCTAACCTTTTAGAAAGAACAGATTTATCGGAAAGTGAAAAGGTAAGACAGCACGGAGAAACATACATAAATTTCAGGAATCATTTAAAAAAGTTTTAGAACCTCAACATGTTACAGTAAATGAAAGTACAAAAAGACCACTTAATGATAGGATTTTACAAAGTATACCAAAACAATGCAAAGAAAGGCAGAACTTCTTTTAAGCATGCTGAAAGATAATCCAAAAATCAGTTTGGGATGAAAATGGTTTAGTAACATATAAAGGAAAACTTATAAAGGGATCGAATATTATTGATTTAGTTAATGACACTTTACGTCAAAGAAAAGGATTTAACCCCAGAGGTTGGGAGACATTCAGTACAGCTTTACAGGAACTCAATATACCACAAGACGTAGTTGGTAATAGACAACGATGGAACTGGATGCATAAATATCAAACTGATACATCTGAAATTGAGTCGGATTCGATATTTAGTACACCTAAAACAGTAATGAAACATCGTAAAACACCAAAATCAAAAATTTCAGTCACCCCAACTGGTATAAAAAGAAAGTCTGATTCAACATATCTTAACAAATGGGAGCCTTATTAAAGCATAAAGAGAAGAAACTTAATTCATTACTAAAGAAAATATATATGATCCAAAAAGTTCAATTGCCTACACAAGTGCAAAACACTTGTATGATTCAATTAAACGAATAAACACATTTTCAGATGTTAGATTAAAACATATACAAGAATGGTTGAGCAGACAGAAAACATATACACTTCATAAGCAAATTCAAAGACGTTTTACACGTCGTAAGACAATAGTAGGAGGTATCGATCAACAATGGCAGGCTGATTTGGCAGATATGCAACAATTCTCAGGTGAAAATGAGAATCAAAGATATATATTGTGTGTAATAGATGTATTTTCAAAATATGCATGGGTCATACCCCTTCCTAACAAAACGGGGAAAACATTGATTAACGCGTTTGATTTGATACTAAAAACATCAAAACGCAAGCCACGTTCTTTACAAATAAAGGATAAAGGAACGGAATTTAAAAATAAAGAATTTCAACATTTCTTGAAATCTAAGCACATTCATTTGTTCACAACCGAAAACCCTGAAACTAAAGCAAGTATAGTTGAACGATTTCAAAGAACTTTAAAAACACGTATGTGGAAATATTTCACATATCACCAAACTAGAAAATATATTGAATATTTTACAAAATATTGTTGATGGATACAACCGAACATACATCGTAGTATTAAGAGGGCCCCAATTTCTGTCAATACCTCAAATGAAATTGAGGTTACACATGCATTGTATGGAATGAAACAAGCTATTCCAACCAAAAACAAATTACATGTCGGTGATTTAGTTCGTATTAATAAAACAAAACGCACATTTGAAAAGGGTTATCTACCAAACTGGACGAAAGAATTATTTAAAATATTTCATATTAATAAAAGTTTACCACCAACTTATAAAATTGAAGATCTTGATGGTGAAAAAATAATGGGTACATTTTACGGCAAGGAAATTCAAGGTATAAAAGATGATGAAAATATATGAAATTGAATCAGTTCTTGCTCGACGTACAAGACGTGTAGGTAATAAAACAATCAAGGAAACTAAAGTTCATTGGATGGGTTATCCGTCAAAGTTTGATAGCTGGATTTCATCATCAAACATAATATGAATGAACAAGATATAATTGAAAACGGAAAAATAGAAAAACAAGAGTTTTCATTTTGTGGTAAACGAATACCAAAAAATCAATTTCAATATATTTCTCAAGTAGTTATAATATATGCAATTGTTGCAACAGCCATCATCATTTAAGTATCCAACAAAGTCCTAATCGTGAATTGTTGGCTCGTTCTTTTTAAGTAGTTCTCTTGGATACATTTTACCAAGTCCCGGGTTAAAATTTAGCAAAAAACCACAGGCAGGCTTCGATTTTACAGACGGTAAAAAATGAATTCATTTTACGTAACCTTACTGAGTGATAGTTCTATGGATATTTATCCATCAAATATACAATGTTGTTTCAAAGTTAAATTACCTCGAACAGTTCGTATCGATAAAGAAAACTGGGAAATAGCATTAACGGAATTAATTATTCCTTCACAGTTTTTAAATATCAGCAAAGACGAAACAGAATTTAATATTATAAAACAAAAGATTTATCTTTCTACTCGGATGTTTCAGAAATAAAAAATAAAAAATTTGATATAAATGAGATAGGCTTTGATGAAGCTGGTACTCCTATTAAATGGATTATCAATTTTAATTTTCAACCTGGATCCTATTCATCAATAGCTCATGTATTGGAAACAATTGATAATATCATTCAAGATTCTTTTGGCGATATTTTTAAAAAAAACAAGCAAGCGATTAACGTTTGATATTCTCCGGGTATGAAACGTCCAAAATTTAGTTTCCATAAAATTCGTAAAACAGGAATTAAATTTAACCCTACATTGTTTTCAAAGTTAGGTGGAGATCCAAAGTTAATAAACGATACATTTTTTGCAATCAGTAATGCAAATGATTTTTTTCCACATTTGTCAAATTTAAATGAGGGGTTTAATCATTTGTTTATTTACTCTGATATTGTTGAATATTCGATTGTAGGACATATTCAAGCTCCGATTTTAAGAGTTGTACCATTCAAAACATCAAATTCAATTGAAAATGATATAGGTAGTCAACATATTAACATGAATTTTTAAACTTACATTATATGCCTATATCAAAATCTGAATTTGATACAATTCATTATAAATATAAGAGGAGATTCTGGCATCCTGTTCATTTTGTTCTTGGAAAGTCTATGGTGAAGTTACATTTTAGGAAAAGAAAAATAGATTGAAAATGCATCCAGTATATCGAGGAGTTACACGTCAGTATGGGGCAGGTTTAGGATCCTTGTTCAAATATGCAATTAGAACCGTTTCTCCAATTATAAAACCAATAATAAAAACTGGAGTAAATTCTTTTAAAAATGAAGGAATGAAACAAGGAATAGGTTTAGCTCAAGATATTTTTCTTCAATACAAAAATCCAAAGGATGTAATTATTTCACGAGGTAAACAAACAATGAATTCACTAGGAAAATCATTTTTGAAGAAATTAGGTATAAAAACAAAGAAAAATAAAAGGAAACATCAGTCACGTTCAATACATCGAAGAGTTAAGGTCCATAAATCAAGTAACAATCAAAAAGGTATAAAAAGGAGAAAAATATCTAACAGAAATTTAGATATTTTTGACTAAAATAAAAAATGATGCAAAACGGTTCTTGTGAATGTAGTAATGACTGAGTTGGATGTTCAATCAGTACCTCCAACCATGACTGCTATGCATGAAAGTCAGTGGATTGAACATTTTCCGATTTCCTCTCTCAACAATAATGCTCCAATAGAATTTGTAATTCCACCACAAACAGATAAATGGACAGATTTATCTCAATCTTACATGTATTTGAAATTGAAAATTTTAAAAATAGATAATACTGCATTAGACGCAGATGATAATATTGCTCCAGTTAACAATTTCTTTCATAGTATCTTCAGTAATATTGATTTATATCTAAACAATAAACTGATAACAAATAATTCTGATACATATCCTTTTCGGGCATATTTAGAAAATCTTTTGTCATATAACGCTGAATGTAAATCAACACAATTAGCGGCTAGTGAAATGTGGTTGAAAGATACCGCCGGTAAATATGTCAATAAGTGAAACAAAACATAAGTTCAATACTTTTTTGCTCCCCGTTATAAATATAACAGGTTGTAATTTTGTTTAACTTATTTGTTTTCACTTAGTGATACCTGTATGTATATTTAAAGAAGATATAACCAGGTACCGTTTTCGCGATACGCTTATATATTCATCATTTATACATCAAATAAAACAAATGTCACAGTAATCCGACCATTCTGTGCCGTTCTTTTACGAATTTCATATTCCGGACAGCCAGTTTTTCCAGCCGTCACTGCATGACCAACTTCCCGTGGTTTTGCTTACCACAGTTATTTCACTTTGCGATCACGTGTGTATATGACGTATGCGTAGTACTTCCGAAAGGTGTGCATAATGATATTATTACAGTTAATAGTTCAACAAATATTGAGAACTCCAGTTTATTAGAGCGCTGATATAAAATATATGGGACCCTAGCTGTACTTTATAAATATAAGAATGACCTAGTTACAAAGTACATACTGAAATGCGACAGTGGGTGATAAAATGGACATATTATGCAAGTTTGAACAGATGTAGGATACCAGTATGCATATATTTATATTTACATCTTCAGGTTACAATCTATTTTTCCCACGATAGTACTTATATATAATGCTAAATCAATGACCAGGCGGGCAACAGAGTAGACACTTATCAGAGCTGTTAGGTGCATATATGGACATTGTGCTATGATGGTCAAACTGTCATAAAGTCATACATGTGGGCCACTGTCCACTTACAATGAAACAATAATGTACATGGGATCAACTAAGGAAAGACAAATGACCGGGATGACGGGCCTGCAGCGGGAAAATTATATATATATATAGTCGCTCCAATTGCCACAAGGGTGGGGTGCACAGCAGGGCCAGTGACATATCCGCGTCCACAAGTTGTTTGAAGATTGTTTCCACATCCGCTGTACTTATCAGAGCGATTAATTAGCCAATGGTCTCTGCCATCCGGGCACTGCGACTGAGAAGGCCTGTGAAAAGCCAAAACACAAGGCTTATATGGCTTTTGCGACCAGTATATATCCAGATCACCATGGGCATCCGCACAGTCTGATCAGTATCTGCACTATTCGCCATTCCATCAATGAAACACACTAACAAGCAATCTATATCGTATTTAGATTACATGAGTGTGATATTTGATTAGCCTGATGACATACACTGGTCACAAATCACACAAATCCGATTTCACAGCCACATATAGGATCAAGCCATGTTTAATCAACGTAACCCCAATTTGGAAAATTCTCCTCAAATCCAAACATTTTTTATTAATTTGAAACTAGTCAGTAGGCAAATAGATTAGAAATAGTAAATAATGTTTCCATTAGTGCATATACTGTCCATGTAAAAAATGGATATATAATTGTAATTCTTTTTATCTGTCAAAGAACAAAATATGTGACTTAGTTATATTTGAGTGTTCGAAAACAGTAAAGTATTTCCTTTAACTATCACGGAAAAATAAGCGTGGGGACATTCAAGTTACACAATATTAGTCATGCAATATAACAATCATGCATGTGTAAAAACGAACACATAATGATACGATTTCGGAACTGTAGATGTGCACAGTGTATCTATTCGTCCATGTCTGTCAAACTGGACTCAACCAATCAGCTGAGAACAGGTGTGGCCTGGCGGATGCACTACTCACCGGTATGTACGATTATCAGAACAATGGTATATCGTTTATATGCGGTGATTTTAACTCTAGATGTGGAGATGTTGATGATTTTATAGCAGGTGTTGATGAGCTTTCACCAAGAAATAATGTTGATTTTAAGAGCAATATGTATGGTAATATCTTGCTAGATTTTTTAATAAATAGTAAGTATTGCATTTTAAGCGGAAGAAACTATATATCAAACGATTTTACGTCCGTATCAACAAAAGGTTGTTCAGTTGTTGACTATTGTTTAGTAAGCCATAGCGACTTGTCACTCTTTACATAATTTCATGTTTATATAATTACATAACCTATATCAACGTCGACGGGCGTAGAGGTCCTTGCTTCAACATCGATCCCAGATCACTGTTCAGTCATGGTTATTAAATATGGAATATGATACGCAAAAGGCTACACCGTTGGTAAGAAGTGATTGTTATGACAAGTTTGATGTGTCCTCTGTACCAGATACATTCCTTATGCAGAACTTGACCAATGTTAATGCAGTTATTAACGATTTCGAGGCTAGCATGATAATTCAGACAGATATTGATAAAGCACATACTGATTTCTGCTCGACAGTTAAAAGTGCAATGTATGATTGCTTGCCGTTTAAACATATACAGCCGCTCGCAGGGAGCTCAAACAAACGCAGGAGAACTGGTAAACCTTCGTGGAACGTGGACCTCATCCATAAATGAAATAATGTATGTTGTATGGAATCTTTGTTGTTACGATGTCATGATGGTAGAAGGAAAGCATAGTTAAAATGCATGTATGTTGCAGAACGTAAACAGTTTGATACATTAGTTCATGGAGCTAAGCGCATATATTGGTTTAAATGCCCATCTGATGTGTTCGAAACGCCTGACGCTGATCCAAAAGAGTTTTGGAGAACAATTGGTAAGGTTGGTATTGTCCATGATAAAGTTAAATGTATCCCGATGGAAATAGTGCTTGACGATGGTTCTATTTCAACTGGCCAACAAGTTGTTCTTAACAAATGGAATCATGAGTTTGAGGCACTACTAAATGTCATACATGATGGACCAGCAATTAGCCAGTCATTACACACGATACCAAGTAATACAGATGCGTCTACATTAGCGGATGACATATCAATATTTGAAGTACGGCGAGCTGTTATGAGGTATAAACGAGTTAAAACCTGTGGACCAGATGGAATACATTCTGGTGTATTGCACAATGATGTATCTGTATCATTCTTACATGTTTATTTAACGTATGTCTGCATTCGGGTCAGGTCCCATCGCATTGGGGTAAGGGCATTATTAATCCTATTCCAAAGTCAGGCACAACGGATCCAAGGGACCCACTTTCCTATCGGGGCATCACACTTGCTTTCACATTATATAAACTATATGCGTCTGTTATAAATGAAGGACTGACTAAGTGGGCGGATAATAATGCGAAACTGTCAGACAATCAACATGGATTCCGGACAAAACGCAGTACAATCGATCCACTTGTCAACTCTTACAACAATCATCGAAACCCGGAAGAAGAAATGTTTGCCAACGTTCTGTGCTTTTATCGACTTCAGAATTGTATATGATTGTATAAACAGACGCATTCTTTGGAATAAACTGGCCGATGCTGGTGTAAATAGTATGTTAATGCCGTTAAGTCTCTGTATTCATGTGTGTCGTCATGTGTTCGAGTCACCGATTATACCACTGATTGGTTCGATGTTACATCGGGACTACGACAGGGGTATTCATTATCTCCACTCCTTTTTAACATGTTTATCAATGACTTGGCCCTGCATATCAGCGCTATGGGGATGGGTATTCCTATAGACAATGAACGTTTGGCGATACTAATGTATGCAGATGATGTTGTGATTATTGCCGAAAATGAAGCCGATTTGCAATCAATGCTAGACGGATTGTCCAGTTGGTGCAATACTAACAACATGAACATAAACAATAATGAAATTAAAGTTGTCCAGTTCAGGCAGAGAGCTATATTTAAAACTGCAACTATTTTTCACTGTGGGGGACAAACAATTGATGTGATTGATACATACAAATATATAGGTCTAATTTTTGACGAACATTTATATTATAAGTTAACGGCTAAATTGGTAGCACAGAGTGCAGGCAGAGCGCTAGGTCTTTTGATTGCACAAGAAAATGGGTGGGATGCCATATACCGTAAATACTAAGTTGTACGACTCTCTTGTGTGGTCAATTATCTCGCATGGGGCTACAATTTGGGGCACTACACGGCATTCGTGTATCGAGGCAGTATAAAACCGTGCAATGCGATTCTTCTTAGGCACTGGTAAACATACACCGTCAGCCGGTGTGAGAGGTGACATGGGTTGGCAATTACCGACCATCAAGCAGTGGAAATCTATCTCACTCCATTGGCATCGTTTAATATACATGGATATTTCAAAAATAAATAAAAGGGTATTTTATGGGGTTCATTACAAGGTAACACAAGGTGTACAAATTGGTGCCAGAAAGCTAAAACTCGGTTAGATATTCTTGGTGTTTCCGACTATGTAGACAGTACGAATATAAATAGATGTAGTATGGTACGCGATATCACTGATCGGTTAATGCAAAACTTCGTTGAGTCAGAATGGCGTGTAGAACTAGTCAACCGGGATGTTAGTGTGCGTGGTAACGGGGGAACCAAATTAAGGCGATATAAACTGCTTAAGCAAATGTGACGGGGTGGGGGGGGGGGTGGGGGTGGGGGGGTCGAAACATACAGTAAAATTATTCTACAGCGGTCTCATATGTCTGCAATTGCTAAATTCATATGCGGCGTGGCTCCCATGCCTATTGAAACTTGTAGGTACGAACAACTTCCAATCGGAGAGAGATTATGTCCATTCTGTAATAATGAGGTTGAAGATGAATATCATGTGATTTACTTGCCCTTAGTACGATGATCTAAGACCTTCACAATTTGAACACGCTTATAGAATAGAACATACCTTTACAAATATGACGAGTGATGTTAAATTCATGTTTCTTTTCTCACATCAGAACATGTTACGATTCTGTGCCAACTCCCTTCATTTCATTCTGAAGAGAAGATCTTCATTGTTGTACACATTATCGTTCTATTCGATAGTATCAGATGCGAAGATATGTGTTTATGTGGTAATACAAATACTTTTATTTCACATACCGTTTACTTCCTTCTTAAGCTCGGTTGTATATCTACTGCTAATCAGTTCATTTCAAATCTGATTTGAGATGATATTAATTGTCTAAGCCTTTTCGTAGCAATATGCCTGTGTATATAGCCACTCGTTTGTGGTTTATTTCAATATACCTTTACACACTTTTAGACAGGTGAATAAAACACACATGTATAATGATTTATTTGCACTGTCACGATTAGTGTTTAGCTATACAATGCCGGACGGTAGCACAAAATAAGTCAAAGCGGTTGTCGTTGCCTGATTGTTTTAACAGGATAAGCTCAGTGGCAATGGCAACTTCAATGGTTTATTGTTTTCTTGCTGATTTGCGCGGAGTCCTTTCTAGTAAAAAAGAAATTATCGGAAAATATTAATTTGATGCGAGTATGGGGCTGGTTCATATATCCACAAGAGTCCCGCGTCACAAACATGTTGTGGTATGGCATCGCAGTTTATACCGATCCTGTGAAATGTGTCGATTGGGGCGCAGCAGTTTTGTGACACCATGGGATGACTGTGTTTATCAGAACAGAACATACCTTTATTAGATTAAATACATCTCTGGCCATAACATGTTGGCATAAGAGATAAAATACAGCATGTATGCAATACTAAGGCGTGACGTACAAGCATGGACAGCATGGTGATTGCTAAATATATAAGATGTATATGTTCCAGTGATCAATGATAACTGATGACTGATGCAGTATTATTGTAGTTGACAACTTGACAGCTTAGTTCTGGACAGTTGTAATAACTTGAGTTGGTAAGCAGAGCCTATACTAAACGATGTAATGAAGTCTCTAATTACCCACCCAGACACTCGTGTCCTGTTTGCCAGGTTGGATTGAGGTGGAAACCACAAACGCACTGTCCACCCAGATCCACACTGACATTTAGTTTAAACAATATTTATTTCAAATAATATACATGTATATATATGCATCAAAATACATATAAAGTAACAGTGAATAAGGATTAGAAAACAAGCTCGAAGAGCTTATGTGAATTCTTCTCCTTGAGTAAAGCATCAGTAAATGGGAATGTGGCAAGAATGCATATAATCTATACATATGTAAGTTTTGTTTGATAATTGAAGGAAAAAGAGTTATCCCAAGCAAGCGCTCCGAACCATAGGCATTGAATTCAATCGAACTGTTATAACGATATACGACTAACATTTGTCCTGCTATTGGCAGTTTACAAGATAATCGTTACAAACCGTTCAGTCGCAGGGGCAGTCTCCCGTCATGCAGTGAAACGTTTAGAGGCAATAATGAATTGTTGAACCCTTTGGAATACAAGGCTGTTTTCATTGTCCATTAAAAATTCGCTGCCGTAAATTAAGTTATTAAGGATCGGTGGACAAGGAAGAGATGACAAATATCTTTGTCAAATAATCTATTTATAATTTTTTTTTTTTTTTTTTTTTTTTTTAACAAATATGAAAACTACTTGCAAAGAGTGCAGATCCTGATGAGCCGGCTCGTCTGGATCTACACTGTTTAAAAACACCTATATAAATGGCTGTAGTGTTGAAAGGGTTAATACACGATTTAAACATGTAGATGCACAGCAGGATTGAACTTCACTTTTTACAGAGTGGGGCTGGTTCAGTTGGATCATGGGTAATATGAATGACAACATATAATCAATTACATGTATTACATATGCTAAATCAAACTTTGGCTCTTGCAGCGCTGGAGTGACATTGTCATCTGCGGGTTTATTATAAGTATTACTGTTTTTTTTTTTTAATAACACGTGCAACTTTTTATTGAAAATTCAGGTATCTCATTAATGACGATTCTCATGTACCACTCAACCACGAAGTCTTAATAGAAAAGTGATTTCTACCCAGTACTGCAAGAGCAAAAGAGGGTGAATATCTGTAATTGCAGGTTTTGTATTTATATCTGACTATGACATGTATATTATGTACGGTTTGTGGGGGATGGCCCCGACCCACCACAAACCTATTACGGGGAAAATAAATATTTTCAAAAAAAAAAAAATTATATATCTTTGTCTTTGATTTGTATAAAGGGGACATGAGAGAATGTAGTGATTAGCATTTTCGATTGCGCCACAGGCGCATGTAGCGCTATCAACTATTGATTTCCGGAATAAGTCGTAGTTCAGCGCGCTACACCCTAGCCGGATACGAGTCAGGAGAATTTGGCCTTGTCGATTAGTAGCTGTGTTGTAGTAGGTTGGTGGTTTACGCAAGTTAACATTTAGTACATTCTTAAACGAGTTAAGTGTTGGGCTGTTTCTTGCATTCGAGGATAGGGAATTCCATTCTTTTATGGTAGATGGAAGAAATGAATCTTGATACAGTTTAGTACGTGTGTGTATTAATGGAATGTCTTCGTCGTTTCTTAGCCTGTATCGAGTTTGTGTTTGTTCGGGGATTAAATTACTCAGATAAGTTGGTGTCATATTGTGTTTCATTTTGTAGAATAAAAGTAATTTGTGTTTTCTTCTTCGCTGTTCGAGGCTTTCCCATTGGGTTTATGTGTAAAGTTTTTCTATACTGCATAGTTTAGTTGCACCAGTAACAATTCGTGCGGCCTCAATTTGTATGGATTCTAGTTCATTTTTTAGTTCTATTGAACAATTATCCCAAGTACTATCGCTATATTCGAGCAAGGGGCGTATGATGGAGAAGTATGCTTTTTCTAGTGACTTTCCATTTAATGTAAATTTTAAACAACGAAGCAATCCAATGCGTTGCCAGGTGCGACTAATGACCGATGAAATGTGAGGCTGCCATTTACCAGTATCGGAAAATACGATACCTAGGTGTTTATGAGTTTCAACTTCTTTTATTATGGTATTGTTCATAAGCAGGGGAGGATGAAGTCGTCTATTTTGTTTTCTGGATATCAACATAGCCTCTGTTTTATTTGGGTTAAAGTCTACAAGCCATATCGTCGAACTGACATTTAGTTACTATACATGAGAAGTGTGTTATGTTTGTTACACCCCAGTGTTGTTTTATTAGTATACAATACACTGTTATTGTATTAGTATTAAACATATAAGCACAAGTTTCATTGCCTACATTGTTCAAATATTCGGACATATGATGCTGCTGACCACATTTATTTTATGCAAGAATATGTTGTTGCATGTATGTAAGTATGGACTATCGAACGTTATGCGAGTATATTCATCTACAACATGGAAGCCACAGTTGGTGATTATCACCATGAACTAGGCGTAGAACAATGCGCTATGTAGCCGACTTTACCAATATCGCCAAGCATACCTATCTCCCCCATGTACACTTCCAGGGAGAAGCCTTCAATTTATGTATACATTACATTAATCAAGTGATATTGTAATGCAAATTTGCAATACAATAATTCTGCATAATTATAATCACAAGCACAAGCAGTCCTTAGTTCTGTATGAAATAATGCATTTCAATAATATAAATAACTATTCACTCAAAATACACTTAGCCAGACAAGTTTAACCACCAATCTTGCAAAAACGGCTACATAACTGCGCTTATGCTAAAAAAACACAAAAAAACACGCGGAATTCCTAGCTGAGAATAAACACGTAGTAGTCGTAAATTTCTGAGTTGCAAGTGTGTGTGGTGCTAGCTGCTGATTGGTCCGGTCTCCAGCAGTGACAGTAAATATCGTATCCTTTCCTAATATATAAATTGGGTTATCTCGGGTCAGTAGGCAAATCTGCATGTGTATTGAGAGGGGAGCATCTCGCAGTTGATTGTTATCGAGTTGACCTCTACACAGTAGTGCGTGACAATGCCTATTTATAGTAAGACATGTAAATATAAAGATGGAAGAAAGGGTTTACACTTGTGACCAGTGTGACACCCGATCAAAACTGTGCAACAGCAATATGCATGCAACTTCAGATGAACACTATTGATTTATATAGTGACATACAAAGCACATTACATGTCTAATTATCCATTACATGAATGCAGAGTATGTTGATTAATATTTACACAGTAATCAAAGAAGTATTTCTGTGTCAATATGGAGCAACTGCCTTCTGAACAATAACATAACACATGCATTTCTGCATGGTCTCACCAATCCGTGATCGTGACGTATATTATACATGTGGTGAACATAGCAATACTGCAAAAGTTCCAACACTCATAACATTGCATATTTTTAAAACAATATATGGGACTTTTAGTTAGTGGGTTGGTTCGTCTAGGTCAATTGTGTAGATTAAAAAGTATATCTATGCGGTTGAAAATTTACATAGCTGGTGGTTGACACATTTAAATCCAAGATGGCATGTACATTATATAGTATTGTTATTTATTTTGGGGATAGAGGTTGAACACTCGTGATTTGGTAATTGGCTATTACAGTAGGGCGGTTTTAGGGTTCTACTTATACTGAATGTAGATATTGCATTAAAACATTAGTTTACAGTGTTCATAATTATTTTGACAAAATTGGATACATTTACAAGAGGTTTTTACTGGTTGTTTGTAATACTTGTTTAAGTTTCAACATGTTTGGGCGGGTATAGTAATATTTTGTTAAATATTGTTTTCTATTGTTATTACGCCCTTACGCCTTCATCTGTGCCAACGAAAGTATTTGTATCAGTGCTCTCCTGGCGCTTGTTTGTAATCGTTGTAAAATAAATAAAGTTTAAACTTTATTGTTATTACATAGCGGGCATTCAAATAAGTAATGGAATTCGTCACCGGTCGTGTTTAGGTTACACTTACTACATGTCCTTTCTGAAAGTTTTATATTGTTCCATCTTCCTGTTTCAATGGGTAGTTTATGATTACTGGTTCGTTATTTAATTAACGGCAGGTATTTTGATTCATATGTTGTTATTAGATATTGTTCTAGTTCTATATTATCTTTACATATTTGGTAAGATCTTCCTTTTGACGACCGCAAGAGCGAATTAGTCCAGTGCTGTAAATATTGATATTTTGAAGTTCCGGTGATGGCTGTTTTAGTTGCATGTGGGTTATTTATGAACTCTTGGCACCACAGGTAATTATATCCTGTTGAATCTAAGACTTGCTTAACATGCTTGACCCAGGAGTTAATACATACGTCGTTGTCATAATCGTGTTTCAGTTTCAAGTAAGATTGATTACGGGGTTTTAGAAAATTTATCGTTTATCACAGAGATCCAGCATCCAATCATTCGAGATTTAATTTCAATTTCCAACGGAAATCGTCCTAGTTTTGCATATATCATGTACAGTGGAGTGCTTTTACGTAATTTGGTGATGTGTCGGAGGAATGAATTATGAATTTGTTCCAGGAGTTTAACGTTTTCAAATCCCCATACTTCACTACCGTAAAGGAGTATGGGTAATATAGTATGGTCAAAAAGCTGTAATTGTATACCGAATGGGAGGTCTATCATATAACACGAATACATATATATATGTGCATGCATCAACATGCATATGTGCATATACAGTCAGGAGTGTATATGCATGCAGCTCCATACTATGCAACAAGTACATGTAATGTTGAAATGTATTAACTGTTGCTCAAAGTTTTAGCGAGCCTCTCTTGTAATTACTTTATAATGGCACTTGTACGTGTGCCTGTGTTGTACTAATGTTCTTTGTTTTATGATGTACAGTTGATGAGACGTAAATAAACAATTTAACCTTCAATATACACATGCCACATTATTTTTGACATCCGGCGGGCAACCGTTTCAACGTAGCTTCACACGTATGTCACTGATTGGGACAGATAAAAACAATGGATTCAACCAATCAGCATTTAATAGGTGTGGCTTCATTGATTTCAGAATACACCGGTCCCAAAATACACTTCCATATTTGCACGGGATCAAATTATCAGATAAGTTGTTTGCTATGCTGAACTATAAATGACATCCGGCGGTATCCGTTTGAACGTAGCTACACACGCGTGTCGCTGATTATGGCAGCTCAAAATAAAGAATCCATTTCAACTCGAAATTGTCAAAACACAAGTATGCTGAAGTGACGAATATCTGCAAAGCATTGCAGCATCAATGTACCAAGTGTCGGAGATTATGTCAGCATTTTGTAAAATAAAATACAATTTTAACATTTAATTCCTCATTTTTCTGTTTCTAGCTCGGCTGTCTGTTTTAACCGTAAATGACATGACAGTTTAATTGTATTTATTTGATTGTGTACATGCACATATTCTACACATATTGTTTGATGTTAGTGTTTGCATAAAATACAGCATCTCGTTACTACTACTATCATATGTCATTATAATGGTCACCAAAACAATTAACTTTAGCGAGGATTCGCGGTATATGTAACCGAATTTAAAGGGGCTAGTTGTAGAAGGGGGCTAAGTACTTAAATGACGTGAAGCCCTACTTTCGCTGACCAATTCAATTGCATTGTGGAAGTATATATAATTCGAATAACGGCACCTGTTGCTCATTAAAATAATAAATACAAGTTATTGTACTGCAAGTCATTACACTATACACTACTATTACATTCATCGTTAAAGCTGGAGTCCCACATGTCCAGTTGTAATATAGGGAGGCGTATGTGTTCGTCCATTCTTTAGATATGTCATTGTCCGGGCAAAATAAACATTCATTAACCATTACCCGACGTATTAATTAGCATCATTATATCTAACGTGAATTTCCACACTGATATCAAGGGATGATAACTGTGTTTTATTAAAATGTTAAACGGAAATTATTATCTTCTTATCTGCAATTATTTTGATGTGCAATGATCATACTTTCTAATCTGGCGATAAAACGATTTGTTTTCAGGTGACACATATAATTTGAATAAATCATGTAAAAACTTCCTTGCCTCATTTGCATATCAAAATAGCCTGATACCACCGCGAGTCACTATTAGTAAAATAAAGATTACTAAATGATTATATCTGTATAACGGACACTCGTAATTCTTAAAACTAGTGGAATAGTTACACAAGTATACATTTATTTAATTCCAACTAGAAAATGTGTCGACGTACTTATAACACCTATATGAGAAACTCTTGCAACAACAGATTTAAACAAACAAAACATAAACAGACCGACGGAGGACGTACGATTAGTAGCGAGGGTAATTGTATTAATGCGGAAGGACGAATCGTTACTAAGTAACACATGTGTGTAATATGAAGATATTATCTGAAGGCAAACATAAATGATTGGTGATTTGAGAAACTCTTACAAAAACATTCAAAAAATCAACAAACAGACGGACGGACGTACGATCAGTAGCGAGTAATTGTATTCGTGTGGAAGGATCTATCGTTACTAGTAATGCATATGTGCAATATGAAGATATTGACTGAAAGCAAACAGAAAGTATGGGTGATTTGACAAACTCTTACAAAAACTTTCAAAAAATAAACAGACGAACAGACAAAAGGACGGACGGACACACAGGCGAAATCCATAGGGCACCATCGACTATCGGCGGGGCCCTAATAAAGAACATTTTATGCCTACTTCATGGGACCCCCAACTTTCAACACTGTTGAATAACGTTATGAAACGTTGCATGTTGATGGCTGTCAATACTGCGTAAATTTTGATAGAGGGGCAGCTCTGAAAATACCTCAATACAAAATGGCGGCCAAATTCGAAATGGCCGCTAAATGTTTCAATTCAGCTGTAACAGCATGCACTGGAAATTGGCATCTGTACGAATTAGCGGGATGGTAATTATGGAGACGTTTGCATGTACATTGTATATTTTGTCAATATATTCCTGTTTTCATTTCCTTGAATCTTCATATGTTGACTTTCGTTTCCTGTAACGCATTCATTGCATACAACGTGTTTAATTATAATGTGTTGATTTTATTTTTAGGTGAAGACCGTACATCGTTAGTCGCAGAGTGCCCCCAGTGACATTGAAGACTGGGATAATTGCTATATGAATCTGTTTTATTTGGTCTTGAATGGTTGCTATTTACATAGGCTCTTCGTATCTGTCTCCTTTTGGCATATTGCTTCTACGGTACAATATGGAAATGATTCACAGATGTGTCCCAGGTGATCACAACATGCTATACGAGTATATAATGTACTCACGTGGTTGTGGTGGCACCGTTACAGCACGAGTCGTTGTCTCTGCAAAGAAGAAAACCGCCAGCTACTACAAAGCCCCGACGGGGACGTAGAATTTTTTTTTTTTTTTTTTTTAATTAATTCGTTCCCACGAAATAACAATTCGTTCCCTCAATTTAACAATTCGTTCCCACACAATAACAATTCGTTCCCATTGTTAATTCGAGGGAACGAATTGTTATATCGTGGGAACGAATTGTTAATTCGAGGGAACGAATTGCTAAATTGAGGGAACGAATTAATAAAAATAAAATCCATGTCCCCTGCGGGGCTCCGTAATCTACAGACGGTGTATGACACACGAGTATAGGCCGCCGGCACAATGGATACGTTCATATAATAACGACGAGTTGCCATTTATTGAAACAAACATCACTTTCGTTTTAGCCCTAAATACTCATCCTGATAACAATCTTGAATTTGTCGGTCTCTACCTTTGAATGTATTTATGCACAAATGGTTTTCGTGTGCATTATGCAGTCGACACGTTTAAACATAAAATTAATTTGATTACGGGTGATGCCACTTAAAATTGGTCACACAATTAAAATCAACGTATTGGTCACGATTTAACTTTTTTCTGCCATATGAAATCTGAATGTATACTACTGTCTGTTCCACGTTTTGCTGCCGACGTACTTTTGGCGATTAAACACATTAAATCTAAATATTTTCCAACGTTAACTACCTTTTAATAAATACAAAAAAAGACACCCTTCCCAAATGTTTTATTTCACGAAATTCGACCTTGTATTGATTTGATTACGATTTTTCTATTTTTTAACCTGATGTCAACACAGAAAGTCAAAACAACATGGAAATTTCAGAGTGATGCGTAACTTTTAAATTTAGACTCCAAATTATATATTATTGTTTTTGTTTCTCTAGATAACATGTACCTTTTTGAAATTTAGAACCATCTGCCACTCAACTGACAACGCTATTCAGCTAATTGAACTTCGTGTTATTAGGTAAATTTCAATTTCTTCGAATATGCTGTAGAATCGCTTCGTCTTCCTACTGTAAAACAAATATGGCTGCCTTTCATTCCGCCTAGCGATACAGGTCACATGGTACAAATATTTGGACGAGTCGATTCTACGCGGGTAAATTTGTTTGCGGAGAGATGGACAGTGCTTTTTTATTCTTTTGTATTAATAAAAGCGGTTGTAAAGGTCCAAACGCGCCCATTTGTTTAGTCAGCTGTTCCGTGGACGAAACATGTACTGTAATATCTATCAATACACAACAAATTGTTAAGAAAATAGTAATATATCCACAAATTGCATGGAAAATAAATGAGTAGGAAACTGGTCAGATCAGTCTTTATCTATTTTTTCTCTCGATGTTTTAGCACACGTTACGGTCACATTATCATTTATCTTTTTTTTTTATTTACTTCTGGTTCGATGGCGCGTTCAATATCTGCTCGTGCTGTTTTCCTGGCGCTATGTTTCAAACAAACAGTCTTTCGAAATTTACATAATGGCGGACGTTCAATCAATTATAAAGAATATTCAGAATTTTTCTTGCTAGAGAAAGCCTTCGGGAAGCCATGGCACATCGACAACCACAACATTCGGCTGCAGGTTGCCACTGGGTTGAGTGCCATGACCCGGGAACGGTTTCTTACCAGAACACACGTATGTATTTATGATAGTTCGTGTAAGTCCGAGTAGGATGCACGTATAGACGTCTTCCCCGTGATCTACAATTTCCTAGTGAAAAGGTGTGGCTGTCTAATCAAGTTATGTCTGTTGTATACTGCCTTTTCCACGTTTTGGTTATTAAACACATTAAATATAAAAATAAATTGTATTACTTTTTCATTAGTAACCAAAATGTCGCCATCACCAAGTAACTATTTTTGGTGAGTGGAACTTTTTTGTTATTTTAAAAATGTGCTTACACTTAAAGGAGATATAACAAGCTTTTGTTTTCGCGATACGCTTATGTATTCATCATTTATATATCAAATACAACAATTTTTACAGTAATCCGACCAGTATGTGCCGTTCTTTTACGGATTTCATATTCCGGACAGCCAGTTTTTTCAGCCGTCACTGCATGACTAACTTCCCCTTATTTTGTTTACCACAGTTATTTCCCTTTGCGGTCACGTGGGTATGACGTATTTATTTATTATTTATTTATTTATTTATTTATTTATTTATTTATATTTATTTATTTATTTATTTATTTATTTATTTATTTATTTATTTATTATTTATTTAAGACCTATTTCGGGGCCAATTTTCGATCTGATTGTACCCAATTTTTCATACCTGATTCAGTGCACCCCATACAAACAACAGGTGCCCTTGGCGTACTATAGCTACCCTGAACTATTTTAGTGATTTTGGACAATAATTTTACTTGCAACGTATATGCAGTTGAACCTCTAAACATGACACCGCCGTAATTCAGGCATATGGTCACCCCATACATGCGTACGTACATCGCAACAATGAACATACAACCCAGTGTAGACATGCAGATCCTTTATGTATAATACTGGCCTATTCTCAGGGCACGGAGTATTAATCCGTAGATCGCGACACACAACAATCGTCGTCTGCTGTTGCTTTTATATATTCCCTTTATATCTCAATAAAAAACATCGATTGACAGCACTTCAGAATGATTCTAAAGTGCTGCCAAAACACGTTGTAAATTATTCTAAAGTGCTGTCAAAGCATGTTTTGATGATATAAATGGAAAGTAGAAAATGAACAGCAGAGTACACAAACTTAAGATAGCGGTGTAAGGGTTAAGAATGTTAGGTTTCCACAACTACAAACACATTGAGGATATTACATGAGTCATGGCTCCAGATAAGTATTTTCACTCCATCATTTCTGAAGTAATTGGGTATTTCAAAATTTTAATTGGGT
The DNA here is from genome assembly GCA_029237695.1 of Conchocele bisecta. NCBI lineage: Eukaryota > Metazoa > Mollusca > Bivalvia > Lucinida > Thyasiridae > Conchocele > Conchocele bisecta. Next base: position 155,405,289 of record CM055266.1, read on the forward strand.
AAAATATAAAATCACACTACTGTTTACACCTCAGCAGACCGCAATTATTGAATAGTTTGCTTCTAAATGAAACCATGTCTTGGCATTTCATTAGAATTGTCTCCAAGATGTATTTTCATGGAAAAATAAGAAACATATGTTATTTGTTTGGTCTGTTTATTGTTTTCTGCAGCAAGATAGATACCACACATTTTTCATTGCTTTTTGATACTCACTACTTCTGATTTCAATTCGGTTTTTGACAATTTTAATTTGGTATTTAAGCAAATACGAACCTCATCTGGAGCTGTGATGAGTGATGATTCGTCATAATATGAAGCCGTACTGATTACCTAATATGTTTTCTGTAGAGGCCCAGTTACATATTCATTACACTAACTAGTGTATTATGATTTGTATTGCACTGTGTTATTAAACGTACATGCCCACTCAGTAGACACAAACTGTTCGGTATAGCAGAGACATCATCTGAGACATTTTCTGGCAAAATAAACATTCATTCACCATTACCCCACATATTTATTGGCATTATTATACATTTTATGTCAGACGTAAATTTCCACACTGATATCAGGGGTGATAACCGTGTTTCCTTAAAATGTTAACGGAAATTATATCTATTCTCTGTATTTATTATTTGATATGTAATGATCACACTTTATAATCTGTCGAAAATATTATTTCTTTCGAGTGACGCAAAAAATATCATGTCTCATTTACATGTGAAAATAGCCTGATACCACCGCGCGTCACTATCAGTAAATTAAACATTACTAAATGAGTATATCTGTATAGCGGCCACTCGTAATTTTTAGAACTGATATAGTGACACAATTATACACTTATTTAATTCCTATAAAGAACAGTTTGTACCTACTGAGTGGGTATGCAGCTTTAAACTGTGACAGCCTATTTTATGCAATAAATTCACCAAAATAATAGATCCGGCTCTGGAATAACACTCCTACTATCTGTTTCATGAAACCTGTCTAAATTGTACGGCTATATAAATGACGCAAAAATTATATAGAGTTCGATAATATTAAATTATAAGCAAAATTTAAGAATGAGCCTACTTTTTATTTCGTGAAATTTGCTCAAATATTGATTTAATTCCGAAAAAAATGTCCACATCTTCACAGAGGGATTTAACATGGGGATTTTTGTTGTAATTTCAGAAATAGTGGACCGATTTTAAAACTGTATCTTTCGTTTTCTTAGTTAGATCATTTCCAAGCTATCTAGCTATGTTTCAGAATCCCATATAGAACTCATCTTTCGTAATAAAATCAATATTTTACCAAATGTCACGAAATAAAAAGAAGGCTCATTCGTAAATGGTTATCAAATTTAATATTGTTTTTGCATTGTTTAGATGGCCGTAAAAAATGGGCAGGTTTCGTGAAACAGACAGAAGTAGCATCGCCATACATTTCAGAGCTCAATCGTAAATTCCGCATGCGCCTGCAATTTATGTCAATGTTGAACGTCATCTACGAAACAATATTGCACGTACTCGAAATCAATATCGGCGGAAGTGGGAAATGCGATAAGGGGGGTACTAACAACAAAGTCAAATGCAGCCGGATTCTATACCGACATGTCAGTATTGTCAGCACCGGTAGTTGCTAGGGGGATCCAAAAAGAATGTTTGAAAATGATGTAAAAGTTATACATTAAAGGTACATGCCCACTCAGTAGATACAAACTGTTCTGTATATCAGAGACACCATCTGAGAGATTTTCTGGCAAAATAAACATTCATTCACCATTACCCCGCGGAATGATTGGCATTATTATACATTTTATATCAGACGTAAACTTCCACACTGATATCAGGGGCGATAACAGTGCTTTCTTAAAATGTGAACGGACATAACTATTTATTCCCTGTATTTATTTTTTTGATGTGCTATGATCACATTTTATGTCGAAACTATTATTTTTTCAGGTGACGCATTTAATTAGTATAACTAATTAAAAGATACCGTGCCTCATTTGCATATGAAAGCAACCTGATACCACCACGCGTCACTATCAGTAAAATAATCATTACTAAATGATTATATCCGTACAGCGGGCACTCGCAATTTTTAGAACTGGTGGAATAGTGACACAATTATACACTTATTTAATTAATATAAAGAACATTTTGTACCTACTGAGTGCGAACGTACATTTAACATGAGTGTGAAGTAAACGAGTACGTTAATGAGGGATCGTAGTTAGTTATTTCCCTTTGCAAATATATTTATAGAGATCCGGTCCTATTCTATATTTCAGCGTTTATTTCTTAATGAATAGCACAAATAGTCAGTTTTGCGAACATAGTAGGCGCACAGGCGTGCAGTCTGATCTGAGTCTACACTGTTTTCAATAACAATCATACGTGTGAAAATATGAATCTGGCAAATAATGTAGTCCCAGATCAGATTGCGTAGGTATGTAGTATGTAGTATGATCTGGATCAACACTAGTCAACATTACACAATTTGGACCGGATTTCTATATAAATAAATACGGGATATAACTAGCTACATGTACGATTCCCCATTGATATATGGCATACAATATCTGTATTATTTTCATTATCTTACTACTTTCTATGGTGGCATATATTTGCCATCGAGATGTTGACATACTTTATCACAACATGTCGATTTAAATATCGCATGTAGACATAAGGTAAAACTATGTCGACATGTTGAGATAAATTACATAGACATGTTGAGATAAAATATTACATTATGTCGACATGTTGTGTTAAATTATCACTTTATGTAGACTTGTCGCGTTTAACTTATCACAAAATGTCGACATGTTGTGTTAACGTATCACTTTATGGCGTGATATTTAAGTCGACATGTAGCGGTAAATTATGTCAATGTGGCCGGTCTTGCTCTTATTCCCCCTGTACTCTGGGATACCTCCCCTAAAAGGCCGGTAAAGTGTTTGTGATTGTTCTCTATCTGGAGCGATGTCACTAGTCAAAGTGAAATGGGCAGAACTGTAAATACAATATTTACCAGACAATTATTTTAATATATTTTACATGTACAATGGCGATGTGAAGAGAATGGCGTCGAATGAAAAAGTGTCAATACAAGTCAATACACGGTTCCCGATTTCTAAATGGATTTCCAGCGATATTTGCAATATTAATTGATATTTATATTGCACATATCGCTAGAAACAAGACAATACAGCAATACACAATATTATACCGAAACTTTATCTGTAAATACAATATTTACCAGACAATTCCTTTTTAATATATTTTACATGTACAATGGCGATGTGAAGAGAATGGCGTCGAAAGAAAAAGTGTGTCGTGTTGCGAGCGCATACAACATGCATTCCAGTGTTAGTCACGTGATAGGATATCCATAGTGCAGCCGATAAGTACTGAAATAGAACAGTTCAGTATGCTACATTTCCATTACTTGGGTCGTACATGTTTAAGGAAAGAAGACATAAGGTGGGTACACTATTAACTGTTTATTGTCTAGGTAATGTTACGGTTACAATTCATTTCAACGTGTTCAAAGAGGATACATTAATCGGACATGTACAAGAGTTACCGATATGTACAAGAAGTAATGTTGGTAGTCTGTCATAATCTTGAAATATTCCATATTCTCACTTCTGCTGACTACATGTGGCTCCGTGGAAACACTAGAATAGAAGCACGTCAGTTATGAGATACATGCACTTAGTTATACAGAGAGTGTAATTATATAAATGACATGCATCTTCAAAGCATGGATCAGCGCAACGCTCTCTGTATCTGAAAGCTGGAAACAAAATCATCTGTACTGATTTCTGTGGTTATACATGTCATTTGGAAAATATATCTACTATATATGTTTGTGTTGTTATTTACAACAATCATTGTCATCATGTACACAGTATACATCTACCAGCTGGAGTGCCCGTGTATCCCGAAATAAGGATACCAGCCCTATATTAGTAGCAAATGTCTGCTGTGTAACCAATTCCCGCTTGGGAACAAATGTAGATAGCCAGGATCATCGTTAATGACTTAATACCCATACAGACGCTAGCTCCACGGCCAGTATTTGTTATCACATTTCTACACATGATAAGCATCACATTCGTCAAGTCTCTGTTAATAGGTTTATACTTAGTACATAACACACGTTGGTATATATACAATACACTAGTAGTATATATCATAAGGTATCAAGTTTCTGTTAATAGGTTTATACCCAGATGACATCTACCCGTGGAACGATGGATGTGTGCTGGGCGTTAGACAATACCCAAGCGTTAGATGTCAACCAGGCGGGTGTGGTTCTTTGTCGTCGGGGTCTACTGAGGCGATGCACGTCCGCTTCATCCTCGCTTGACTAAACGGTATCGATATCTGTATTGCTGTTTACCAGCGATCCCTCATAATGCCGCGACTTGGATCGAGGTATCAGCCCCGGATCTCCAACACGTCTCTTCATCGGTATGACATATGGCTTTATCGCCGGAATGCTCTGAGTGGTAGTCTCCGCTATTCCTATATTGGAGTCAGAGTTCTGTTCCTCAAGCTCAAAGTCTTCCTGACTTGTGATCTCCTCCAAGGTGTTTGACGGTATAGCGACTCCCAGTGACCTATCAACAGATGCCGCGGCGGTGGTCTCAATCTGTTGGATATCCTCCCGACTCCTTTGATCTGTATGGTCAGCCTGGCAAACATCAACGATGGGGTTGTGTTTCGCAGGTCTGTCACTCTGTCTATCTGTTGTTGAGGATATCCAACCACATGGTAGCAGTAAATTCCTGTGCACCGTTCTTGCCTTCTTGACCCTCCCTTTTTCGAGTACGATCACATACACAGGGATATCTGTAAGAGGCTGTCTCTTTACTACATATGGTTGACGTTCCCACTTGTCCGCGAGTTTGTTCTTCCCGCGTATACCAACATTCCGCAGGAGCACCATGTCCCCGGGGTGGAGAGTAGAGTGTCTGACTCTCTCGTCATACGAATACTTTTTTGCTTCTGTGCGCTTTTGCTGGCCTCCTTCCTGGCAGCTGTGTAGGCCACATCCAACCGGTCAGCCAATTTGTTCATGTACTCCGGTGTACTACGAGCGGACATGTCCTCGGGTCTGAGGCCGAGGAAGGCATCAATATCGAGGCGCGGATGTCTCCCAAAAAATAAATAGTATGGTGAGTACCCCGTGCTGTCATGTTGAGTGCAGTTATATGCATGTACCAATGTAGGTACATGCGACTTCCAATCATGCTTCTGACAGTCCTCCAGAGTACCCATCATCTTCAACAGTGTTTGGTTGAATCTTTCTACAATCCCATTACCTATGGGATGGTAAGGAGTGGTTCTTGATTTTCGCACCCCTGCTATGTCGCATGGCCCTTGGATAACCTTGGATTCGAAGGTTTGGCCACGGTCACTGTGGATTGTCGCTGGAAACCCGTAGTGCACGATAAAGTGATCGAACAGGACCATCGCCGTCGTTCGTGCCGTCTGATTCCTCGTCGGGATTACTTGTGCATACCGCGTGATGTGATCCATTATGATAATGGAATGTTTTCGAATCCTCCTTTGGATGCTTCCAACGACAGAAAATCTATACACACCAGTTCCAGTGGCGCAGACGATGAAATATTTACGAGCTCGGCATTCCTGGTGGGCACAGTCTTCCGCAGGGTGCAACGAGAGCAAACCTTCACTTATTCATGGACAAATCGGTCCATGCCTGGCCAATATCATCGCTGTTTGAATAATGCGATCGTACGATCCCGACCTTGGTCACCCAAATCGTCGTGAAGGGATTTAAACAGCTCGTGCCGAAGTATCTCAGGAAGGACAAACTGATTAATTCCTTGATCTTGGAAGCGCGATTTCCTGTACAGGACTTCGTTGCAGATGCAGAGCTGATCCCAGTGTCGCAAGTATCGGCTATCAAAACATTCAGTATCAACCCGCGTAGCAGTCGGTCGAATAACCTGCTTGATAAAGTCGATCACTTGATGGATCTGTGGATCAGCCATCTGTGCAGTCTTCCAATCTTTGTCGCTAATTGCAAACTTATCTAGCAGCTCCTCTGGCGGATTTGGAGTCGTTCCCTCAGGAATATCTGTCAAAACTGTCACAGATAAAGTCTCGGCATATGGACAATCTTCAGGGGCAACGGATGCCGACTGGCAGATGGCTTTCAGCAATGGTGGATTGAGCTCTTCATCTCTGGTTGGACGTCTTGACAAACCATCGGCGTCAATGTTGTCCTTGCCACTTCAGTAACAGATGGTAAAGACATAATTCGCTAGTGTTGCTACCCAACGTTGTCCTGTCGCATCTACCTTGGCTGTAGTGAGGATGCATGTGAGAGGATTGTTGTCCGTCACTACCTTGAACGTGGTCCCATAGAGGTAGTCGTGCAGCTTGTCTGTGATTGCCAATTCCAGTGCCAGAAACTCGAGTTTGTGTTCTGGGTAGTTTTTCTCTGAAGTTTTCAGACTGCGACTGGCGTAGGTTACCACTCGGTCTTTTCCCTCTTGTTTCTGGTACAGCACTGCTCCAAGACCCTGCAACGATGCGTCCGTGTGCACGGTGAATGGGAGTGAGTAGTCGGCATATGCTAATACAGGGGGCTTGACAAGCTTGTTTACCAGTGTATCAAACGCCGCCTGCTGAGCATCTTCCCAGACGAAATGGACTTTTGGTTTCTTGGATCTTGCTGTCACGTTCGTAGGAATCCCTACCAGCAGGTCATTTAACGGTCTGGCAATACTGGCAAATCCCTTAATGAAACGCCTGTAATAGCCCGTAAATCCCAAAAACTTCCTAACATCTCTGGTCGACTTTGGAATAGGCCAGTTCTTCACCGTCTCTATTTTCGCAGGATCTGTCTTGATTCATTCCTCCGAGACAACGTGTCCAATGTAGATTACTTCTTTCTGGAAAAACTCGCATTTCGATGGCTTCAGCTTGAGGTTATACTGACGTATTCTGTCGAAGACAGCTTTTATGCGCCTGATGTGCTCCTCAAAGTCTGATGAAAAGATGATGATGTCATCTAAGTATATTAAGCATTCACGAATATTCATATCATCCATGCGTCTTTCCATCAGCCTTTGAAATGTTGCGGGAGCATTGCAAAGCCCGAATGGCATACGATTTGCTTCGAAGAATCCACTAGAGCAAACTTGAAATGCATTTTTATGCTTGTCCTCTTCTTTCATCTCCACCTGCCAGTGACCGCTTTTCAGATCGAGTTTGGTGAAGTACCGTGAGCAAGCCAAATTGTGTAGGGTCTCTTCAATCCGTGGAATTGCATAAGCATCCTTAATAGTCCGTTTATTCAGCTTACGTTAGTCAATACAGAAACGTATTGTTCCATCTTTTTTTCTGACAATAACTACGTTTGACGAAAAGGGACTGCTTGATTCCTGGATGGCTCCGACGTCTAACATTTGCTTTACATGCTCTCGAATTTCTTGAATAAGGGATGGTGGAACTCTTCGATATGCATCCTTAAATGACTTCTCTTCGGTCAGGTGAATCTCGTGATGAATTACATCGGTATGTCCAATGTCAGTGGCCCCTTGTGAAAATATGTCTTGCCATTTAGACATCATGTTCATCACTGATCCTTTCTGATCTTCTGTCAGATCAGAATCCTTCAGCTCAATCCCATAAATTGACTTCTTCGAAGGTGGTTTGCTGTCGTATGCTGTTTGTTGGCAGAGGTGTACCGTAGGTGTGTGGTCTGAACCCGAGGGTGAACAACTGCGAAAAACTTTCACTTCCTGAAGTTCGCATAGTATAGCCTTGGCTGGTATTCTAACTGTTTTTCCGGAGAGGTGGCACGCTTTCACAGGTACTCTTGCGGAGATTCCAGGGTTATTTAAGCTGACTAAGTGCGGGCACGCAGCAACCTTTCAGCTGTATTCCTGGGAGCACCTCTCGGTGACGGCGGCTTCTACCTGTTTGGTTTTCCTGACGAATCAAATGATGGTTCGTGTTTCCATATATTTCAAACAAAGTTTGTGTGTCGTTCCCACTAGACCTACGTTGAGATGTGCAATCGATTCAAAAGCCAAGGCCCATTGTTCTGGAATATCATCTTGATCTTCGGAGGTGCTGAATTTATACAACCTTACAATGTTAGTACCCACTATGACTGGTACCTCTCTATTATATTCGGTCATTGGTACCACTAGCACAGGTACACACATAGGATGGTCATTCATGAAAGGAGTTTTAACTTCCACTTCTATGTATCCCATGTATGACATTGTTTGTCCATTCGCCCCTTCAACTTTCAATCCCAGTTGGTCTATGTTATGTAGAACTGGACATGGCGTAAGTTGGTTGAAGCAATCAATACTTATCGTGCTAACCATAGAGCCAGAATCAATGAGTGCTTTCATCTCTACTCCTTCAATCCATATCCGACTCTCATTGGTAGAGCCAATCAATCTATCGAGTAGATGTGTGTTAGGGCTTTCCTCAGAGGGTTTGCCTGCCATCTGCCCTGCGATGGAGGCACCTCTTAGTTAAAGAATCGGCTTCATTCTGTGGTTGATGTTCTGGTTCTCTCCCTTGACTTTTCTCTGTATTTTCTCTTTCTACGGACTATTGTTTGTTCTTCTTTTTGTATAGCCATCCTTTGTTTCTTGATTTGTTCATTTCGTCCATTTTATTTTCCATACTTTCCATCCGAGTAAGTAGATCCGCAAACATATTTCTGTCCTTGTTCAACTGTATCTGGGTTTGATGCATTGTTCCTCTATTTCTTTCCTGATACTCTGTTTCACTATGTTGTGTCTCTTTCCGGTGATTCTCTATCTCAAACTCTTCAGACCTTACTTTCCTTCTTCAGACCTCAAAATCTAATTCTGTTTCGAAGTACATTCTTGTCGCATTTCTCAGTTCATCACTCCACAAGCCCCTCCAGAACTTTATTCTCAACATTTCATTTTTCTGCACTGCGTTTATCTGACCTTTGGTTATCGCCCTTTGCAGTATGTCTTCTAGGCGCAGGCCCCAAGATGTGACGGGTCTCATTTTCCGCTTGCCTTGCACTAAAATTGCTGTAGTACAGACTGACCACTGACCACATTTCCAAATATACTCTCTATTGTATCGATTATCTCTTGGGCTTTGGCTAGAGGGCCTAGCGGCAAAAGCACTCGCTTAGCTTTTCCGCGAAGTGAGTGTCGAATAGCTTGTGTGACTAACTCGTCTGGATAGGTGCGCATCAAGCATTCTACCTCTAGAAGCCATAATTATTATATCAAATCCACTTTCATTCTTTGGGACGGGTTCCATCCCGGAAAATGTGGTCATTGTTGGTTTCAGGTATATATCTTCTCATGCTGTTTGTCGGAGACTGGGTTAGGAGAACTGGTGATGTTATAGTCATATATTTCTGTTTGCTGCCTTTGTTCTTTCTTTTTCATTTCCTCCTCTATTGTACTTGCTAATCTCTGCTCTGCTTCATACAGTATTGTGAGTCTTATACTGAATGTATTACATTATCACAGCCAAAATTGCTGTGATAAATAATGTAATAAATGTATCTCGTTCTGGTTGTTCCGCTGCTTCCCATTCTACCGCTTTCTCCCAATGTAATGGATTGTGTGCACATCTCTCTGTCTCGTGGTAACGCAGTCTATCTCTCATAATCCTAATTTCTTTCTCTCTCATCTGCGCTATCCTATGGGAATTCTGAATTATATCTCTCTGCTCCTGCTCTACTATCGCTTTCTCCCTTAGACTATTATCCAGTCTACACTATTCCACATTGATCTCCTCCAGCCTACTCTCTCTTCTTCTTTCTTCTTGTATCCGGCTATACCTCAGCTCGTTCTCTTGTAACTGTCGAGTTCGAATTCTCTCTTCGACCATTCTCTGTCGTTCAAGATCTAACTGGTTTTCTTTTTATTGTACTATCATGCGATCCCTTATGAACTCTTCCTCCATCTTTTCATATCTAAACTCGATGGCTTCCAACTGATGAATTATGCTTTGTTCTTCTTGTATTAGCCGTTGTCTTTCTATTTCCATTTTCGGTTCTCGTTTCCTAAGTAACGACACTATCTATTGCTATCCTCTCCATTTCTGTGTACTTCTGTTGGAGTAATAATTTCTCTTTCGCAGTTCTCTCTACCTGTGACTAATTATCAGGCAATGTAGGCCTTTTCGGTTTTGTTTCCTCTGATGTAAATACTGGGTATTAACATTTATCGAGAAAACTAGGACAGTCGACCAGTGTCGTTTTCTTTTCTGTGGAATGCATGGGTGTATGCGATTTCACAATCATGTTGTCCCTGCTAGATAGGGAGTCATCCAACGACTTGACACCAACACTATTTTTCTGTGAAATCAGTTGGTCCCCAAAATACTTGTTCGTTACTGGACACTGCATCCTGTCGAAGTTTCCAGGTGTGACTGCTGGTGATTCTGATTATGGATGGTGTTGACAACCGCTTACCATTACCCCTGTCTGATGATACAGCATTACCCGGATAATCCAAAAAGACAGAATGACTGTGTTTGCTGGATGGTCTTATAACCCCAGAAACACCAGACTGTGTGGTAGGTGCTTGGTGACCCATAGCTCCTGTGGTACCAACTATTTTCTTGGCACCACCAGGAAGTTGACGTCCAACCAACACCTCCTCTGTCGTCAATGCTGCATATCGTCTCACATGTATATTCATCCTTCTCAGTTCCCTTTCATCCATACTGGTAGTTGACAGGTGTAACTTCTCCATCCTGCTGTCTATGTCCTGTACCACCCCCATCAGTCGTGCTTGTTCCTCTTCTAGTTGATTTTTTTCTGTTAACCATCGTATATTTTCATGATCCACCTCGGATATCTCCTCCCTGAGATTCTTCAGTTCGCGATCTCCAATTTTCGCTATTATGTGTGTTGTTACCGTTTCCGTACGTACTACTAGCGCTATGCACTAAGTATACTCCCCTGCTGTATACGTAGCTATTGTGGCTACTGTAGCAATGTTTTTGTTTTTTTGTTTTTTTTCTCTAACCTACTACACTAATTACCATAAGGTAATCCTCAGTTCTATGTGGTATGCCGAGTCAGCCATTACTAAATCACTGGATTATGCAACTTCATATGTCATATGCAGAGTAAGTATGGTATTAACTGGGTGGGGTACGCGGGGTAAGTATGGTATGAAGTGGGTGGGGTATGCGGGGTAAGTACATTATAAATGGGGTTGGATACGCGGGGTAAATATAGTAGGCAGTGGGTGTCGAACGTGGGGTAAGTATGGTATGAGGTGGGTGGGGTATGCGGGTAAGTACTAAATTGGCATCAAGCTGCTACACTGAAGTGACTTGAGAATTTAGTACAACTAAATTCTTGACTAAGTTTCTCTCGTCGAATTTCGTCGTAAACCAATCTCGTGATTGGCAAGTACCACGGTAAGTATGATATTAAGTGGGTGGGGTATGCGGGTAAGTACTAAATTAGCATCAAGCTGATGCACTAAAGTGGCTTGACAAATTTTAGTTCAACTCAATTCTTGACTAGGCTGCTCTCATCGAATGTCGTCGCAAACCAATCTCGTGATTGGCAAGTACGCAGAGTAAGTATGGAATGAAGTGGGTGGAGTATGAGGGTAAATGTCACAGGGTGAGAAAAATGTGCACCGGCCCGTGGCTCGAACACGGGACCTCTGGTTTACCATACTATCGCTCTAACCGACTGAGCTAGCCGGGTACGAATACACACTTCCTCCCCTCAGTGAGTTTCGTACTGCGACATACTTCCCCGCCAAATTGGAAGTCTTCCCCGAATTCTATATTTAATTCGTCTCTGAATTCCATATATTTGGTACATGTTGGGTAGTATATATATCAGTCACGGTCCCTAATTGGGCGCCAAATGTCACAGGGTGAAACAAATGTGCACCGGCCCGGGGCTCGAACCCGGGACCTGTGGTTTGCCGTACCATCGCTCTAACCGACTGAGCTAGCCGGGCACGAATAAACATTTCCTCCACACAGTGAGTTACGTACAGTGACATACTCCGCCGCCAAATTGGAATTCGTCCCCGAATTCTATATTTAATTCGTTTCTGAAATCCATATTGTTGGTACATTTTGGGCAGTATTTATCAGTCACGGCCCACGTTGGGCGCTAAATGTCACAGGGAGAGAAAAATGTGCACCGGCCCGGGGCGTCACCAACATATGTCACACGTGATACTTACTGGCCCCGGAAGATGTGTCTTCCAGAAATCGTCGTTCTGTCTGTTGTCCTGTGTCGTCCTTGTGTCTTGTAATGGCAGACGCTGGAATCATAGACAGGTATAAACCTTACAGAACAGTGGACGAGGCCACAGGTGGAAGACTCGGACCTGGGCACAAAAAAATACATTACCCCACCCACTTGGTCTCATACAGTACTATCTTCCATGACACAAAAACAAATCCCATTACAAAAAATCCATTACCTCACCCATTTGGTCTCATACAGTACTATCTTCCATTAATGGATTTTTTTTGTAAGGGGCATTTTCTTTTGTGTTATAGGTCCGAGTCTTCGACCTGTGGACGAGGCCAGTGTCTATTCGGCATTGATATTTATGTCTGTATTATGTCTCTGGAATTACTTAATTATATCCACATTTTGAAAAAAAATGGGTACATGTATATTGTTTTCGTCACGGGTGTCCGTCCGTACATGTCTACGTCCGTACGCCCGTACGTTCGTTCGTCCGTCACGTTTCTTGTAGTAAGTAAAACTGTTTAATAGTAATATGTAGGGACTTAAACTTGGTGTATGCCTTCCTTATGGTTTGTAGTTGCGAAAAGTGAATTTAGATTTTTGATTCGACCCCCGATCATGGCTAATCTCCTCTTGTCAACTTAGAATTTCCCAATTCTGCCTGGTAAGAAGTAAAACCTTTTAACCGTACATGTAAGAGGTAGGCACTTGAAACTTGGTGTGTGCCTTCCTTATGGTTTGTAGATACGCGAAGTCAATTTTGATTTTTGATTGGACCCCCGGTCATGAATTATCTCCCCGTTTCAACTTTATTTTTGGAAAAAGTGAGTACATGTATATTATGAGTATACTGCGATGGCACGCCATTAACTGTGCTCTAGTTTTGTATTATGAGTGTATTGTCATTGGCAGCAACTTCATATCGACATAATTGGCATACAAGACGATAAAGTTAGGACAGTATTATAGACGGTGTTTGTAGTAATGTCTGGATGCCACCTGGATGCTTCTCAAGTAAATATGAGACTCAGCCATTGTCCATCCTCTACACGATAAACATGTGCTTTGTGTGCGATTAAATTGCTGTGCCTGTCATGACGTATTGTGGTAGGATGAGAAACTTAAGTCAAGTAAATAGTCTTCTTCTGCTTATGTTTCTTCTTCATTAGACATCAAGTTTATCAGACAATGCTGTGCTTGTGGCAAGCGGGGCTAATTCGGTTTGGTCAAAATACTCATCGGAGACGAACAGATTGCTGACCAACGGTTTCCTAGTTATATTGGACCATATATGCATTTTCAGCTATCAAATATACTAAAGAGTCCAAAAGGGAGTAGAGATATATATATAATGTACTCATAAACATTCGAGTTCAGCCCTCTTCTATTGATAATTGGAACACTGTTCTTAATATAGATAGTTGGTTTAGTTGGACGTATGCATTTCGCATTTCGCTTACCGTTTAGAACCACATTAGACACTCAGTTGAGATTTTTCCAATATAGAATAAATCACAGAATACTAGGCACAAACTCATTTTTACATAAAATCGGCGTTAGACAAAACAATTCCTGCACGTTTTGTCACGGAGAAGTAGAAACAATCGAACATCTATTGTGCAACTGTCCAATGATACAAACATTTATATCTTCTTTTAAAACATGGATTACTGATAATTGCAACGGTATAAACAATGTGGAACTAACTATTGAAAGTGTTTTGTTTGGAACAATGAAATATGGAACAGTTTTTAATAAAATACGTATGATAACTAAACTATATATCTATAAGTGTAAAATGAGAGAAATAACCCCAAATATAAATGGGTTAAAATTTGATGTAATATATCTATTCGATATTAAACAAAATCGCACTGAAGGAATCAAACCTAAACAATGTTGACAAGATATGGGAGCCATTCAAGAATATATATGCACACGAATCGCAGCCAATTGGTATCAATTAACGAAACATGTAGACACACCCCGCCCCTATTGTTCACAATTTATTGAACTGCTCTGTCCGGCCTGGCTTATATGGAAGGTAATATCCGCCATAATTCTATGTGACTTGATGCTTGCGTGCTGATGACATTACAACTTATATTCATGTTATTTCATTCGTCATTTGTATTTATTACATTTGAAATCTGCTTGTTGTAATTGTATTTGTCTTTCTTACATGTCCATTCTGCTGATTGCTTTGTTCATTCGTCTTATTTACATTACAATTATTGATACGTCCTTATTCGTGTCCCTGTTTTATTGCTTAGTGCAACTAAGCATTTGCAGTAGAAAGTAAGAACAAAGCACGCAGCACTTTGAATAAGGCCGAAAGCAATAAGGACAAAGCCGCAGGAAGTAAGCATCAAGCCACAGTCCGAAAGCGGAAAGCCGCAATCAGAAAGCATCAAGACACAAGCAGAATGATGCAAGCAATATATGGGTTAGTAGTGCGTCATTATGACGTCAGATGGCACTGCTGTCCACTCAAGTAATTCTCCCTCTAATAAATTATAGTCCGACTTCTGATTGGCTGTTCAAGTCACACCTCCAATGCCGGTGTTGATGTAAGATTTCAAATACAAATTATCACAGTATAGGTTAGAAGACACCAAATAGTTTTACTATATACTGTAACCGAATCCCATCCAATAAGGCCAGTCTCTCCTACTTTCACTATTCGTATGGATGTTGTGGGACCTACTTGTCCATGACCTGCAGCCGGTCTGTACTGGTTCTTCATGAAGTAAACAATAGGTTCACTTACTCCTAAGAAAGAAAAATCCAACCTCGTCATGTCCCCCAATATTGTTTACATTTGTTTTTGGCCACGGAAACTCTGTTTACATCACATGACCAACATTCCCACATGTGCCTCAAGTGAAACTGGGTAGTAATGGATCAAGATTTGCAAACAAACTGTGTCAGTGACCTCAAAACACCCGCACGATTTTGTTCATACCGGACAATTATTACCCCTTGACGATTTCGCACCATTTATTATTCTCTAACCTATATTAACTAAATTGCATATGTATGTACGGTGTTTGACTTACTAATGTGTTTTATACATACATGTATCCTCATAATTAAATTACATATGTACGTAATTGAAGACAATCACATTTGTATAGTAAGTTACATATATGGTAACTTTATGGCACGCCGTTTTACTATTTATCCCCAAAACAAGATATCTCATAAACTTTAGTAGATATATAATATATTATATAAAATATCTACTAAATAAATAAGATATTTAGTAGATATCTTAGATAAAATTTTATATCAGATATCTACTAAAGTATATAAGATATCTCATAAACTTTAGTAGATATCTTATATAATTTAGAATATATCTTATATAATATATAAGATATCTACTAAAGTTTATAAGATATCTCATATACAATTTGATATAAGATATCTACTAAAATATATAAGATATCTACTAAACTTTAGTAGATATCTTAGATATTTTAGTAGATATCTTATATAGTATATAAAATATCTTATATAGTTTAGTAGATATCTACATTTATTATTTAAATAAGATATCTACTAAAGCTATATAAGATATCTTATATATTTTTAGGAAAGTTTAATTAAAGTACAAAATAATGCATTCTCCCCAATAATTTAGCACCGCAGCAATTTTCTACACTGTTCATACATACACCCTTGCTAGGGTCTACGCTCACCATTCAGGGTATACGATGGTCGCCTGGGACGGCGGTCTGAGCATCCGGTTGATCATGATCTACACTGTTTACTGTTTCCCACCCTCCACCCTCCTCCGCCCTCCATCAATAAACGTACTCCCTCCTTATATAAGGGTGGAGGGTGGGAAACAGTAAACAGTGTAGATCATGATCAACCGGATGCTCAGACCGCCGTCCCAGGCGACCATCGTATACCCTGAATGGTGAGTGCAGACCCTAGCAAGGGTTTATGTATGAACGGTGCAGATCGAGACTGGTGCGATAGTGTAAACCCTGATCATCATAGGTAACATTGTTTCTTACATACACAGTTGTGAATTGCGGGCAACGGTCCCGGATTTACTAGGTAGGGTCGGTCAGCTTTTATTTTTATACGAAATCACCATAAATGTTTGGGCTTACATGCCAAATAGTACCGTAACATACATTCTGCATGGCCCTAATCAACAAAGCGAACAACTATTAAGTCAGCGGCTGAATCTCAGACATACAACAACAACAATAACAAAATGGAAGCGGACTCTGACCATGCTGCTGTTGTTGTTGTTTTTCGGACAGGTTTAAATGGCGGCCCGGATATATTTGTAACAGACGATGTGATTGGTTGTTACTACCACACGAGCTGAATTGTAACCACACGAGCCCTTAAAAGAGCTCGCGTGGTCATTGTAGGACGCGAGCTACAATATGCACACGAGCCATTCTTCACCACGCGAGCCTAAACAACAGCACGCGTGGTTACCTTAGCACGCGAGGTACAAGACCCACGCGAGTCATTATAGCACACAAGCCCTTAAAAGAGCTCGCGTGGTTTGTAGGATGCGAGTTACAATATGCACACGAGCCATTCTTCGGCACGCGAGCCTAAACAACAGCACGCGTGGTTACTTTAGCAAGTGAGTATATACAAGACCCACGCGAGCCATTATAGCACACGAGCCCTTAAAATCGCTCGCGTGGTCATTGTAGGACGCAAGCTACAATATGCACACGAGCCATTCTTCAGCTACACTAGCCTAAACAACAGCACGCGTGGTTACTTTAGCACGCGAGGTACAAGACACCACGCGAGCCATTATAACACACGAGCCCCCTTAAAATCGCTCGCGTGGTCATTGTAGGACGCAAGCTACAATATGCACACGAGCCATTCTTCAGCACACTAGCCTAAACAACAGCACGCGTGGTTACTTTAGCACGCGAGGTACAAGACACACGCGAGCCATTATAACACACGAGCCCTTAAAAGAGCTCGCGTGGTCATTGTAGGACGCCAGCTACAATATGCACACGAGCCATTCTTCAGCACGCGAGCCTAAACAACAGCACGCGTGGTTACTTTAGCACGCGAGGTACAAGACCCACGCGAGCCATTATAGCACACGAGCCCTTAAAATAGCTCGCGTTGTCATTGTAGGACGCAAGCTACAATATGCACACGAGCCATTCTTCAGCACGCGAGTCTGAACAACAGCACGCGTGGTTACTTTAGCACGCGAGGTACAAGACCCACGCGAGCCATTATAGCACACGAGCCCTTAGAAGAGCTCGCGTGGTCATTGTAGGACGCGAGCTACAATATGCACACGAGCCATTCATCAGCTCGCGAGCCTAAGCAGCAGCACGCGTGGTTACTTTAGCACGCGAGGTATAAGACCCACGCGAGCTACAGTAAAACGTCGTGTATTGACTGTCTTGCCCCGTCATTTGCACGCGAGCAACATTTACCACGCGTACAAGCTCGCGTGTTTAATGTACCACACGAGCTTTTAATTAGTAGCACGCGAGCTACATTTACCACGCGAGGTAAAAGAATCACGCGAGTTATTGACTGTAATTCCCCGTCACATAAAACTTACAATATGTAAACTATGTGGAGTGCAATACCGGCCAGCGATTGGCTTAGAACGTAGTGCAAATTATAAGCCAGTTTACTCCAGGTAAAATCACATACAAAAATAGTTGAAATGTAGCCGATCCGAGTGGCTATGACTGTCATTCCAGCGGCCCGGGTTCAATCCTCGATCCCGGAACTGACGTTTATGAAATACATGGTTCTACTCAGGTGTGCCATATAGCGGCTTGATCCGCGGGTATTCATGGCCAATGGGGACCCTTCCATCGAGCAATAACAAGGTGCATGATCGCGTGGTTACAACAACAACAACAATAAGTGTTGAAAGCGCACCCACTCCAAAATAAGTATTATTTGATATGTTTAGCAATAAGTGTTGAAAGCACCCCCACTCCAAAATAAGTATTATTTGATATTTTCCTCAAAGGTACATGCCCACGCTGTAGGTTATACTATAGTGATACAGATACTTTTGTATATTCTGTACGTATGACATTTCTTAACAAAATAAACATTCATTCACCATTACCCCATGTATTGATTAGCATTATTATACATTTTATTTTAGACGAAAATGTTCACTCTGATATCAGGGGCGATAACCGTGTTTCTTTAAAATGTTAACGGACAGTCACATTACTATTTATTCTCTGTATTTATTTTTTGATGTGCAATGATCATACTTTATAATCTGTAGAATTTCTTTTTTCAGGCGACGCATTTTATTAGAATAAATAAGTAAAAAATATCATGCCTCATTTGCATATGAAAATAGCCTGATACAAACGCGCGTCACTATCCATAAACTAAATATTACAAAATGATTATATCTGTTTTCCGGGCACTTGTAATTTTTAGAACTTGTGGAATACCACGTGATCATACACCGTGAATAAAGAAATGATGAAATACAAACATTACCTGGACATTCCTTGATGGGGTCACATGCTTTGCTGTCTACATCCGGGCCGCTACAGTTCTTCCCATGGATGGCGGCGCTTGGCGGGAAACCACAGTTGCGCTTGCGCTGTACGGTACCGGGGCCACAGGTGGCGCTGCAGTCACCCCAAACTGTCCACTGGGACCACACCCCGTCCACTGTTGGTACCGTGGGATATACACATATACACATATACAGTGAAACGTCTCTAAACCGGACACCCTGGCAGGGCCCCAGGTAGTTGCAAACAGTAACTTAAATTTACTCCCGTACCGTCCGTAGCAATAGTTACTGTTCGCAACTAGGCGCCAGTGTGTCCGGTGTATACAGTGAAACATCTCTAAATCGGACACCCTGGGGGTTTATACATTGACATGTTGGCATAGATGTCAATAATTCCAGCACAAAAATATTTACACAATTCCCTAACATTTGATTGGCCCGTAGCAAGTCTCTGTCCAAATTTTATATCCCAGTAAACCCCTACGCCGAACTACTTTCTACAGTTGCGCTATCAGTGCTGTTAATGTAAACAAATGGCTGCCGTCTGTAAAAATAAAACTTTTACAAGTTTATACCCGATAAATTCCACAAAAAGGCCATTACATTCATTCCTATAATATTACCAAAAACCAGCATTGAGCTAACTGAAAAACAATACAGATTGATAATACCTCAACCAAAATGCAAATTAGGTATGGAGATTTGCAAATGTATCGCATACAATTTATCAGTCAATATCAGACATGGAAGTCTGTATATTTTACTTTGTTGAATTTCCGTTTTTTAGTAGTTTGTGAAATCCGGTTCAGTGAAATCCGGCATTTGCATTTTTTGGATAATACATTATTATTTCAGCGCCACATATGTAATATTACAAGTATATAGAGTTGAAACGGTTATTATACTGACTTTATTACATTATCACAGCCAAACTGAAATGGGACTTATGCCATGTGTAGTCACGTTCGCCCCCGAGTCTGGGGCCCGTTTCACTAAACTTTGTACGACTAAAATGTTCGTAAGTGCAAAATTATGATAGTTTGTAAATTTAAAAATGAGCAATGTTTTCTTATACATCATTGGATTTACAATGTTCGTAAGTGCAAAATTATGATAGTCTGTAAATTTAAAAATGAGCAGTGTTTTCTTATAAATCATTGGATTTACATTTATTGAGCATAGGCTGCATATGTAAATCCATCAATTGGAATGTCCAGAAGATTCTAAATTTGCTCTTACGAACATTTTAGTCGTACAAAGTTTAGTGAAACGGGCCCCAGACTCGGGGGCGAACGTGACTACACATGGCATAAGTCCCATTTCAGTTTGGCTGTGATAATGTAATAAAGTCAGTATAATAACTCTGCATACTTTTAATTATCAAATATATGCAGTCGTTAGTTCTACATGTATATGAAATAATCCATTTCGGGAAAAATAAATGATTACTCCCTCAAAGTACACTTTGCTAGATAAGAATGATAAGTATGTTTAGCAATTTTGGTGAAATCGGCTACTGGTGCTACACTGGCAACTCTTGTCGTAGATCCCATTTTCTCCTGTCACACCCAGAAAACATGCGCGATATAGGTGACAGAGGTCCCAGCTACACATCAGGAGCTACTGTCTGTTCCACGTTTTGCTGCCGACAAACTTTTGGCCATTAAACACATTAAATCTAAAAAATATTTAAAAGTAAGTACATTTTTATCAATAACAAAAAAGTCACCCTCCCCAAAAAACAATATTTGATGAATTTCCATCAAATATTGATTTTATTGCGAAAAAACGATTTTCCTATGGGAATTTAACATGGGCGCTAAAAATAGATTATTTTTAAATATTTTTTTTATTTGCTGACCGATTTTCAAAATCTAACTTTTGTTTTCTTAGTTACATCATTTTCAAGCTATCTTGCCAGGTTTCGGAGTCAACTTCCAAATTGTTTTGTTTTTTTATCCTTTTGGATAAAAAAACTGACTCCCCATGTTAAATTCACATAGGAAAATCGTTTTGTCGCAATAAAATCAATATTTGATGGAATTTCATTAAACAAAAATTTGGGGAGGGTGACTTTTTTGTTATTGATGAAAAAGTACTTGCTTTCAAGTAATTTTTTAGATTTAATGTGTTTAATAGCCAAAAATTCGTCGGCAGCAAAACGTGGAACAGACAGTAGGCTGGTTACAAATCCTATACGCCTCAGATCTGAAGTCCTAGCCACAAAGAAACAACTAAACTACCGCATATCTACAATGGACGCGAGTCGGTGTCTCAGATGATGTCTCAAATAAATGACAAATAACTATGTAAGAGTCAGATAGGGGATCAGTCCCAGAACAGGGGCTAAAGTAACCATTGTTTGTAAAACATGTTTATAATAATGAAAAATAACTAGCGTTGCATACAAACGTTAGTTATGTTTAAGAGGGCCGTTTCACTAAACTTCGTACGACTAAGATGTTCGTCAGTGCAAATTTAGGATCGTCTGGAAATTTCAATTAATGGCTTTACATGTATTGAGCACAGGCTGCATATGCAGCCTTTACTTAATAAATGTAAATCCAATAATTGTTTACAAGAAAACGTCGCCAATGTGAAATTTACACATTATCATAATTTTGCACTTACGAACATTTTAGTCGTACGAAGTTCAGTGAAAGCGCCCCCAGTATTATACTCATTTGTTTCGTCAATCACACATTTTTTTCAGGCGACTGATAGGTAAAATTGTGTTCAGATATACGATGCAAGTCTAAAATTAAACTATGTTTCCTATTCTGTTTCGTCACATGCATACATGTATCTGAGACTGAAAACTATCCGGTGTTCCACACCACACCATCATCCGGCAATAATCAATAACATCAACTATATAAACATTATGACGCGTGATTTAATATGATATTTATTAAACATGGCTGTGACTTGATAAACTGGGACTTGTAACCAATGTAGCACCTGTAGCCTATTTAACCAAAATTGAAAAATATACTTATCTTGCTACAGAGGGGTCAGCGTGTAAGTGCACACACGAACGAATACGACATGTTGGTTCCAACCTGTCGTGTTCGTTCGTGTGTGCACTTACATGCTGACACCACTGTAAGTACAGTTTCCGGGAGAAATTTTCATATTGGCTGTGATAATGTAATAAAGTCAGTATAATAATCCTGCATATTTTTAATCATCAAATATGTGTAGTTGTTAGTTCTTTATGAAATAATGCATTTCGGGAAAAGTAAATGATTACTCCCTCAAAGTATACTTAGCTAGATAAGTATGCTTAGCAATGTTGGTGAAATCGGCTACTGGTGCAAAAGCACGTTCATGTACATGTCGCCTGATAGCGATCTATAGTCCTTGTTAGAAGTAGGGATTACATTGATGGAATGTCGAACAGTGCAGATCCTGATCAAATTTTGCGGATGCACATGCTGATCTGGATATACACTGGTCACAAAATGTATAAGCCCAATCCCTCGAGTCACAAACGAGTTTACTAATTTCATAAGAAATGAAGGCATGTCCATTTTCTTATGAACTCAGTTAAAGAATTTAATCCATATCATATTAAACCAACGCAAATGCTAAATTATATTTAAATGCATAAACTAGGAATCATAAATATGCATTGATCACCCAACAAGTTTTCTCTAACAATAACTAACACATTTAAATAGTTAATACGCTGCATTATTATAATTTGTAAAAGACTGTTAAAACACTATGAAAGCCCATTTTATGTAATAAACAATTACAGTTAACCCTCCACGAACGGCCACCTATCTACAACAACCACCTCTCTATGACAGTCAATACTCTATATACAAGTATGCCAGTCAGACAAATCACTGTATGTTTAACCTCTATACAACGGCCAAGTTTACAACAGCCAGTGTTCTGTCTTCGTGTGGTTGTAATACAAGGTTATCGTCGGGTAGTGTCTCAATAAACGAGGCGATCGCCGCGAACGTCAAGGTCACCAAGGTCAATGTCACAATAAGAGGAAGTCTAAAATTATTGATACGAAGGTGACGGTCACCAATGTCAAGATCACACAAATGGCACTGGGTAGATAGCCATCAAAGCGAGAAAGGAAACTATCGATGAAGTTTGGTAATGATCCGACTTACAGATCAAGAGATATTCAACATGTTGATGTACATCAAACAGTCATTGACACAAAAGTCAAGGTCACAAAGGTGAGGGCCAATATCACCAGAATCACATTGGAAGGATAGCTATAAATTTGAGGAAATTTGATGATATTTGGTAATGATATGACTAACGTATCAGGAGATAGGTTACCAAGGTGAAGGTGAGCTGAATTACACTGGTATATATCAATCAATGTGAAGATGCAATTGATGAAGTTTGGAGATGATCCAACTAACGGATCAAGATATATTCAACGTTTGGTTGTACGTCAAACTGATTGACATGACGGTTAACGTCACCGTGGTAACGGTCACCATAATAACCATCAATGTGAGAAAGATATTAATGACAATTGGTAAAGATCCGACTAACAGATCAAGAGATATGGGGAATCTGGCTACGTCCAAAAGTTACGTCCCACAAAGGTTATGATCACCAAGGTGAAGGTCAATAGATGTGAGAAATTTCGCTACGTCCAAGATTTACATCACACAAAGGTTAAGGTCACCAAGGTCAATGGCAAGAATGACCAGAATGACACCGGATGGATGGCTATCAATGTGAGGAAGTTATTGATGATGAAATTCAGTAATGATCAAACGGATCAAGAAATATGGGAAATGTGGTTACGTACAAACTTTACGTCCCAAATTGTTGACGACACCGACGACGACGCCGAGACAAAACTGTGGATAGTCGGTATAATGCCCATGTGGCAGATTGGAGAAACTCCTGCACAACTCTTAACCGCACCCATGGACAGACATACGGAGACACGGACACACAGTCCAAACGTTGCATGCCCCTCCTCCGGCTCCACGGAGCATAATACATAAATAATACATGTACCAAGCTAGTGACTTTTGATAATTTATCAGGCAGTGCTCAAAAACGCGTAGCCAGTTTTAAGCTAGCGGAGACACTAGGCTGGCATTTAATTTATCAGGTAGCGTTTTAGGCTACCAAATGAGCAATTATAACGCTACTTTCGTTGCAAAGGACGGTACATGATTTCGTGACGTCATTCATCCAATGACACCGTTCGTCCAATGAAACGTGAGTTTTCCATTTGTTGTAACCTGGATATTCGTATCAGGTCAATGCATGATACAACAGTATGTTATCAGTTAGTACGGATTCGGCCAGTACAAAGCTCGTTACCTGATAAATGTACACGTACCTGGGCAGAGTCCGTGCTGTTGTATTCGCAGGTTCGACTCTTGCTGCGGGTGCCCACGTTACACGTATGTGAACACGCGGTCCAACCGCTCCAGGAGCTCCATTTTCCGTCGACTATAAATACAGTGGACACTCCATAAACGGGCACATATACAACACACATAAGTTATTTGTTATTACAAACTGTATTAGGTGAGATTATATTTTTCATATTGTTGCATTGTCACCCACCGATAACAAAGTGAAGTGTGAACATCAACGCTCGGCGGATTATTGCAATATATAAGTGCTCTAAATGGAACCTTATTCGGCAGTTTTGACAGTTGACTGTGAGGGAGCGATATAGTGGCTAGAACCAGTTGTCAATAAAACGTGCAACAGCATTGATGGGCGAGTATACTTAACCCTTCCAACACTACAGACCTCGAACAAAATGTTTGCAAACATTGTAGATCCAGATGCGGCTCACAACAAGCCGTCTCATCAGACCTCCCAGGGTGTCCGGTTTATAGAGGTTTCACGTAAAGTGGATGTCTATCCAGCCATAAACCAGCTATAAACTGCGTATATTGAAGCCTTCTTCGCGTGTGAAAACTACGGTGGCACAGAGATAACTGTATCGAGTGCGCACGCAAGTCCTATTGCGTGCGCACGCGAAAATTAACATTTATCCATGTACCCTCTGGGCCACCGTATAAAACCCAAGATAAAGAAAATAAAACTATAGAAAGTGAGCACAGGCTCACGTATACACCCGGCTCTCGTCTGGAACAACAAATAAAAAGTTTAACGCAAACATTTAAAAATAGTTTAACGCAAATATTAAACAAAAATTTAAAGTAATTTGATCTTGACCTTGGACATGACAGCATGGTGTGGTATGGAATGGAAATATGGATGATGATAAGGAAGTACTAGTATATATGAAGTTTGAAGTCAATCAGACTTACCGTTGCAGTGATATCGGGTACCCGAAAACTTTAATGGAAATCTTATGGAAGAAAATTAAGTAATTTGACCTTGACCTTGGACATTAAGGTCGCATGGGTGTGGTATGGAATGAAACTATGGATGATGGTAAGGAAGTATATGAAGTTTGAGGTCAATCTGACATACCGTTGCAGAGATAAAGGTTACCCGAAAACTTTAACGCAACTCTTACGGATGAACATTTCTAAGTAATTTGACCTTGATCTTGGACATGAAGGCCGCATGAGTGTGGTATGAAATGAAAATATTTATGATGATAAGGTAGTACATGAAGTTTGAGGTCAATCCCACTTACCCTTACAGAGATAATTGGTACCCAAAAACGGACGGACGGACAAACGGACGGACAAACGGACGAACGAACGAACGGACGTTCAAACATTTGGGAGTTATGAGCTATTTGTTCTTTAAAAGATCAAAGGATTAGCTCCTAAAGATCAATGGAATTATGAGCTAACCGACTATAACAAAGGAATCCTTTGTTACTAACCCTTACCCTAAGCTCCTAAACCCCCGATGTTGGCCCGGACGGACGGATGAATTGAACGGTTGCCATGGAGATCAGCAACAAATCGATATCCGGCCGCGGTTTTCGCAATTGTAACACGCAGATTCGAATTCTACGATGAATTTCCTATAAGAATAAACATGTTTCATAAGGTTTTACTCTTGGTAGGGTAGGTTACAATTCAAAACTTTCAGCCTAGATCCAAAGCAGTATGAAGGAATGGCGAGCATTGTAGATCCTGATTAGTCTGTGCGGATTGTTAACCCTTAAAATGCGGGAAATGGAAAGTGTCGTCTGTTGTTGTTACATAATGTATATGTCTGTTTTCGCAGCTAGGATATTGTTTGGCCCCACTTTAGAATAGATTTAACTTTTCTTTTCTTAGTTAGATCATTTCCAAGCTATCTAGCCAGATTTCGGAGTCATCTTCAAATATCCGTTTAAGCCCAGAATCCCCAGAGGCTGTAATGTCAGCGGATTCAAATCACGTGACCTTATCAGAGATACAATCCCACCCGCTCCAATTGAGTATATGCGAAACACATGGTAACAGTGCCACACGTATAAATAACAATGCTCAGCCACCTAGTGATATAGCACCCCGTGTACCCGCAGTGGTAGACGGTGCACTTCCATCATCGCGTGAGCTAACGTCTACAAATGACGCGAACGCCAACGCGGCTCCACAAGCGCAAGCCCAAACATTTAACAGTGTCACACGTGTAATTAACAATGATCAGCCACCTAGTGATATAGCACCCCGTGTACCCGCAGTGGTAGACGTTGCACTCCACCATCGCGTGAGTAACGTCTACAGATGACGCGAATGCCAACGTGGCTCCACACGCGCAATCCTAACAAATTAACAGTGCCACACGTGTAAATAGCAATGCTCAGCCACCTAGTGATATAGCACCCCGTGTATCCGCAGTGGTATACGTTGCACTTCCACCATTGCGTGAGCTAACGTCCAGAAATGACGCGAACGCCAACGTTGCTCCACAAACGCAAAGCGAAACGTTCTCCGCCATTGTGTGTAACGTCACAGTAAATAATTCTGACTGCGAGAATAATTATTCGTTTTGGTAACACAAACATTCCGACAATTCTTACCACCCGAGATCAACGGCGTACTAAGAACACAACTTCCGGTCGACCAAAAGCACGCCGTAATAACGCTAAAAAAAAAACGGCAAATCAATTTCGGTATTATAAACCGCGAGATTGCCGCCGCTGCAGTGAGACGAAGCAGTTACTTTATCAGGTATCAAAAATAACGGAATAGAATATTATGCTGACGCAGCATGCAATGAGGTTGACGTCGACGACGATGACGCCGAATTCAGCCAGTACGTCAGGCGACGTACCAAACGGTTTTACGTTGGTGGTTTTCGTCCTTCAATCACTGAAACTAAACTCGCCAACTACATAAGCAAGCGCGGCCCGAAAGTGACGAAAGTATCGATATCTAGGAACCGCGGATGTGGTAATGTTGTGATTCAAGTGAATATAGAAGACAACGAAAATGCTCACATAATTACGGACGACCCATAGTTTTGGCCCAGTGGAGTGACATGTCGGCCATGGCTCCCATATAGTGCATATAAATCACAGTATAATGGTAGCAATTACGATAAGAATGACGAATACAATCGCGAATCACGCGGTACCCGGCCATGGCAGGTATAAACAATATAAATATCGCCACGTGGAATGCCGCGGGCATTATGTCGAGTGCTAGCTATTTGAGTGATCTTCTTGACGAAAGGCATGTAAATGTATGTGCAATTTTGGAACACTGGTTGTTCATGCAATTTTGGAACACTTGTTCAGAACGTGGTAATTACATGTACATCTTCCAAATATACTTGTCATGTAAGAACTATACAGTTGCGGCATATAGAAACAGTTTAGAGGAAATAGACAGTGTTATTTGTAGATAAATTGACAGAGGCACTCTCGTTATAATGGAAGATTATAACACTGAGCTCCCTTCCAGGCGACAACACACATTTGACCTTGACACTACGGGTAATATGTTAGTAGATGTCATGGTGCGTCACAACTTGGTAGCTATTGAGGCGTTAGAGATGTGCTCTGGTGTAGAGTTTAGTAATGTGCCGTTCAACAGTAACCAAGAGACACCTATCGACCAGTAGTATAGAGGGAGTCAAAATGATAGCGGCTCTATAATGTTTAGTAAAACTCTGGCAAAACCGTCGTAAAACTTGTCTAAACTTTTGGTTTTACATTTTACAAAATATTTCATATGTTTACACAAAAATATGAAATGTTTCAAAAGATTATTTAAAATCCGATAGTTTACATTTCAACACCGCATTTTCCTTCTCCAATATAATTAATTTATTCCGTAGATCAGCAACTAATTCTACGAGCTCTAGTCTACCACGTTCACCTTTACCCACCTGGCAGCGCAGTTGCTTGTGTCTACAAAGAGTTTGGGCACTAACAAATATACAAGGGCATCTGGGGCATTGGAAATGTGGAGCGACACAAGGAGCTTTCCGATGCCTTGCTAGATGCCTTCGCAGGTAGTCTGGTCGCGCAAAAGTTTTATAACATGTAACACACTCCATTATGTATATATGTATACGTATATATACGTATATGTATATATATGTTCAATTGGGTGTCAAAATTATCTTATGTAATTGTTACGTCCAATTGAACATAAACATATCATAGGTTATATCGCACCAAAGTATATATACCAAAAATATACTAATATAAAAAAATGATTACCACAATTAATAAGGTTAAAATTGAAACGTTCTGAGCCGAGGCTAAATCTCTTGGCATTGTCTATAGCAATCGTCTGCGCGTTCCTGGGTTAAATAAGCTGATAAACGCAACAAAGAAGGGGGTAATATTGAAACGTTGAGAGCAGAGGCTAAATCTCTCGGTATTGTCTATGGTAACCGTCTGCGTGTTCCTGGGTCAAACAAGCTGATAAACGCCACAAAGAATGAGGCTTTTACACGTCGAGTAGGTAGGGCATACTCCAGAGGTGTCCTCACAAAACCCGTCTAATGTTTCAGGAGTTAAACGCTCAAATAGGAAAAAGACTACAAGTAGACAGTATAGTTGGACTGCGAACGGCCGCCATGCAGGATTCTCCCACTGTAATTAAACCAAAGCGTAAAACCTCCCTACTACACGCGATAGCTGATGAGGGTGCGGCTATTCTAAGGGTTAGAGACGAATAGATGGAGAAAGTCGAGCAGGGTAGACGCACGTTCACGTTCTCATTTAGGAAACACATATAAACGGAAATACCTGATAGGATAGTAGAGAAATTAACTTCTCATCTGACAACTAACTTCTACCTAAGATATTCGTTCTCCTACAAACTACAACACATCGAGGAAAAAGATCACCGAGGTCGCGCGAAGACGATAATATTTAATAAGAATCTTGGGGGAAGTAGGTGGATGGAGAAATGGGCGAAAGATAACGAGAAAAAGAGGATGGATATAGATAAAGTCGAGAGGCCCAACACGAAATGGACGTTCGTGAGGTGGTGGGAGCAGGTTTATATAAAACTAGTACAGGGAACACGAGGAGTAGATCTCGGGCTGACTTCGAAACACGCGGCTGGTGGACCTCTCCCAAACTGGTTGAGAAATAAGAAAGGTATGTACTCGTTAGACAAATACAACGATGAGCTGTGTCTATTCAGTTGCCTGGCTGTTCACAACGGGGCGCAACCATACAGGTGTACCGTCCAAGCCGAAGAGATGAGCGCTAAGTTTTTCGGTAAGAGAGAGCACAGGCCTATTCCACTAGACAAGCTGAAAAAGGTTGAGGAGAAGTTTAAGGTGGGTATAGAAGTATATCAGCCAACCGAGTGTGGAATATGGTGGTTGAAGAAGGCACCAGCACACTATGAGGAGGTAGGTACGAAGCACATGACGATAGGCATCTACAAAAACCACGTGTTCCTGATAAAAAAACCTAAAAGGTCTATCGAAAACGTACTCCTGTAACACTTGCAAACAGAGGTTCACGAAGGCTAGTAACGTTACTCGGCACGGACCCAAGTGCATGAAGGGCGAGACACACGACGTATGCGAAGGGAAAGTTCTCGAGCGCCCTCGCTCCGTGTTCGAGAAGGCCTTCTACCCAAAGAGCGCTGGAAGCCTAGGGGAACTTGATTGGATGGCGTCTGTTGAGAGTGAGGAGAACGTGCACATCCACCACGGGCAGTGTGGGCACGGCGGGGAGAGGTGGATCTGTGGATCTCCAGTAGATGGATACTGCAAGGAAAATAACACGGTGTATCAGTATCACGGGTGTTTCTGGCACGGCTGTCAGAAACATCACCCGGCGAGATACCACGAGTTTCGCACCAGCAACAAGCGGGATAAAGAGATCCGTAACGCAGGATTTAACCTAGTGATAATGTGGGAGTGTAAGTATAACAGAACCGGCGCTAAGATTAAGAGAGGATGTCCCACCACACTGTACCCGTAGCAGATAGTATACGATTTTGAAGCGTATCTGATTAAGGAAGGGAGGACCGACCAAACGCCAGACCTATCGTATGAGACAGAGCAGAGCACGTGCCCGTAAGCGTTAGCATAGGGGACAGCCTGTCCGGAACCGTATCTCACATCTGTGACACGGATCCTGCCAAACTGGTAAGTAAGTTCATAGAAGATCTGCAGGAGAGGGGTAGGGACATTCGCGAAGAAGTGGGTCGCCGGTACAGGTTCGAGGACACGGAGCACCTCAGGCCTCGCCAAGTGGATGAGATAAACAGGTGGATAGATCAGGTCCCAGTGTTGGGTTTCAACTGCAGTTGGTATGACATCAACCTCATCAAGAAACATCTGGTGGGCAAGCTGGCAGACACGACCACGAAAGTTATGGTGGGCAAGCGGACTAACGACACCATATTCCTAATCACTCCGGAATTCAGATGCATGGACGTTCTCCTGTACCTTGGTCCGGGATCAGTTACGATAAGTGGATTAAGGCATACGACTGCTCATCTCAAAAGTCCTTCTTCCCGTATGAGTGGTTCGATTCTGTAGACAAGCTAGACTATCAAGGGTTCCCTGACATAGAGCATTGGTATTCCAAACTCAGATGTGAGATGCTGGTAACCGAGGAGCAGCTGGAGGAGTGCAGGAGAATTTTCGAGGAGAACGGAATGAAAACATTTAAGGACTGGGTGAGATATTACAACGATCTCGACGTATCACCTTTTCTAGAGGCCTTAGGTAAGATGTGTGACTTTTACAAACATAGAGGAGTAGATATATTCAAAGACGCCGTTACCCTGCCAGGAGTAGCCATCCAATATCTGATGCGAGGAACGGCGTCGGCAAGTGCTGGTATCCCGGGAAAAGCTGGATCCGGACCGAATACTGGCCAGCTGTACGCCCCAGAGAAAGAGACGTACGAGATGTTGCAGGGAGCTCTAGTCGGAGGACCGTCTATCGTGTTCACCAGATACGCCGAGGCAGGTGTTTCTAAGATACGCCCAAACAGTAAGGGTGAAGGGAAACCGTGTCAGGCAGTCCTCGGGTACGACGCTAACGCCATGTACCTGTCGACACTCAAAAAAGAGATGCCGTGCGGTAAGGAAACTATACACCACAATAAGACACCCCACAACCAAAAGATCATAGACAAGTTCTGCCAACGGGTACACAGGGGAAGCGATTACTGGTTCGGGTTCGCCGAAGTGGATATAGAAGTCCCCGAGAGCCTGAGAGCAAAGTTTGAAGAGATGTCTCCGCTGTTCATAAACAGGGTAGTTGAAGAGGAGGAGGTTCCAGATCACATGCTCCAGTATCTGAAAAACACAGACAGGAATCGAGGAGACGGACAAAAATTAGTGGGCACGCTGTCGGCAAAAAAAGTTGCAGCTGTACGCCCCGCTGTTGATGTGGTATCTAGAGCACGGGCTAGTGATAACCGGCCTCCACAGGATCGTAGACTACGGAGCTGGAAAACCCTTCGCGTGGTTTGTCGAAGAGGTTACTGCGGCTAGGAGGACCGGAGACGTAGATGAATCAAAGAAGCCGGTAGCTGAAATAATGAAGTTGGTTGGTAATTCGTGTTGTGGTAAAATGATTGAGGCACCAGAGAGACACATTAACACTACGTACACTAAAAGCGAGAGCTGTGTGGATAAAGCACTACGCTAAGCGTTCTTCGAAGATCTGGAAGTGATCGGAGACGCGTATGAGATATCTAGTAGGAAGGCTAAGTGTGCTGTTAAGAGACCGTTCCACTGTGGGATAGCCGTGTACCAACTAGCCAAGCTGAGAATGTTAGAGTTCTATTACGACTTCCTAGACAAGTACGTATCGAGAAAGGACTTTGAACTTATTCAGATGGATACGGACAGCATGTACATAGGTGTGAGTGCTAAGCCGGATAGTACAGCTAACGATGAAAGCCTAGACGCGCTGGTGAAGCCTAGACAACGTGTGACATACGAGAAAGATAAGCGCAACTGGCTCGCATGGTACCAATAGAATAACAGGGAACCTGGGCTGTTCAAGATGGAGTTCCAAGGAGATAGAGCTATAGCGCTATCCAGTAAGTGTTACTTTGTAGAAAAGCTGGCTGAGAGCGAAGACTCCAAGTGGCATCCGGCCAGGCACCAACGAAGCGCGCTGGCCACACAACCAACCAGACTTGAAACCCCCCGGGCATAGTGAAGCATTCCTCTAAGGAAATGAGTAAGAGAACCAACAGCGTGAGTTGGGATAGATATAAGAACGCGTTGGAAGGCCATAGAGACGTGGCTAAAAATATAGGGTTCCGTATGAACGGTAATGAAACATACACCCAGAGTAAACTGGGGTTGTCGGCGTACTACGACAAGAGAAGAGTGATGGAAGATGGTATACACACCGAGCCTCCGAACATACGTAAACAAAACAAAAAGACTCTAAAAAAGGGGAGAATACTAAAGACTCCGGTCCGGGGGTAGCTGGGTGTCAGAAGGCACCGCAAGAAGTTCTTCGCGAACAAACCCGCGCGATGGACCATCA
This sequence comes from Conchocele bisecta, assembly GCA_029237695.1. Taxonomy (NCBI): domain Eukaryota; kingdom Metazoa; phylum Mollusca; class Bivalvia; order Lucinida; family Thyasiridae; genus Conchocele; species Conchocele bisecta. The sequence continues at coordinate 155,437,923 of CM055266.1, forward strand.
TCCAAATAGTAGAGCACGGGCTCATCGGGTTTGGTAATAGATCGATCCAGATGATATACATTGAGAGACCACACGGGATCAGTCACGCGTCGGCGACCACCTTCGAGGTCTCCCGGTTGATAGAGATACCGGACGTCAACATCTGATGGAAGCCGTTTCTCCGCTAAACCAACGGGTCGCCCGCGCGAGACGGCAGAGGACTTGTGCGCCATCGTTTTTTACTTCATGGCATCTACAGGCTTCTTACCGATCAATCAGGTCACCTCGCCGTTCAGTGCAGAGACCACGGAGGGCAGCCTGGTCACCCACTCGGTCGATCGCGTATGAGGGTCTACAAGCTCTTTGCCATATTGGTGCCCGAAAACTCTCTCAGCCAGGGTTCGATTGAACCGCTCCACGATCCCCTGGTCCCGGTGGATGTTGACGCGGCCGCGTCTGACAGAAACTTTGTGTTTAGCCAATAGATGAGAGACCGCGCCCATGAACTCTCGGCCGGGATCGACCTCGAGAAGATTTGGCCAATTGAGAGGACTCCTCTTATATATTCGGGAAAGAGCCTCGGCCACCTCCTTAGACTCTTTCGTCGCCAGCGGCTCAGCCCCTTTATAGCGACTCGCTACATCAACGATTGTCAGTGCGTGCTTGTACGTTTTGTGACCGACGCGATCGTGAGGGAGAAACAGGAGGTCAGCTTGGTGGACTTCGTTTGTCACCGGCTCGTCGAATGTCGGCCGCGGAATATTGTTAGGCACGGGCAAATAGATCTGCCAGATGGCCTGCTTCTTGAGCCATTCCTTGGCAGCGTTTTCGGAAACCTTGGTCGCCGCCGCGAGGTTCTTGATGGCCGCGAGTCCTTTCCAGTAGCCGCGGGGGCTGTAGTATGTGTTCGCTAGCTTGCGCGCTAGGCGAACCGATAGCTTGGTATCAAGCTTACGCGTGTCCATCGTATGCGAGGTATTCTAGTAGGGCGAGCAGTCTCAAGCATGCCCTCGCCAGATCGTCTGGTAACTGTGTCGTTAATACTAAACCTTTGTTGGAAGTTTCGCTGCAGCTGCCGGTTATTTTCTGAAGGAACTCGGAGGAATCTAACTCGGAGGAATCTAACTCGGAGGAATCTAACATCCGCTTTGCGAAAAGGGCGGCCACTTTTTCGTCCTCGCGCCACGTCTCATGAGAATCTTGGGCCAGACGAATCAGACCCTTTGCGCCAGCTAAACGGTGTTTAAGGGCCGTGTAGCCTACATCGATCAGAGCAAAATAAAGCTCGTCAACTAACATCGTTATATATATATATATATTATTTAAAAAAAATTAAAATAATTATTGCTTTTGCTTATTGCTTTTGCTTATTGCTTTTGCTTATTGCTTTTCCAATATAGTAGCCATTCCCACGACGATGAATGCGATCTCGCGGTCTTTTTGGGCCTCTGACGGTACATAGAAATCTGAAAGTTGGGGCTCGGGATCCAGCGCCGCGAGACTTCTCTGCGGATATGCCAGCGCGTACTCGCGGTTGGCTTCTTCAACGTTCTGGAAAGTTTGCGCGGCGTGATTCTCGCGGCGAAGCTCTTCGCTGACCCAGTCCAGATGGGCGGTTCGTTTTTTCGACCATGCTGCGTCTGCGCTCTTGAGTTGTTCTACAGCTAAATCGTGACGCTTGCGCTCATCATCCGCGTCCGATTTTCCTATTAACGAGAATAAATAGTTGCTACCGCCGAACGCCACAGCGCTCACGACTGCACCACCTATCATTATGGCGATCGAAGCCATTATTTCCATATACTAGAGGGTAGAATTCCAGCTTTAACTACATAATCTCGAGTCCCAACTGCAGCCGCTACATTCAAGGTCACGAGCCCTACGTCTCTCACAGTCATGTCCAATTTGGGAGCGGGCCCTCCGAAGGCCATCTTTGATAGTCGAGCAAACCCGATACTGAGACCCGATATCACCACGGCGTGATAAAGATAAAGCGCATTCACTATCATTTTACCATCGTTTTCAGCCATTGTTGATAACTATATTTATTGCATATAAAAGGGATCGCGATCAATGTTTAAATGGGGCGCAATCGGTTTCGTAACTTTCTTCGGAACCGCCTCCAACTGCACAGGTGCGGTTGGGAGTTGTTTCGAAAGGTAGTTCAGCACACACAGGGTGCCCATAACTGCCAGACCACCACCAACAACCCACGGGATGATCCAGGTAGGAGCTACAGCAATCGGGTTCAACAGTGTTGAGGTGTGTTCCTGCGGAGATTGAAACCCCAACTCCAATTTCGATTGGGGCTCCTGTTCCAATTCGTGAATTGGGGGAGCGGCTGGAACAGCAATCCCCGATCGCAACGACTGTTTGGCCTCTCGAAGCTCGGCGAGTATTTTATCTTGATTAACTTTTCGGGTGGCAGCCGCTGCCCGCCCAGCTGCCTGTCTGTTTGGGTTTTTATGTCGTGCAACCGGAGCTTGCTCCTGTGCAGTTTGTTCCTGTGGAGCTTGCTCCCCCAACGTTGGAGGATCAATCGTAGTTGGAAGTGCTGCAATCGGGTTCAACAGTGTTGGAGCAATCGGGGATTGCGGTTCCGTCACTCGCAGGTGCGTCTTGCGTCATCATTTTCTGGCTTATAGTTCGTGGGCATATATGTCCAAATTGACAGTGCTTAGCCGTGGTCAACGCGGTTGTCAGCGGAGCTAAGTACATTCCAAACTTGTGATAAATTGAGCAGCAGGCTGTTCTAAGAGTGTGTCCTACAAAAGGGTCAGTCTCTAGATCACCAATCAACCCCGCGGTGTTTGGTATAGGGTGAATTGCACTGACAGCGGTAGCGTACAAATGAATAGCCGCCGCCCAAAGAGTTTTCGTCATCTCTGCACCTAACCTAGATTCGTATCGCGCATACATTTTATCAATCTCCGCATCTGATATCTTATCCACCTGACAAACTGAGAGACGCCTACCGAGATAATGCTCCGATTGTCCCCCAGCAACCAGCGCAGCTAGCCGCTCGCGTCGCGCCGCGTTTTCATTTTCTTTCATCCCACTGCCGTCCTGAGCTGGTGCGGTTGGGCAGATACCTTATCGGCAGTCGTGCCAACAGGTGTTCCTACAGTTTCAGTCGTGTCGGCAGTCGTACCGACAGTCGGCACGAGTGTTTCTTCCATTAGCTGATCGAGAAGTTCGTCGCAGTTCATTATTTTATTTATTCCAACAGTGTTGGGTGTAGTATTCTGACAAGCCTCATAAGTTTAACATATTGCCAAGTGCACCACCCGATACTTATGATCACCGTTATGCTCGCAACAAAGCAATACTTGCTGAACAATTATTAAGCGGAGCAATCCCACATTGTTTAACATTTGTTCAGCATTTGTTCAGCATTGTTAAGCAATTGCTAAGCATTTGTTCAGCATTGTTAAGCATTGCTCAGCATTGCTCAGCATTGTTCAGCAGTTAATAACGAGCGTTAAACACAATCTAAGCAATTTCTTAATAATTGCTCAATAATTAATTGATAAGTTCATAATTTGTGGGTTGATCAGTCTTTAGCAGAAGCTTGGCGTGCTTAGTTTCAGAAATCATCTGCCGAACCTCCAGGCGCTCCTCGCGCGTTGGGATAACGTCGTTCTCTCGAAGACAGTCATCGAATGAGTCTCGGTCCTTGCAGTGAAAGAGGGCGACCCATTTAGTTTGCTCTCGCAGATCCTTGAGGACGGCGTTGTACTTCTGAGTGGAGATCCATACACTTTGCCCCGCATGGCGGCCAGAAAATGCGAGCTCAGAGAGCATGTCCTTCTTTTTGGTCATCGCCGCCTTGGCCAAGCAGTCGTCAATCACATATAGGGTGGGTTCGCCCTGAAATATTTTGTAGAAGGCACGCAACCAATCGTGAAGCCTGTCGCCGGGGTCAAAGACGTATATCTCAGGGTCTGTCCATATCCATGGGCGCCGCTGATAAGTATCGTTGTGCCGCACAGTGGGACACAGGATCACAATGTGTCGAAAGGCATTGCGGTAGGACCCCTCGAGCAAGTCCAGGATGAAAACCGTTTTTCCGCATCCTGTCTGCCCACATATTATGGCAGAGTGGGCATCTTTCGGTAGAGTTAACTCTTCAGATTGATTTATTAAATCAGTAGAGCGCTGAGACGTATCGACCATCTTCGATGTTGAGTTGTGCGTCTGTAATTATATATAAGTACACGTTCAATGGCCCAGCTACATCCGCCTCTTTGGTTATCTGGATCGTCACACCCTCGCTAGCGTTCTCAACTTGGCGTCCACTACCGTGCATTTGGTTGTCGTCGCTGGCTCGCATGTCTAGCCATAACGCGTATTTAGTAGTCAGGAACTCCGCGAGGGAGACGTCCGAGAGCTGCAGGTCTTTGGCAACCGCGGCAACCTCCGGGGAGCGCTTAGAGCCGGCAGCAAGCTGCTTTCTGACTTCGTCCCACTGCTGGTGTGCGCGAAAACGCGCGCTGTAGAGTTGATTGGGGACTCCCTGGATCGTCATCTCTGTCTTTGTGATTTTGGGGTTATAGAATTTGTCGGTTTTTCTAGCCCCGAGCGCGAATCGACCCTCCTCGAACAGCATCAGTATACCTTTCATCGAGCGGGCGGGTACGTTGACGTTAGTATTCCACAATGTGTCACTTGTGTCTTTCGTCATCTTGCGGTGGCGAAGAACTCGGTCGTAAAGTATGGCAACGCGCCCGGCATACTGGGATCTGATCAATCGCGCGAGTTCGGGCATCGTGACCATGTCGTACTCCAGCGACACATTGTCGATCGTATACTTCGATGCCATGTCGGTGGCTATGAGAGCTCGGCCGTAGTCGTTGAACGTTAGTTCGTATTCGAGGCGGTTCGCCAAAGCACTCTGATAGTAGGGCATGTGACTCTCCATGAACTCAAAGTCGAGCGGGATTTAGAAGCGGTTGCCATAAGCGGCCGCGATTGCGTTGTCACTCGCGTTGTTATCTGACTTGTCACCAGCCCCGACTCTAAGTTTGGTTACGTTCTTAATTCGGCTGGTGTCAATACCCTGATAGACCGCATTTTCACGCTCTTGCGCCGTCTTCCACAGACGATGGCGCGACCTAGGTTCTGAACGACGGTTCGGTCCGCGTCTGTCGACGTCAACGAAATAGTGAAAGCGAGGCGAACAGTCCCCGGCACAATTACGTCGCTAGTTCCGAGGTTGGGGAAGCGGACTAAGAGTTGCTTGTTCTGGTCGATCGTCGATGGGTTGTTCGTAATAACGACGCTCTGTCTCACGCCTTTCGCCCCGAGGTGCTCACGCAGTCTGCGATATGGATTGAGTTTGCGACCGTATTGACTCGAAGACATATGTTCAGTGAAACTAAATACTCTATTAAACCCGTATGGTTTTGTCTTTAATACATCGTTAAAGATGGCTGGTTTCGATATTGGCATGAACGAATTCGGCAGAGACGATGTCCGAAATGATGACATCGATGAGGATGATGACTTCGAGGATTCCCTCACGACCTTCGACGAAACACCCGTCATAGAGACTCCAGTTCCAATCCAATCGCGTTCAACAGTGTTGAGGGATGAATTGGGGGAAATAGGTGGCGCTACCAACACCATTAGTCAAAGTCAGGAATTACTCGAGACAATTGTAAACGACTACTACATCAGTTTGGCAGAAAAAGGTCTGGTCCCGTCTGTCGGACGTGACTTAGTTCGAAGTGGATCCGGGCGGCAAGTTGCGACTACGATCAGCACCAAATGTCCCAATCATCAACAAAAATACCGGAAAACCTCTAGCGCTGAGCACCATTGCCGGAAAAAACCAGGGCGGTGCCCAAATCGTAAAGAACGAATTAGGATTCCCAGATTGGAAGCCTGGTAAAAAAAATATGCCGACCCGCGCTGTAGAGGCCCTACAGTCTAACGACGAAACGATGATGAAGACGGCCACCAAGGTAAAGAAACTGCCGAGCTCAGCAATCTCCCTCGAGTAGCCACCGACGATATTCGCACGATGGAGACCACGTTCAGCGAAAACGAAATACTCAACCTTGACCAAGGGTCGAACGGTGACCCATCGTTACCTCTTCGCGAACTCCGGGGACTCGATAAGGCTCTACAAAAGGTCCGGGCGAACTGGTCCATAACCTCTCCAAACTCACGGCGCTGGATGAACATATCGCGCTAGAAGAAAGAAAACTTGGGGAAGCCCGTGGCGATAGAGAATCTACCGAGCGGATCACCGAACGACTGCGGTCTTTGCGGGATGAAAGAGAAGCTCGCTTGCAGGCTGCCTCGACTAACCATGAGACGCTCCGCACTCAAATAAGTCGGATCCGCGAAACAATCTCGAGGGTTCTGCACGAGCAGACGACACTCGGTGAGCGTATTCGCACTCTGTTCAGAGAGCAGGGCGTCACAATAGTAAGCATCCTCACAGCTGTCGGCATGACTATATCAACCATAGTTCTAGCTTTCACTGGCGGTGCGCCGGCTGCACCCGCGCCAGCACCCGCGCCCGCGCCAGCACCCGCGCCAGCACCCGCGCCATCCGGTGGAGCCAAGGAGTGGGTAACAAAACATATAAAAGCCTTCGCCAGTCTCCTGGCTAAATTAGCCGAAAAGGCAGCTACCGCGCTGCCTGGGCTGATCGGGGGTCTCGTCTCCTACTTGTTATCTATATTATCAGGATGGCTTACAGTGACATCTCTCTAAGCCGGACACCTTCAAACCTTTCTAAACCATCTTACATAATGCGAAGGATCAGCTAACTTATAAATGGCGTGCATCGGTATCATCTGCCTCTTCAAATTATTACCTGGGCCTATGCTGTTCGCCAGTTAGTCAACAGATCAGCAGCGCTTACACAGTTGATCATTAAGTAACAGCGTGACCGTGACGATGCAAGTAAACGAGACCTCCAATATTGTCACGTCAATTTGAGGCAAGTCACTTGATATTTACCGAAGAAGGTGTGTGAATTTTCATGAAACATACATGTAATTTCTATAAATGGCTTCAAAAGTGTACAAAATGTTCGTACAATTCGCTCTGAACATTTCGTCAACATTCCGTCATTTACGGAAACTATCGAGTAAACACGTTCACGAGTAATCACGTTCACGCGATATCTCACATATTAAGGTACACACTCACATGGCTTGCCTCATTTATGTCAGCCGGATTTACATTTATTGAGAATAGGCATATGCAGCCTATGCTCAATAAATGTAAATCCATCAATTGAAATTTACAGACGACCCTAAATTTGCACTTACGAACATTTTAGTCGTGGGAAGCTTAGTGAAACGGGCCTCTGGATTACACAGCACGTGACTGTCGACAGATGCGTACATTACACATCACATGATGCTGCCCGCTAGTGACATCGATGTTCGTATCTTTCATCTCGTTTTGATAAGTTAGTAAGTCGTCTTGACGCAATACTAACTGGTTAAGACGAGATTTTAGTGTACAAAGTCGCCATACTGTCTTAAGTTGACGAGATCATAACATTAGTAGGAATTAAATTAAATATTGGTGTCACTAGTGGCAGTAGTTGCGGAAAGTAACTCTGTAGAATACTCCCGTATCGTCCGTACCCTGGGTACGGACGATACAGGAGTATTCTGCAGAGTTGCGGGAAGTAAGAGATGAATTAACTATTGCGTTATCACGTTATATGGATGGCAAACAATACGGCACTATAGATTAAAATAGTTTTTGCATATAAACATTAAATTGTAAAGAAAATATGCATTTTCAATTAACTTGTTTATAGGCACATCAAATTAAATGTAATCATACCATGTTAAGAAGAATAGTTTATTGCATCGAGGCAACTGCCTCATGAGCATACATACATGACTATGGTATAATATACGTACAATGCAAGATGGCGTACATGTACGTGCAGTTATGTTAAATATGATATGTATTGCGAAAATCGTCCACTGACGTCACCATTGCTGTGTGTGCGAAGTGTCCATAATTATCACCTGTTGTTTGGTTCAACAGAGAGCAGTTTATGTCAGGAAAGCGTGAAGTGAGTTCAATTCCTTAAATTTATAATAAAATAAAACCGATGAAATGAACACGAGTTTGTTTTGTATGATTGATAATGCCACATCCCCTTGCTACAATAGCATAAGTGTCACTATTATTGAATAAACAGTGCTTATGGTAGATTCAGATGAGAGTCTGAATAAACGGGCTTATGGCTGGGCTTATGGTAGATTTAGATCAGAGTCTGCGCTGTTTTCCACGCCGTCAGTACAAGACGTCACGTGCTATAACCACATAGTTTCTATACATTTATCAGGCTGCAGGAATGTGCCGGAAGATTAGAAGCTAGCTATGCATGTAGACACCATACTTGCCATAAGCCCCATTTTTTAGCCACAGCACCATGAGAACATGTTTAACCCTCACTACACTGAAGACAGAATTGTCATCTGCTGTTTTTAATTGTTGCCTTAATTCTTAACAAAAAACTCGGTTTTGACAGTACATGAGAATCGTCTCCAGTGGAGACGATTCTCATGCGCTGTCAAAGCAGGTTTTTTGTCAAGAAATATTGAAAATAAAATATTTCCAGCAGACGAACAAATTTAATTCAGCGTATTAAGGGTTAAATGAACGAATATGTCCTCGTATTCGCTCACATAAGTACGCTGGTGCCCAAGGGGAAAGTGGGGGAGGGAGGGGGATTCGCTTTTTATGATACATATATAAGAATACAGCACATACATATTTGATGCTGTGACTAGAGAAATGGGGTTTATGTCCATGCGACCAGTGAAGACCCAGACCAGATTGTACATCCGCGCAGTCTGGTCAGGATCTACACTGTTCGCCATTCCATCAATGAAGTACCCGTCATGCTTGGAATAATCAACATAGATCAGGCTACATATGTGTGCTATAGGATCAGGAGCTACACTGGTCACAATACCCATAAGCCCCATTTCTCCATTCACAGTGCATGTCTGCCCGCGCATCAGTGAAGTCTGATCAAGGTCTTTATGCTGTCCCTCATCCAGCGCCAAAACAGGAAATATACCAGTGCAATAACTCGGTTACCGAACCAATAATAAATAACTAGTCTAGTACAGTGGAACCTCTCTAAACCGGCGGACACCCTGGCGACGCAATTGGTTTTCAATTTAAATAGGCTTCACTGAAATTTATTTCATTATCATCTCTCTCCATGATTGGAAATGACAAAAATTGTTCATGGAGTTTAAGGAGCCATTTCACTAAACTTCGTACGACTAAAATATTCCTAACTGCAAATGTACGAATGCCTGGAAATTTCAATTGATGGATTTACATGTATTGAGCATATGCTGCATATGTAGCCTGTAAATCCAATAATTGTTTACAAGAAAACAGTGTTGATGTGAAATTCAGACTATCATAATTTTGCACTTACAAACATCTTAGTCGTACGAACTTTAGTAAAACCGCCACATGGCACGTTAGAATGTGTCTGTATAACGTCCACGATGCCCAGACAGTTGGTCTACGGGAAGTTACACCAGCCGAGTATAAATATGTAGACGACGAATATTTTACTTTGTTTCCGTAATAAAATGTACACCATTCTTTGAATATAGCTTTAATAGCGGGCTAGACAATAAAATGTACCCGTTTCTTTGAATACAGCTTTAATAGCGGGCTCGACAATAAAATGAACCCGTTTCTTTGAATATAGCTTTAATAGCGGGCTCGAGAATAAAATGAACCCCGATAATATAGCGAAGTGTGAACATCAACGCCCGGCGGATTATTGCAATATATAAGTGCGCGAAATGGAACCTTATTCGGCAGTTTTGACCGTTGACTGTGAGGGAGCGATATAGTGGCTAGAACCAATTGTCACTAAAACGTGCAGCAACATTGATGGGCGAGTATACTTAACCCTTCCAATAATACAGACCTCGATCAAAATGTTTGCAAACATTGTAGATCCAGATGCGGCTCGCAACAAGCCGTCTCATCAGACCTCACAGGGTGTCCGGTTTAGAGAGGTTTCACTGTATACCTAAAATGGATTTCTAACCAGCCATAAACCAGCCATAAACGGTATACATTGAAGCCTTCTTCGCGTGTGAAAACTACGGTGGCACAGAGATAACTGTATCGCGTGCGCACGCAAGACCTATTCAAGGGAACGAATTGTTAATTCGAGGGAACGAATTGTTAAATTGAGGGAACGAATTGTTATTTCGTGGGAACGAATTAATAAAAAAAAATCATGTCCCCTGCGAGGCTCCGTATACTAGTGTCTGACCGTAAACCAATTGCAGACAAATAGTTGAATTGATAAGTGGTATATGTAAGGGCTATTGTTAGTGTAATCCTAACTCTTGGCATATTACATTGGTATTGGCCATTAAACCACATAGTGATGGAAATGAAATTTCAGCCTCACAAGAAAGGAATATCTCACCTGGACATTTATTAGCGGCGCATGTCTTGTTTTCGTGAGTTTCTCCCGTGCATCCATTACCATGTGGCGTGTTAGCCGGGTAATCGCAGGTGCGCAGGCGCTTTGGTATACTTCCGCCGCAGGTGGCGCCACATGCATTCCACGATTCCCAGCCAGACCCCGCGCCATCAACTATAGGAACAAGTCGGCCAATCGATAATGTGACCGTAAACCAGTCCCTAGCAACGAGGAGTAAACTCTCAGGACAACGGTGCGTGCATTGATTGTAATTAATACGACAAAGAGATACATAAAATACAAGGTGTATGATCACGTGGTACTAACAACAACAACAAGTACCGATTCAAAGTACGTATTCTTTTATAGTGTCCTTATTACGTAACGGATTTTGATGAAATATGGCGCATCAAACGCGTCTTGTTCAGCTGCATTTGGTGGTCTCTGTATTTTCTCCCAAACTTCTGTCGTTTTTGAGAATAATCGATTTTCGTATCTCCGACACGGAAATCGATTCTTCGCAAAAACGACATAAGTTTGTGCCAAACTCACTATACCATATTTCATCAAAATCCGTTGCATATTAAGGAAAATATCAAAGAACGTTGGAGTGGGCGACGTTGTTGTTGTTGTAACCACGTGATCATGCACCTTGAAAATAGATTCTACAGGAAAGGTGGCCATCATGTTATTATATTATGTTCATGTTCTACACATGCAGGTTACATTTTCTAGGTGCCAATGATTGTGAGGTGATATATAGATTTTGAAAGTGCGAAATAGCGGGCAATATTACGCGAAATAGATGACAGGGTGAAATAGAGAGTAATATTACAACGACGATGATTCTTACATTTCAGCCAGTATTTTACAGAAATATAACGGTGAATTACACCACCCAGCAGCAGTAATTTACACCACTCTTGTGCTTACCATATATGGAGAAATGACGTCAGTTACGAGTAACGTCGCAATGACGTGTTTCCTTCGGCCAATAAAGTCATGTTCTTGGGCACACCATCTCAATCACGAGACGGTCGCCGTCACTACGGCCCGCCTCCAGAAATTATCTCGCATATCTAATGGCCATATTTTACCAATAGATATATTTTACGCTTCGTTTTTATGAAGAATCATGTGTGAATGTAAGAAAATGTTTCTTTAACCAGGTGAGTTGATTATCTTGAAATAATTCCCTCGTGATAGGGTCCTAGCGCTCAATAAACTCGGTTCGCTACGCTCACTCGTGTGTTGAGCGTAATGAATAAACTCACTCATGCATTATTTCACGATAATCAGTTCACATTGTTAAATAAACGCTAAAACGGTACATAACGAATCAACAACGTCGCGCGATGTCACATGGGGCTAATGTAATGCACTGGGATATAAACGCAATAGGTTGCATGGGCGTTTCCATTATGCATGTAAGGACAGTGTAATGCTGAATGTAAGGACGGATGAAACAGTTACTAATCTAATAATATTATACATTGTCATGTGATGTGTTTCTTTCGCCTGTGTTTAGAAGCGGTCAAACATGTCGCCACATACATGTACCTGGGCAGACGTCTTGAGTACACGCCTTCATCTGGGCCCCGGACCCCGAACAGTTGTTTCCATGCGGCGCCTGGCGATCGAATGTGCATGTGCGGGATCGCGTCCTGGTTCCGTTAGCACACGTGACCGAGCACCGGGTCCAGGCCACCCACACCGCCCAAAGGACGTCCACTGAATACAATGCAATACATAACAATACAAAGCAATACAATACAACCCAATACAATACAACACAAGACGAGACAACACAATACAATACAACACAACACAACCCAATATATTACTACAATACAATACAATACAACGCAATTTAATGCATACAGTACATTATAGTACAGTACAGTGTAATGAAATTCAATGCAATGCAATTACAATGCAATGGTATATAATACAATACAATGCAATAGAAATACAACGCAGTGCAGTGCAGTGCAGTGCAGTGCAGTGCAGTGCAGTGCAGTGCAATACAATACAATGCAATACAATACAATGCAATGCAATGCAATGCAATGCAATGCAATGCAATGCAATACCATAAACTAAAATACAATACAATACAATAAAATACAATGCAATACAATACAGTGAGATTTATTAAGCAGAACGCAATACAATGCTTCTGGCCAATCTGGGTTGTGTAGAGTACCAGTAAAGACAACCTATGACGGGGAATAGTAATCTTTACTCACTAATACAATAATAATGTTCAACAATTCTGCAAAAAGCAGGAACCGACTTTTCGGCACAAGGCCTTTATCAAGGAATTAGTTTCTACTAAACGCTAAGTTGCATCCATTTTAGATTTTCAAAAAAATCTAAAATGGATGCCACTTAGCGTTGAGTAGAAACTAATTCCTTGATAAAGGCCTTGTGCCGAAACGTCGGAAAAGTGGGTTCCTGGGGCCGTTTCACTAAACTTCGTACGACTAAAATGTTCGCAAGTGCAAATTTAGAATCGTCTGGAAATTTAAATTGATGGGTTTACATTTATTGCGCATATGCTGAATATGCAGCCTGTGTACACAATACATGTAAATACAATACTCGTTTACAAAAAAACATTGTTAATGTGAAATTTACAGACTATTATAAGTTGAACTTACGAATATTTTAGTCGTACGAAGTTTAGTGAAACGGCCACCTAGTTTTTGCAGAATTGTATGACAGGGAATACATGGAATACATGGATAACGTTAGTTGCGGGCAGTAGCTCTGCAAACGGTATCAAGGTGTATGATCACGTGGTACTAACAACAACAACAAGTACCGATTCAAAGTACGTATTCTTTTATAGTTTCCTTATTACTTAACGGATTTTGATGAAATATGGCGCATCAAATGCGTCTTGTTAAGCTGCATTTGGGGGTCTCTGTATTTTCGCCCAAATTTCTGTCATTTTTGCGACGAATCGATTTCCGTATCTCCGACACGGAAATCGATTCTTCGCAAAAACGACATAAGTCAGTGCCAAACTCCATAGACCACCAAATGCAGCTCATGAACACGCGCTTGCTGCGCCATATTTCATAAAAATCCGTTGCATATTAAGGAAAATATCAAATAATACTTACTTTGGAGTGGGCGACGTTGTTGTTGTTGTAACCACGTGACATCGGGTATGTTACGGACAGGTACGGGGGTTAGCAGAGTTACTGATCGTAACTAGGGTAGTGTTAGCATTATGTGTGGTTGTGATTCGGCGAGTTTCGGCTTTCATCGGTGTAACTCTAATTATATGAACAAGGCTTCTAACTTTGGTCGGACACGACAATGTATCATAACAAATCCGCGATTTTATTAACACTAATGTGAATATTTTGGCAGTGCACATTAAGTGCACATGTTCATGATAATTATTGTTATAGAATCGAATTACAGCTGCTTTTCCTAGGTCGGACACGACCTCGTATCGTGACAAATGAAATAATGTGTTTAAGGCTCTAACGTCAATATTGTAGTGGCAAGCTCATATGATCATTTGAGAATTATCGTTATCCTGCGGAAATACATAGAATGCATAGTAAATTACAATGTTAAACATGTTATTTTGTTATGATACGAGTTCGTGACCGACCAAAGTTAGAAGCCTTGTTCATATATATCATGTATACAGAGCCTGTGGTTGTGATTGGAGAAATGCGAGTTTTGGGATTTGTGACCAGCGTAACTCCTGGTCAAAAAGAACACTCATGTAGCCTGATGACGATCTGTATTTCTTGTTAGAAGCATGACGTGTGTTTCACTGATAGAATGGCGAACAGTGCAGATAAAGATTTATCTGTTTTCGTTATTATTCATCTTCAAATATTCATGAAGTAATAAATACGTTAGTCACTACGGAGCCACGCAGTGGACATGAATTTGTTTTATTAATTCGTTCATACGAAATAACAACTCGTCTCCTCAATTTAACAATTCTTTCCCTCGAATTAATAATTCGTTCCCACGATATAACAATTCCTTTCGTCGAATTAACAATTCGTTCCCACGAAATGACAATTTGTTCCCTCAATTTAACAATTCGTTCCCTCGAATTAACAATTCGTTCCCACAATATATAAATTCGTTCCCACGAAATAACAATTCGTTCCCGTGAGAAGGAATTGTTATTTCGTGGGAACGAATTGTTAAATTGAGGGAACGAATTGTTAGTTCGTGGTGTGAGAATGAATTGTTAATTCGTGGAAACCACTTGTAAAATTGATTGAAGGAATTTTTATTTCGTGGGAACGAATTGTTAAATTGAGGGAACGAATTGCTATTTCGTGGGAACGAATTGATATTTCTTGGGAACGAATTAATGAAAAAAAAGAATTTGACGTCCCCTGCGGGGCTCCGTAAGTCACAGTTGTTCGTCTGGTATACGAGCGATAACCAGTTTATACCGGAGGACAAACCAAACCATACCTCAATGTCCACTCACCTGGGCAGAGGTTGTTGTTGCATGATCGGTTGTCAACTAGCAGAAATTGACAGTCACCGCCGTGTGGTACTCCGTCCGGGTACTGGCACTGCCGGGTTCTGTGCTGTGTGCCGCCCCAGCAGGTTAGTGTACATATAGTCCAATTGGTCCACTCAGTCAGGGCTCCGTCAACTGTAAGACATGAACGGGGTGAATCCACGAGTTAAGTTGAGAAAGGTTTTGGGCTTTGAACGAAGACGTTAGAAGAGGACATCATGTTATGTAGGGGGTTGTGCAGTCCGATAACCGTAAACTTTGCAAAACACTCCCGTATCGTTCGTAACATCTGAATATCAGACGGCCTAGTGGTGTATTCTGTGTGCTTAAATTAAAAACAAACATGGTGGGCACGTGCGCTGGGCACGAATGATGAATGTAACCTATGTTACATTCATCATTCGTGCCCAGCGCACGTCCCCTTACACTATGTGTATCGCCCGTCATTATCCCACAATACCCGTAGTGAGGGTTATCAGGAAAAAAAGATATACGGTAGGATAGATAACTGCTAAAGCTCACGCCTTACCTTCTTGTGCTGTAAGTAGTACTTCAGGCATAACGGAAGTACATATATTG
Source organism: Conchocele bisecta (assembly GCA_029237695.1). Lineage (NCBI taxonomy): Eukaryota > Metazoa > Mollusca > Bivalvia > Lucinida > Thyasiridae > Conchocele > Conchocele bisecta. The sequence continues at coordinate 155,453,462 of CM055266.1, forward strand.
TACTACTGTAGTATTGTATTGTATTACATAACATAGTGTAACAGTGTTATGATAGTGTGTATCACATTTATATTACACTAACCTAAACATTACTTACGCCACATTATCCAAATTGGCACCAATGAGTGATTATTAAATTTAAATGTGCGAAAGTGAAACCTTGTTCCGCACATATATAGTGTTAGCTGCAATGTAGCGATATAGAGCAACCCATTGTTTATAGAGCGGAAAACGTGCAACTTACCTGGCGCCTGTGTTGTAGTCGTCGTGCTTGTTGTTGTTGCTGAAACAGACAATTAGGACTTACTATCTGCGTCAATGCTAAACAATGGTTTATCTCCTAATTAGGAGATACTAACTGCTAATTAGGAGATATTAACTCCTAATTAAGAGATACTAACACCTAACTAGGAAACAGTAAGTCATAATTATGAGATACTAACTCCTAATTAGGAGATAATATATCCTAATTAGGAGTTACTATATGCTAATTATTACTTTATCTCCTAATTAGGAGTTACTGTCTCATAATTAGGAGTTATTAGCTCCTAATTCCTAATTAGGATTTAGTATCCCTCATTAGGAGATACTAAGTCCTAATTAGTCTCAGTATCTCCTAATTAGGACTTAGTATCTCCTAATTGGGAGCTAAAACTATTTTAACATTGGCACCAGGACGCTTCCATACATATAGTCGTGTTATCGTATCGTATGCGGCGCACGAAATTGCCATCTCAGCCACCTAAGAATGTACGCGCCATTTCACATTTTGCAGCGTTTGACACAGGCAGCAAAATATATTGCAGATAAACTTTGGCGTATTTACAACGTGCTACCAGTTATCTAATGCCAAAGTATACACCATGTTTGATACATGGGTTATTATTTCATCATTTCCAGAATCTACAATGGTCGTCTTACACTGGGTAATTCATCAGGTTACTCCATTCACCTAACTATAGAACCACATGTATGGCAACGGTACCACATACATTCTGCTAGCTACACCTTTATAATAGCGGCACAAGTCCATACAAAATCAATATTCCGTATTGCATTCAAAACATATATAATATAGTATCTGTGTACAGGCAAGATAACATATGAGAATGTGCACTCAACATATCAAATTACACAGATGATTTTTTTTTGAAAACTGGGCACATTTATCATCAGAAATCAGTCTTGGTATTGGGCTACATATAACGGATAACAAGCTGTAAACAATTCCTTTTCGAACATGTGGCACTAAATTGTATTAGTCTATCTGTTAATTTCTGAGCTGTTTGTGTCAAACACTACACGACGTGAGACTGACCGATACCTATCCATTCCAAGATGGCCCAGTAGCCTATTTCATCAAAATTGCAAAGTATATATCATTTTTCCTGAAATGCATTATATCATATAGAAATAACAACTGCATATATTTGATGATTAAAACTATGCAGAATTATTATACTGAATTTATTACATTATCACAGCCAATTTGGCTGTGATAATGTAATAAATTCAGTATAATAAAAATTAATAAATTTATCTTAAAATTGAAAATTTCTCCCGCAAAGTATACTTTGCTAGAAAAGTATACTTTGCAATTTTGATGAAATCGGCTACAGGTGACAACGTCATGCGCGGTATAGTAGGCACTAAGGAGAGGAGGGTCAGACATACATGATGCAAATATTTAATCACATTTACAGTGCTATTGTAATTGAAACAAATGATGATATTACATTATGAAGTTCGTCCTTAACTCTTTCAAAACCACATGCCTTTATCGTGTTATTGGCAAACAGTGTAGATTCAGATGACCCGGCTCGTAACGAGCCGTCTCATCAGGATCTGCACTTTTTGCAAGTAATTTTAATATTTTTAAATAACACCCCCTTTCAATAAATGGACTAGTCTGAAAATCATTTTGTGACAATTGGATTGAAAATAAGATAAACAAATCCATTCCAGTTACTTAGGGATGAAAGTGTTAAAGCAGCACATACTGGGACACGGGCTGTCGTTGCACGACTCGTCCTGTCGCCGATCGCCGACACAATCTGCCCCGTGGATTACTCCGTCGGGGAACAGGCAGTTCCGGGTCCGGTGTCGAGTGCCATTGGCGCAACTCAGGGTACAAGTCGACCACGTGGTCCAGGAATCAAACGTGCCGTCAACTACAGGCCACAGGGAGTCAATAGGGCGATATTACATACTAGTGAATAAGCGGGGCACGGATGAAAACATGGTTAAAATGTATCTAATTATGTTTATAACCAGCAAAATGGCAGAGAAATAAAGATTGCTATGAAAATAAACAATCGCTTCATAAATAGAGGAACTGAAACGAGTTTCCATTTGATATATTTATGAAACGAGTCACGCACAGTGGATGCAGCGAGCCTCTGGCGAGGTGCATACAATTGCGGGCGAGTTTCATAAATGTCATATCAAAAGGAAACGAGTTTGAGATTCTGTTTATCACATGACTTCAGACTCCAAAGAGCAGTCAACGTGGAGATATCCAATACGTTTCAGTAAGCAGATGCCATTGACTATTTTCGCAATTAGTTAAAAATCTCCACAGAGAAAAATAGTTTTAATCCCTGCAACAAAAGTAATATCAATATGTTATATAATAGGTTCCTGTTCTTTGTAAACATTTCATATTACCAAACGGGAGCACATTCGAAAAACTTCAGTAATTGTAACGAGTCACTGACGCTTCTAATAACGTTTCAAACATGATGACGTCAACGTCAAAACATCCTGATTGCTTTGTCGCGCCATTACGGACGTCATTTGGAACGTCTCCACTTTATTAATTTGACATAACATTGGCGTAAAATACGAATACATAATTAGCATGATGCGGCCAGCCAATCAAATTCGCTCCTGGTGTTATTACACGCGTGTCATATCACATTTATGAAATGGGTTACAGCACGGAATAACAATGCTTGCATGTGATAAGGCATATTATTAGAAATACTAGGCGGCCATGGCCAGCATATCGCGCCCGCCGAAGTATGTGATGGTCCCAGTATGTATGAATCTGTATCCTATTTCATCAACATTGCAAAGTATACTTTTCTAGCAAAAATGTTCAATTTTAGGATAAATTTAATAATTTTTATTATACTGAATTTATTACATTATCACATCCATTTTGGCAGTGATAATGCAATACATTCAGTACAATAATTCTGCATAATTGTAATCATCAAATATATGCAGTAGTTAGTTCTATATGAAATAATGCATCAGGAATGAATCAATAAATGATTACTCCCTCAAAATATACTTTGCTAGAAAAGTATACTTTGCAATGTCGGTGAAATCGACTACAGGTTAAAGCAATCGGATTGTGGAGATAGTGGGTACTTAAATTAACTAGACGGTCGCGGCCTGCATGTCGCGCCTTGGGGCGAGGCATGGACACTAAAAGAAGAGATATAGTAGACGGAAAAAATTTAACCAAAAAACTTAAACCAAAAAACTTTAACCGGACACACGGACGTACGGACAGACGGACGTACGCCAAAGTGGCGACTATATCGTGCTTTCCGCAAGCAGGCGTGACAATGATGATAAACACCCATGTGAAGTTTCAAGGTAAATGAGCGAAGCAGTTGCAAAGATATGGTGTAACGAAAAACTTTAACCAAAAAACTTTAACCAAAAAACTTTAACCAAAATTTTTAACCAAAAATTTAAAAGTAATTAGACCTTGACATTGGGCACAGGGGCCGCACGGTAGGGGGGTAGAATGAAAATATAGATGATGATAAACGCCCATGTGAAGTGTCAAGGTAATGGGCGAAGCAGTTGCAGAGATATAGTATAACGAAAAACATTAACCAAAACACTTTAACCAAAAACTTTAACCAAACATTTTAAAGTAATTAGACCTTGACATTGGGCACAAGGGCCGCACGGTAGGGGGTAGAATGAAAATATAGATGATGATAAACACCCATGTGAAAATTTCAAGGTAATGGGCAAAGCAGTTGCAGAGATATAGTATAACGAAAAACGTTAACCAAACAACTTAAACCAAAAAACTTTAACCGGACAATCGGACGTACGGACAGACGGACGTGCGCCAAAGTGGCGACTATATCGTGCTTTCCGCAAGCGGGCGTGACAATTATGATAAACACCCATGTGAAGTTTCAAGGTAAATTGGCGAAGCAGTTGCAGAGATATAGTGTAACGAAAAACTTTAACCAAACAACTTTAACCAAAATCTTTAACCAAAACTTTAAAAGTAATTAGACCTTGACGTTGGGCACAGGGGCCGCACGGTAGGGGTGTAGAATGAAAATATAGATTATGATAAACGCCCATGTGAAGTTTCAAGGTAATGGGCGAAGCAGTTGCAGAGATATAGTATAACGAAAAACATTAACCAACAAACTTTAACCAAAAACTTTAACCAAAACTTTTAAAGTAATTATACCTTGACATTGGGCACAAGGGCCGCACGGTAGGGGGTAGAATGAAAATATAGATGATTAAACCTTGACATTGGGCACAGGGGCCGCACGGTAGGGGGTAGAATGAAAATATAAACGATGATAAACACCCATGTGAAGTTTCAAGGTAATGGGCGAAGCAGTTGCAGAGATATAGTATAACGAAAAACTTTAACCAAAACACTTTAACCAAAAGCTTTAACCGGACACACGTAAAATTACCATAGACAAATCAATTTTTCGTAATAAAATCAATATTTGACTAAATTTCACAAAATAAAAAGAAGGCACATTCTTAAATTTTCATCAAGTTTAATATTATCGAAAACAATATTGTTTTTGCATTGTTTATATGGCCGTAAAATTTATGCAGGTTTCGTGAAACAGACAGTAAGCCACCCAAGCATTGAATATTTATTGTATTGTAACTATGTATGACCACCTTTATAAATAAGCGTAACTTAAGTTCAACTCATGTGTTCGAAAAGCTAGTCTAATTTAGGATATATCATTTTTCGGAAATTGTATGTTCAGATAACCCATAGCTATGGTGGAAAGTGGCCATGTGTGCGTTACGCACACATGGCCACTTTCCACCATAGCTATGACAACTTGATAACGTGACAACGGTCAATCACACATTTACGGAGCCCCACAGGGGACGTAGAATTCTTGTTTGTATTAATTCGTTCCCACGAAATAACAATTCGTTCCCTGAATTTATCAATTCGTTCCCTCGATATAACATAGTTCCCACGAATTAACAATTCGTTCCTTCTAATTAATAATTAGTTCCCACGAAATGACGATTCGTTCCCTCAATTTAACAAATTTCCCGTGGGAAAGAATTGTTATTTTGTGGGAATGAATTGTTAAATTGAGGGAACGAATTGTTAATTAGTGGGAACGAATTGTTAAATTGAGGGAACGAATTGTTATTTCTACGGAAATAACTCTACGTCCCCTGCGGTGCTCCGTACATATATATACCTGGACATTCGTGTTTGTGGCATCTGCGTGTCATCGTGTCACTGCCCGTGCAGTTCAGTCCGTGTGGGGCCACTGCATCGAAGGTGCGCATTCTTGTCCGCAAGCGCGTGCCAAGACCACAGGTGACTGTACAGTGGCTGTAGCGGGTCCAAATTGACCACTGCCCATCCACTAAACGGAGCATTAGTAAGTTAAGCAAATGCAATAAAGAGGAGAATTATAAATTATTTTAGTATGTACATACTTTCGTTTCCCATTGAAACACAATTGAACGCAGACCATCAACATTGTCCATACTGACGTCTAGTGAGTTCATATGGGTCAGTGCCGGAACTACGTTTCACTTCGTAAAATACTCCCTTCTAAATCATCACTAATTTGTTAGTTTAAACATATTTTATTTGCATATTGTTTACAAGTTCATTGTCAATGTCAATGCTATATACAGTACTTTACAAATTGGATTGGATTGAAAGCAAGCTTATTTAAATCCTCTCCCTTACATGTGACTAGATAACATAGGATGCCGAAACCAAGACTTTCCTGCCATCAGTTTTAGAACGGTTTATATTCTGTGATAATTTATATGTTCTGGAGTATAAGTTGTTTCTGGTTTCAGCATCCTCTGATACACGACGGGAATTACATTAAAGCAATTAAATTTAAAATTTCCGAAAAATATAGTATTAACACAAATGTACAGACAATAGGTTCTATACAATCAATTACAAACACCATGTTTGATACATGGGTTATTATTTCATCATTTCCAGAATCTACAATGGTCGTCTTACACTGGATAATTCATCAGGTTACTCCATTCACCTAACTTTAGAATCACATCTATGGCAACGGTACCACATACATTCTGCTAACTACACCTTTATGATAGCGGCACAAGTCCATCAAAATCAATATTCCGTATTGCATTAAAAACAGTATATATAATATAGTATATGTGTACAGGCAAGATAACATATGAGAATGTGCACTCAACATATCCAATTACACAGACGATTGTGTTTTGAAAACTGGGCACATTTATCATCAGAAATCAGTCTTGGTATTGGGCTACATATAACGGATAACAAGCTGTAAACAATTCCTTTTCGAACATGTGGCACTAAATTGTATTAGTCTATCTGTTAATTTCTGAGCTGTCTGTGTCAAACACTACACGACGTGAGACTGACCGATACCTATCCATTCCAAGATGGCCCAGTAGCTTATTTCATCAAAATTGCAAAGTATATATCATTTTTCCTGAAATGCATTATATCATATAGAAATAAAAAATGCATATATTTGATGACTAAAAGTATGTAGAATTATTATACTGAATTTATTACATTATCACAGCCAATTTGGCTGTGATAATGTAATAAATTCAGTATAATAAAAATTAATGAATTTATCTTAAAATTGAAAATTTCTCCCGCAAAGTATACTTTGTTAGAAAAGTATACTTTGCAATTTTGATGAAATCGGCTATAGGTGACGACGTAATGCGCGGTATAGTAGGCACTAAGGAGAGGAGGGTCAGACATACATGATGCAAATATTTAATCACATTTACAGTGCTATTGTGATTGAAACAAATGATGATATTACATTATAAAGTTCGTCCTTAACTCTTTCAAAACCACATGCCTTTATCGTGTTATTGGCAAACAGTATAGATTCAGATGAGCCGGCTCGTAACGAGCCGTCTCATCAGGATCTTCAATTTTTGCAAGTAATTTTCATATTTTTAAAAAACACCCCCTTTTAATAAATGGACTAGTCTGAAAATCATTTTGTGACAATTGGATTGAAAATAAGATAACACAATCCATTTCAGTTACTTAGGGATGAAAGTGTTAAAGCAGTACATACTGGGACACGGGCTGTCGTTGCACGACTCGTCCTGTCGCCGATCGCCGACACAATCTGCCCCGTGGATTACTCCGTCGGGGAACAGGCAGTTCCGGGTCCGGTGTCGAGTGCCATTGGCGCAACTCAAGGTACAAGTCGACCACGTGGTCCAGGAATCAAACGTGCCGTCAACTACAGGCCATAGGGAGTCAATAGGGCGATATTACATACTAGTGAATAAGCGGGGCACGGATGGTAACATGGTTAAAATGTATCTAATTATTTTTAGAAACCAGCAAAATGGCAGAGAAATAAAGATTGCTATGAAAATAAACAATCGCCTTATAAATAGAGGAACTGAAACGAGTTTCCATTTGATATATTTATGAAACGAGTCACACACAGTGGATGCAGCGAGCCTCTGGCGAGGTGCATACAAATGCGGACGAGTTTCATAAATGTCATATCAAAATGAAACGAGTTTGAGACTGTTTATCACATGACTTCAGACTCAAAGAGCAGTCAACGTGGAGATATCCAATACGTTTCAGTGAGCAGATGCCATTGACTATTTTCGCATCTAGTTAAAAATCTCCACAGAGAAACATAGTTTTAATCCCTGCAACAAAAGTAATATAAATATGTTATATAATAGGTTCCTGTTCTTTGTAAACATTTCATATTACCAAACGGGAGCACATTCGAAAAACTTCAGTAATCGTAACGAGTCACTGACGCTTCTAATGACGTTTCAAACATGATGACGTCAACGTCAAAACATCATGATTGCTTTGTCGCGCCATTACGGACGTCATTTGGAACGTCTCCACTTTATTAATTTGACATAACATTGGCGTAAAATACGAATACATAATTAGTGTGATGCGGCCAGCCAATCAAATTCGCTCCTGGTGTTGTTACACGCGTGTCATACCACATTTATGAAATGGGTCACAGCACGGAATAACAATGCTTGCATATGATAAGGCATATTATTAGAAATACTAGGCGGCCGTGGCCAGCATATCGCGCCCGCCGAAGTATGTGATGGTCCCAGTATGTATGAATCTGTAGCCTATTTCATCAACATTGCAAAGTATACTTTTCTAGCAAAAATTGTCAATTTTAGGATAAATTTAATAATTTTTATTATACTGAATTTATTACATTATCACATCAATTTTGGCTGTGATAATGCAATACATTCAGTACAATAATTCTGCATACTTGTAATCATCAAATATATGCAGTAGTTAGTTCTATATGAAATAATGCATCAGGAATGAATCAATAAATGATTACTCCCTCAAAATATACTTTGATAGAAAAGTATACTTTGCAATGTTGGTGAAATCGACTACAGGTTAAAGCAATCGGATTGTGGAGATAGTGGGTACTTAAATTAACTAGATGGTCGCGGCCTGCATGTCGCGCCTTGGGGTGAGGCATGGACACTAAAAGAAGAGATATGGTAGACGGAAAAACTTTAACCAAAAAACTTAAACCAAAATACTTTAACCGGACACACGGACATACGGACAGACGGACGTACGCCAAAGTGGCGACTATATCGTGCTTTCCACAAGCGGGCGTGACAATGATGATAAACACCCATGTGAAGTTTCAAGGTAAATTGGCGAAGCAGCTGCAGAGATATGGTGTAACGAAAAACTTTAACCAAAAAACTTTAACCAAAATCTTTAACCAAAACTTTAAAAGTAATTAGACCTTGACGTTGGGCACAGGGGCCGCACGGTAGGGGTGTAGAATGAAAATATAGATTATGATAAACGCCCATGTGAAGTTTCAAGGTAATGGGCGAAGCTGTTGCAGAGATATAGTATAACGAAAAACTTTAACCAAAAAACTTTAACCAAAAAACTTTAACCAAAATCTTTAACCAAATATTTTAAAGTAATTAGACCTTGACATTGGGCACAGGGTCCGCACGGTAGGGGGGTAGAATGAAAATATAGATGACGATAAACGCCCATGTGAAGTTTCAAGGTAATGGGCGAAGCAATTGCAGAGATATAGTATAACGAAAGACATTAACCAAAAAACATTTTACCAAGAACGTTAACCAAACATTTTAAAGTAATTATACCTTGAAATTGGGCACAGGGGCCGCACGGTAGGGGGTAGAATGAAAATATAGATGATGATAAATGCCCATGTGAAGTTTTAAGGTAATGGGCGAAGCAGTTGCAGAGATATAGTATAACGAAAAACATTAACCAAAATGCTTTAACCAAAAACTTTAACCAACAATTTTAAAGTAATTAGACCTTCACATTGGGCACAGGGGCCGCACGGTAGGTGGTAGAATGAAAATATAGATGATGATAAACACCCATGTGAAGTTTCAAGGTAATAGGCGAAGCAGTTGCAGAGATATAGTATAACGAAAAACTTTAACCAAAACACTTTAACCAAAAACTTTAACCGGACACACATACAATTCCCATGGACAAATCAATTTTTAGTAATAAAACCAATATTTGACTAAATTTCACAAAATAAAAAGAAGGCACATTCTTAAATTTTCATCAAGTTTAATATTATCGAAAACAACATTGTTTTTGCATTGTTTATATGGCCGTAAAATGTAGGCAGGTTTCGTTAAACAGACAGCAAGCCACACACGCATTGACTATTTATCGTATTGTAACTATGTATGACCAGCGTTATAAATAAGCGTAGCTTAAGTTCAACTCATGTGTTCGAAAAGCTAGTCTAATTTAGGATATATTATTTTTCGAAAATTGTATGTTCAGATAACCCATAGCTATGGTGGAAAGTGGCCATGTGTGCGTTACGCACACATGGCCACTTTCCACCATACCTATGACAACTTTATAACGTGACAACGGTCAATCACACATATACGGAGTCCCACAGGGGACGTAGAATTCTTGTTTGTATTAATTCGTTCCCACGAAATAACAATTCGTTCCCTCAATTTAACAATTCGCTCCCTCGATATAACATCGTTCCCACGAATTAACAATTCGTTCCCTCGAGTTAATAATTCTTTCCCACGAAATGACGATTCGTTCCCTCAATTTAACAATTTTCCCGTGGGAACGAATTGTTATTTTGTGGGAATGAATTGTTAAATTGAGGGAACGAATTGTTAATTAGTGGGAACGAATTGTTAAATTGAGGGAACGAATTGTTATTTCTACGGAAATAATTCTACGTCCCCTGCGGTGCTCCGTACATGTATATATATACCTGGACATTCGTGTTTATGGCATCTGCGTGTCATCGTGTCACTGCCCGTGCAGTTCAGTCCGTGTGGGGCCACTGCATCGAAGGTGCACATTCTTGTCCGCAAGCCCGTGCCAAGACCACAGGTGACTGTACAGTGGCTGTAGCGGGTCCAAATTGACCACTGCCCATCCACTAAACGGAGCATTAGTAAGTTAAGCAAATGCAATAAAAAGGAGAATCATAAATGATTTTAGTATGTACATACTTTCGTTTCCCATTGGAACACAATTGAACGCAGACCGTCAACATTTGTCCATACTGACGTCTTGTGAGTTCATATGGGTCAGTGCCGGAACTACGTTTCACTTCGTAAAATACTCCCTTCTAAATCATCACTAATTTGTTAGTTTAAACATATTATATTTGCATATTGTTTACAAGTTCATTGTCAATGTCCATGCTATATACAGTACTATTCAAATGGGATTGGATTGAAAGCAAGCTTATTTAAATCCTCTCCCTTACATGTGACTAGATATCATAGGATGCCGAAACCAAGACTTACCTGCCATCAGTTTTAGAACGGTTTATATTCTGTGATAATTTATATGTTCCTGGAGTATAAGTTGTTTCTGGTTTCAGCATCCTCTGATACACGACGGCAATTACATTAAAGCAATTAAATTAAAAATTTCATAAAAATATAGTATTGACACAAATGTACAGACAATAGGTTCTATACAATCAATTACGTGATACATGAAATGGAAACAAAATAAGAAATGAAGCAAGCCACAATAGGAGTTGGAGCCTTGTTCCCACACCAAGCCATGCCCAGTTAGCGCCACCCCAAGTCAGATAGTGATAAGTATGTGCACACGCAGGCATCATTATATGGTGCATTAAAAACGACCGGTGTTTTGTATGAATAGTCTAACTGATGTGAAAATGGCTTCATTTGAGTTATCGTCAAGTTGTCTGTTACCATAGAGTATAGTGTGGAGGGTGGGCTGGCAAAAAGTGTGTATGTCGTCTATTAGTTGAGATCTATGTGCTCCATATTTAGTGCAGTGGAAAAAGAAATGGGTGGCATCTTCAACTTGTCCACAGTTACAGTTGGGTGAGTCAATAATGTTCTTACGATATAAATCATGATTGAGAGAACTGCATTTCGTTCGAAGACGTGTGTATAATACATGGACATACCTAGGACCACTGTAGTAGTAGGTTGGGACCTCTCCGGTATTTGTTTTTATTTTGGTTTTAAAACAATTAAGTGATGGGTCGTTCCGTGTGTCATCTGGAAGAGAGTTCCACTCCCGGATAGTGGACGGTAGAAACGAGTTATAATAAAGGGTGGTTCTGGACCGTAAAATATGTATATTCTCAGGGATTCGTAAATTGTAACGGGAAGTATCTTTTTCCGGTAGAAGGACATCTACCAGGTAAATGGGTGAGATGCCATTTTCCATTTAGTAAAATAGGGACAATTTATGTGAGTGACGTCTATTTTCTAATGTTTCCCAGCAGGTTTCTATATAGAAGGACTCGATTGAAACAAGCCGAGTGGCACCTGTAGCGATACGTGCTGCTTCAATCTGAAATGTTTCGACGGCGTCCTTCTCATACTGGGTACAATTATCCCAAACGATATCCGCATTTTCTATCTAGTATGTGTCCGGTTTAGAGAGGTTTCACTGTATACGTAAAGTGGATTTCTAACCAGCCATAAACCAGCCATAAACTGTGTATATTGAAGCTTTACGTCACGTTCCTTCGTTTAAATTAAAATCGACAAAGTTCTTCAGATATTGTGATGAAAACCCCGGCCATAGTTCAAAATGACTACTCGTGATTGTCCAAGTTCAGTAGTGTATTTATGGCATAAAATGGGCACTCACAGTGCAATAACACAGTGTAATAAAAGTCATATTACAGTAAATATAGATATGATAATTAGCTCATTACAAAAAAAGCAGGTTTGGTGATCAGTACAGCTTCAATGTATGTGCCTATGTAATAAATACATGTATAGCTAACAGCTGTGATGAGTTAATATGGTACTTATTAAACTCGTTGACTAAATGCATAAGAAACTCGGCATATTACTCGTTTAAATATTAAATACTCACTCTCATGCAGATCCTTTATGTATAAGACTGGCCTATTCTCACGGCAGGGAGTGTTAACCCTTAGACCGCTACACACAACAATTGTCTGTTGTTGTTTTTATATCTTGCCTTATTTCTCAATAAAAACATGGGTTGACAGCACTTCAGAATCATTCCCAATGAAAATGATTTTAAAGTGCTGTCAAATACATGTTTTGATGATAAAAATGGAACATAGAAAATAAACAGCAGACTACAAAAAAATAAGATAGCGGTGTAAGGGTTAAGAATGTTAGGTTTCCACAACTACAAACACATTGAGGATATTACATGAGTCTACGCTCCAGATAAGTATTGTCACTCCATCATTTCTGAAGTAATTGGGTATTTCAAAATTTTAATTGGGTGAAATAAAATCACACTACTGTTTACACATCAGCAGACCGCAATTATTGAATAGATTGCTTCTAAATGAAAACATGTATTGGCATTTCATTAGAATTATCTCCTTGGAGACAATTCTAATAAAATACCAAGATATATTTTCATGGAAAAATAAGAAAATAATGTTATTGTTTTCTGCAGCAAGATAAAGATACCACACATTTTTCATTGCTTTTTGATACTGACTACTTCTGATTTCAATTCGGTTTTTGGCAATTTTAATTGGGTATTTAAGCAAATACGAACCTTATCTGGAGCTCTAATCAATGATGATTTAATATGATATTTATTAAACGAGACGAGGCTAGGAGTTTAATAAATATCATATTAAATCAACACAAATGTTAGATTATAATTATTGCATAAGCACATCATCATCATTGGAAGCCATACTGATTACCTAATATGTTTTCTGTAGAGGCCCAGTTGCATATTTGTTACACTAGTGTATTATGATTTTTATTGCACTGTGTTATTAAAGGTACATGCCCACTCAGTAGACACAAACTGTTCGGTTCGGTATAGCAGAGACATCATCTGAGACATTTTCTGGCAAAATAAACATACATTCACCGTTACCCCACATATTTATTGGCATTATTATACATTTTATATCCGACGTAAATTTCCACACTGATATCAGGGGTGATAACCGTGTTTGCTTAAAATGTTGACGGAAATTACTATCTATTCTCTGTATTTATTTTTTGATGTGTAATGATCACATTTTATAACCTGTGGAAAATATAATTTTTTCGAGTGACGCAAAAAATATCATGTCTCATTTATATATGAAAATAGCCTGATACCACCGCGCGTTACTATCAGTAAAATAAACATTACTAAATTATTATATCATCTGCATAGCGGGCACTCGTAATTTTTAGAACTGATGGAATAGTGCTACAATTATACACTTATTTAATTCCTATAAAGAATAGTTTGTAACTACTGAGTGGGTATGCACCTTTAAACTGTCACAGCCAATTTTATGCAATAAATCCACCAAAATAATAGATCCAGGCCAAAATAACTAGATCCGGCTCTGGAATAACACTCCCACTATCTGTCTCATGAAAGTTGCCTAAATTTTACGGCTATATAAATGACGCAAAAACAATATATTTTTCGATAATATTAAATTATAGCAAAATTTAATAGTTCGCTTACTTTTTATTTCGTGAAATTTGGTCAAATATTGATTTTATTGTGAAAAAAAAACAATTTCCACATCTTCACCATGTTCACAGAGGGATTTAATATGGGGAGATTGTTCTAATTTCAGAAATAGTGGACTGATTTTAAAACTGTAACTTTCGTTTTCTTAGTTAGATCATTTCCAAGCTATCTAGCTATGTTTCAGCATCAATTTCCAAAATGTTCGTTTTTCCACTCCTCCAGGTTCTCCACCTCTTTTTCCCCCATGTTAAATCCCATAGAGAACTCACTTTTCGTAATAAAATCAATATTTGACCAAATGTCACGAAATAAAAAAAGGCTCATTGTTAAATTTTTTATAAAATTTAATATTATCGAAACAAATATTGTTTTTGCATTGTTCAGATGGCCGTAAAAAATGGGCAGGTTTCGTGAAACAGACAAAAGTATCATCGCCATGTTTTGCCTATAGTTTCCGCAAATGATGTCGTAAGTCTAATACATTTCAGAGCTCAATCCGCATGTGCCTGTCATTTATGTCAATGTTTAACGTCATCTACGAAACAATATTGCACATACTAGAAATCAATATCAGCGGAAGTGGGAAATGCGATAAGGGAGGTACTAGCAACAAAGTAAAATGAAGCCGGATTCTATACCGACATGTCAGAAGTGTCAGCACCGGTAGCTGCTAGGGGGATCCCAAACGAATGTTTGAAAATGATGTAAAAGTTATACATTAAAGGTACATGCCACTCAGTAGCAAAATTTAGCAATGAGCCATCTTTTTGTTTTTCGAAATTCGGTCCTAGAATGAAGTAATAGCCCGAAATGATAAAGTGAATGGGGGTCTCCCATGTTAAAATATCACGCGCTGAGCAGTTTTCGACATTTTCCTATTGTCGAACAGCTTCCTGGATTTCATCATCAAAATATCGGCAATAAAATCGGCTTTATGTGAACAAATCTTACCATTCTGAAAAATATAGGCATCCTGCTTCCATTAGTCGGTGTTTATATATCAATTCCATTAGTAAAGTTCTGGAATTTGGTGAAAATAGAAGATGATGTCGGTCAAATATCTCCAATCTTTGTTGTTACTCGTGACAACAGATGACAACTGAGCGCTGATTGGCTGGAATTCAGTGAAGGCGGCTGGCCTCGAAGCAAGTCCATTTCGCAGGAGGGGAGAACCTGCGATTTTTTTTGTCGAAGCAGTAAGCGTACTGCAAATTTGATTTTGGCATGGAAATTGTCTTTATGAACACTGTTAACTTTTCAGATGCAATCATTAGAAATTTGTTACATAAACAGTAATGTATTATACTGAGCTTGTGAAATTTGAACAAATTATGGCCAATTCGTGGAAGCCTGGAAAAACTTCTCTGAATTTGTGGTAACAGAATCATCATTTTATTCTGTGTCATACATCCAAATACTTATAAGTTAAATGCTAGCTGCTGTTAAAAAGCACCTGTAAGTCACCAAAGTAACTCGTGTGGAGGGCTGAATTGGTTTCTTCTTTGTTTACCCTTTAATGTGACTGTGTCTCAGATGATGTCTCAAATATTTATCTAAAATCTAATATGTGTTTTTTCTCGTAAGGCACAGTAAATGGAATAATATATATATTTATATTTCATCACGTTCCCAAAAACATGCGTTATATTCAGTTATATATCAAGTACATCAGGCGCGTAGCTGCATGAAGGCACTGCAGACCCGGGCCTGCAAAATTTTCTAGAAAATGGAAAAGAAATGTGCCAGATTGCATCATTTACCTTCTAGTTTCGATATTTTTAAGGGGGGGGGGGGCATGCCCCCAGACCCACCTAGCATACTTACTCGCACCAACGGTGCTCGAAGTCGTCAACCGGGCCTGCAGATTCAAATTGGCTAGCTACGCCCCTGTACATGCTCAGCTATCAGAAACTGTGATAAACAGTGGAGATATGTTTGTTTGGTATAATTTGACATTTTCGCAGTACATGTACAAGTAAATAAAAAAATGTATGTTATTTTTATTTGTGAAATAAAATAAATCGGTATTGTGATATGGTTTAGAGTTTCCGTACTATGGTGTAGACAAGGTATATACATGCTGACAAGATGGCGTCGCGGGACGACAGCAGTAAGTGTCAGTTTAATTCAATATGTTACAGCTTACAGAACATTATCAGCAATGTATCTGGTATGTACAGACGGAGAAATGAATAAGATTTACGACGATCATTCTCAAAATACCTATGATAACGTGTTTGTGTCAACATATATACCGTGTCTACACCATATAACAGAAACTCTACACCATATCACAATGCCGAACAGAATCGGTAATGTATTATTATTTTTAATTGTGCACTTGTAATTACTTAGTAACCTGAAAGTAAATCCTGTAGATGACTGAATGAGTTTCTTCTTTTACCATAAGACTCTGTCTCCTATGATCGCCAGCCTACTATAGGGAGTACCTGTTTAACTGTTACCAGCAAACAATAGTAAATAAGCAAACAAGACATAACAAGTTAATTTCCAATTAAACTGTATTGTTAGCTGTCAGTCCATGATTAATACACTATATTTGTTCGTTTGTTGGGGTTTAACGACCTATCAACAGCAAAGGTCATTTAAGGTCCGGTCAATGGGTTTAGTTCTAAATCCCATATATTAACTACAAATGACGGGGGCGGGGTCCCAATATCAGAACTGAATATTTACAATAAGGAAAATATATATTCAGCCCTGAAATCAGAATAATCCTGATATGATTACAGGGTGCTCGCCACACCAGAATGACCAAAGATAAAACGTACCTGAGGGCCAAACCATTTGGCCAGTAAAAGATCAGTAAACCTTGCAAGATAACACAAGTTTATATGAAGATTGTTATTAATTTGCTACTAACCGTAACGTGGCTAGCTAATTTTAACATAAGTCCTGGGTTCATGAGTTATTGGAAAAGTGAAAGGTGTTGCTAACGTACGTATGCACGTACATGGACGAACGATATATCCCCTTTTGCCCATCAGCGAGGGGATAAAATAACGGTAGAACAATACATTCAGTAATACTTAGTCAGTATCTGAAATAAAACGGGCTTATTTCGTTTCTCATAACTTTAGATCCACATTAACTCCAACACACATGCAGCTAGATAACAGTTCACATTTTAGGCTAACGATTTCACTGACAGTTGTTTAATATAATTGCTACCATTGAAGAACCTGATCAGACTACGCGTAGACGCTGGCTGGTCCCAGTATTCAATGGTCGGAAATGAAAATAGTCCGTTTATGTCAGATTACATACTATTGTAAAACACTGTTTATTCATGATTGCATACAGTAAGCATATCTCAAGTGACTGGACGAATTCGGCTTATGGGATGTGTGACCAGTGTGACCAGTGTAGCCCCTAGTCCAATATCAACCGCATGCAACATGTTTGTTAGAAACATGATCGATCACGATCCAGGCCCGTAGCCAGACCTATTTGAAGGGGGGTCGTTTCGAAGGCTCAAGGGGTCTGAAGTATATATGGGGGTCTAAAAAAGTGGATCTACGCTGATCACACACACCCAATAAGCGCCATGTTTCCAGCCACAGCTACATGTATTTATTAGCTGAATACACCGAGAGGAGAAGATACGGTTTTCTTGGTGGTTACTATATCGTGTTACTATTCTCATCATCTGAATGGCTACCATACTGGAAGCGACGAGATCAATAAATGTTTGAGAAAAATTTGGGCTGAGAAAACACTCGGTTTAGCATCGGTATTCATTTAGCTTTTTGCTATGCTGTTCATTGAGATAATTGTGTCTTTTTTCTGATGCGTTTGTACGCTAATGACATGCACAAGGTCCGGTGTGCAACATGTGTATGTACGTCAAGCGGTTGGTTATCTAATCGTCTTCTGATCTGCTTTTATCTTGAATCTCTCGAGAGTTTGTCTTGTAGATGTTCACATATTATTCATACGGTTGGTGAGCTAATCGTCTTATGTTCGGCGTTTATATTGAATCTCTTGAGAGTTTGTCTTGTATATGTTCACATATCGATCATGTGCGTATCGACTATCCCATTTCGTCGTTGTTTAACACAGTTCTTGTTCACGGTGTTGAGTTAGGTATTTCCGACGCTCACTGTGATGACTGCTCTCTATTTGTAGCAATAACGCCGTGTATGAATATTATTTGTTCTTTTCCTTTTATGCGCCACACACACAGTAATACTTCTAATGAACATACATAGCCAGGACCGCATGGCCAAACTAATTAAACATATGTACGATGCTAATCCGAATGTTTGCTCAGCACAAACTAGCTCAAACATATACATACCTCTACGCATTGCCAGGATGTAGCAATGCAGATAATAAGAATAAACACCAGAGGAATACAAATTATATTCAACCGTTAAATTGACCGCCATTCCGTTGATATGAGATATTCAACGGTCGCCAATGGTGCGGCTTTATGAGATAACAGCCGTCGTTAGATCGACTGTAAGACAGTAATCAAGAACAAGATCTATAATATTCAATGATACAGTGAGGCAGTGACGCACATGGACGGGGCACGTGAAAGGAATGTCACATGGACCGACAGTAAACAAAAGTTCCAAGTGAATTACGTTTGTGACATGTGCAACCAGGGAATAATCTATGGATCTGCTATTCAGTCATTAAATTGTCTATGTTTACGCTGTCTTAAAATTTGTATGCGTTTACATAATGAATATTGTTCCGTGGTTGCACCTGTCTCAAAAGTAAAAAAGTAACTTTTCTTTACCATCAATACCATACACTCATTGACATACTCACACGTGGTGCGGCATGACGTTATTGGGTGTCTTGCTCGTTATGTTTTTACAAATAATACCACATTAAATGTCATACGATTAAACCAATTACATAAATTCCATAAATTCCATATGAGTTTGTAATTTAATATTGAACAATATAGATCCATACCAAATAAACATTCTTAAGACAGGAGCAAGACATGTATAGTCCCGTATTGTCATGCCGGATCACATGCCAGGTAATACATATTAAAAATGAGCACACGGTATTGCATCCTTTGTTATTTGTATGATTTGTGCAATTTTAACTTACAGGGTGGACAGAAAAACAATCCATCTGTGTCACACCCCGGAATGCAATCCACATGTGCCCATTTATCACATGTATCACACTGGACCCATTGAAACTCCATACATTCTTTCTTGCCAACTCCCGTTCGATCTTTCTTTCTTCTTGCGCACTTCTTTACAATGTTTGCTGGCGGATCACTCGCATTCCCACACACCAGACAAGAAATAAGCGAATCAGTCTCCATATCACTGCATGCGTCGCGTGTCTCATCGGTCCGTACGTCGCTCACAAGTATGTCTCCCGAGTCCAGTACCACCGTGTCCGTACATGCGTCGTCTTGAAAGTCTTCAGCGTACATAAAGTCGTCGTCGTCGTCGTCAGCCTCGTCCAAGGAAATGATAACAGGATCAATCGCTCGATCTTACACATTGTCTCCCTCCCATAACTTACATTCAAAATTGCGTATAACATGATCTTCCGCTTTGTTCCATACATTAGGGGTAATAAGTGCTTTCCCCTGATGGAATAATTTCATGGTATTCGCAATTTTAAATGTAGTGTTATGTCGGGCCACAAATCCCTTAATCTGCGCCCAAATGAGCTCAATAGGATTGAGCTCACAATGACGTGGTGGCAGACGAAGGACTTTGTGACCAGCAGCAGCTGCTACTTGGTCGACAATATAACGAGGTCGAGGTTTGTTCCGGCGAACAAGCTCCAGTAACTCGGCTTTCTGAAGGTCGTCTGTAAATGCAATGCCTTTATCATGAAGCCATGTCCGTATCGTATGTACTTTCGATTGGCTGTTCGGCGCCCTGCTGTCATCCGTCAGCACAGAGTGGTATGGAGCCTGATCTAGGACTATTGTGCTGGGTCCCGGAAGTGCGGGAAGAAGAGTATTCCTCCACCAGTTTATGAAGTGTTCGTGGTTCATCTCACTGTGGTAGTCACCACTGTCAGATTTGGCCACGAATACGTCAGCAACTGATGGAAGAAGTCCTACGTCCCGACACCCGGCATCAAGAACAATAATCCTCTTACCCTTGCCAGAGGGCACCGTCCGACCACAATCACCACATCCATCACCAAGCAACCTAGCAGCCGAATCATCCGCATTTTCACTCCACTCGCCAACATACGCATGATTTGCATTCACCCATGTTTCATCAAGATAAATGATGTGTTCACCCCTTTCACGTGCCCTACGTAACTCCCGGAGATATTGGTGTCGCTGTGTAATGACATCCGTTCGTTCCACGATGATTCGCTTGCCAGCACCTTTCTTCAAAAACCTGCAAAGTTTGGTAACTTTGTTATTGCCAGTCTTTGTTCGCGATATTACCACTTATTTGCAGAATATCGTAATTATGCAAGCAGCCATTACGATTTATAGAGAGTTGCTGAACCTACAGCAATAGCGTTGAGTGACGTGGGCATAACACGCTGCGATTAACTGCCATTGGGCCGCCGGCACAGTGCGCGTGCCTTGACCTTCAATGACAGCAGGGAGTGGAAGCAGAGAGTTGCTGAACCTACAGCCATAGCGTTGAGTGACGTGGGCATAACAAGCTGCGATTAACTGCCATTGGGCCGCCGGCACAGTGCGCGTGCCTTGACCTTCAATGACAGCAGGGAGTGGAAGCAGAGAGTTGCTGAACCTACAGCCATAGCGTTGAGTGACGTGGGCATAACAAGCTGCGATTAACTGCCATTGGGCAGCTGGCACAGTGCGCGTGCCTCAAGCAGAGAGTTGCTTAAAAAACAGCCACGGATACACGTGCATGCTTATTTATTGTACACATAGACTGTGCTAAACAGATGAGATAATTTGATAATACTACAACTATTACAAACTATTACTTACCAGGATTAGGGAATATTTTATGAAAAACGCGAACATGCCAATGTTACGTTTTATACGTCAAACACGCCGTGCCGACCGCAACAATTTGTATCTTATTAAATTATTGTGATTCATTGAAATAAAACGGCAGACACAATGCGTATGCAGATGTAGTGCGAAAATAACTGAATTTGTAAGAATATATAACATCGCGTGATCAGCAATTTCTGTGTATATCTTAGATCAGTGCATTTAATTACCTAAACCCTAACGTCCGCAGCGTCCGCCAAAGCGTGGACAGCGACACCGCGATCTCCGGGAGTAACTTCACTCTAAGCGTCCTCAGCGTCACCACCTCGTTCCGTCTGTACATCTCGTGGATCTTGTTCCTGACTACCGTCTTGTCGAAGTCGTCGAGCTTGCTGGTACTTCTCCTCTCGGTTGTACAACCACTTAATATCATGTCCGTCTGAAATTACAACGCAATTATTATCTACTAACTTATTTCGTGATCTATGCAGGCCTTTAAATAGAACAAGAGGATCGCCGGGATGGTGTCACACACACACTACCACAAGGTGCAAGGTTACTCGAATGACCACGGGTTAGCTATCAATGTGAGGAAGCTACTTACAAACTTTACGTTATTTTCGTTAAATGACGTTGAATTCAGACGAAAATTTCACAGCAAATGCGGAATAATATTTGCTATGCAAATGTTGTAAACTTTCGAAGTTATTTACTGAAAATGTAACTGTTTCCGCAAATATTGTTCAATAAAAACGTGGATTTTTCACATTACGGTATAGGACCATTGCAGCAATGCCTGTGTCAAAAGTGAAGTAGACCCAAGCAAGGAAACATAAATTATAAGCCATTTACCGAGCTGTAATATTTAGTGACGCACGGACGGACAAAATGACTCCAATATACTACACCCCACAACTCGTTGCGCGGGGTATATTAAGCATACGAACTTTCATGTGGAAACGTCTTTAATATATATAATTAACATTACAGAGATCGTCGGAAATTTTCATGGAAAATACGGGGATAAAAAATGCCGCATTTTTTTTATATAATGGAATTATGGATGACAAAAAAGTATATGAAGTTTAAAGTCATCCTGACAGTAACACAGATTGAAATTAGCCGAAAAAGATGACCCGACGGACATATATCATATGTACATTTGCACGCGAGTTTCTTTTCCAATGTACATAATAATGCGAAATTGACTGGTCGTCCCATGTCCACAATACAATTACTCGACAGCAACGTGTGGCATCTCTGTCGTAATATATCATAATAGCAAATGCGTACCTAGCATTCACGCTTATTGCAACATTGGGGCGTGGATTCTGCTAATACATTAATTGAAGTTCAATGTGTAATCTGACTCTTATCAATATGGCTACTGGGTGCAGATACCCTGCTCAATGTGCAAATTATCACTATTATAGCGTACTAGTTTTGCCTTTTGTGTGTATCAAAACCGAAACGAGGGTGGGGAGGCATGCGTGCGACGGGAATAGCTCCGCCATGATCCGCCCATGTGTATGTAGTCTATTTTAGCCGTGTGTATGCCTAAGCGAATTACTGCAGTATTAGTGAGCATTCCTTTCCTTGTCAAACTAGCTTGGGCAAGCTGCTGTACGAATGAACTGAGCACATGATGCGGGTGTGTTTGAGTGGGTAGTGCAATAAATACATATATATACAAGCATAAGGACAAACACACTCTGGAACTGTTTCTTGAAAGTAATATATAGCTATAGTTGTGATAAGGTGTTGTGATGGTTCGCCAATACGTTTTGACTTGTTCCGAATATCAAGAAGGAATACACCCTTAAAAACTGAAATCGGTTAATATAACACCGTCCATTTGAGTACGGAGTGTTGCCGCGTTACGTTTGCGTCGTGTATGTGGCGGTGACTGTGAAATCGGAGTAGTACTATTAATTGATGGGTATTACATTATATGATTATCACATCGCTGGTTGTCTGTGATTCTCATACTTCAAATTTATATTTCACGTTCTACTAGATGTAATCAAAAATTTAAATTACCATTAATTATAATATATACAGCTAAAGATGAAATCACGGGGTGGCGACTACTATATGTACCTGAGTATTTGTGGGGGTAAGAGAGAGAGAGAGAGAGGGGGGGGGGGGGGGGGGGGCATTTACCCTATGTTAATTACTGGGTACCTACATACTGATCCATAACCTATTTGAAGCCACCTGCAGCATATTTGAGAAACTGTGACAAATTGGTTAACCGAAAAGTGTGACGGATGGACGGACGGACGTACTGACGAGACGTACATTGTGAGGTTACTAACCCTAACCCATCCTAAATCAAACCCCGTAAACATCAGTCGTACAGAACACACGTACAAAACAACCCCACAAGACAAAATAACCCCACAAGAGCAATTTATAACGGGGTTAAAACGGAATAAGCATCTCTTAACAAGTCCATCACTGTGTGGTTAACCTCACAATGTAGCTCTCGTATGTACGGACGGACGGACGGACGGACAGACAGACGGACAGACGGACGGACGGTCCAAACACTATATGCCACCCGTTTCTTCGAAACCCGGTGGCATAATAAGTGTTGAAGACAAGCATTGTTCCTCATGGTCGTATTTGTCATTGGTTATTCAAGATGGCAACTCGAATATATATCTGTGGAGATAATTGTGCAGTGCATACGATTTGGGAAGATGAAATTTGCAAAAAAAATGAGGAGAGTCTGTGTTCGTGGAAGGGGCATACATGTTGTAACTTGGATCATCATTGTACTGTCGGTACTGTACTGTATTTTGTTTGCTTTTTTTACAGCAGGAAATTCTACGGCGAGTACAGAGGGATGTAATAGTTTAGAATAACCTGATACTTACCTCCTGGGGGTTAATGTAATCTTACCCAGAGTGCGCCGGCTGAGACCCGTGGCCTCCTCCATGCGCCTGAGTGGGTCATCCAAATACATGGCATGACCCACTCGCTTCTCTGATGAGAAAAAATCTTCTCTAATTCACTTAAAACGTCTTTCAGTTCGGCCATCTTGTAAAAAGAACGTTTTTTATTTCAGAAAAAAAAGCACGCGATTTTCTTTCTTGCGCGTAAGAACCGTAAAGTAAAAAAAGGGATTGCAATGAGAGAAATAGATAATTGGATCTATAAAAAATAAATATACATCAGATAAAAACGTATTTTTTATTTAGTGTAACATAGAGATCTACATATCTATAGTATAGATTTCAACAAACAAGGCCTTTGAAAAGCTTTTTCACAAGAACTTGTGTTACAAACGCATGTGCGCTCTCAATTGCCTTCATTGGTTCCATCTGAATGGCTACAGCGATGACAGCAGACAACATTTCAGACAAAACCATAATTCTAAATTACTTATTACCATTGAAAAATACAACCCAGTTTGTCGTACATTTACTGACCAACTTAATTTCACAATATTTCGATTGCGAAGACCCTTTACTCATAACCATTGGACTCGTCCACATTGGAATTACCGCCATCTTGTTTTGACACATGAAAAAACACCGACAGTTCATTCAAAACAGAACAGATTTAGGACATTTATTTTAACTGATAACTAGTAACAAATGTGCAATTACAATTTAGAATGTTCAGAAAGTGTAGTAGGTAAGTCTCATTCCGAACCATTATGTTTATAGTTGCTTATTTGTTCTTGACATTTTGAAAATCGGTCAAATTGTCAATTCTTGCAAACCAGACGGACATTTGTATGGCAAGTGCCGTCCGTGGCATTTTTTTTTAAATAACTTAATTATTTGACGGATTTTCGTGAAATAAAAAGGAGGCTCATTTCTAAAAAACTGCTTTTGATAGTTTTATGAAGAAAAAAAAATAAGTTTGGCGTGTTTTGATAGCAATAAATTTTGGGCAGCATTCCACGAAACAGACAATAGTCAATACTACACAATTTGGACCGGATTTCTATAAATAAATTGAACGGCATATAACTAGCAACGATTCCCCATTGATATTTGGCATAACATA